>CM051024.1:102441904-102776904 GCA_027627225.1 Congeria kusceri
ACATGATGCATCTTCTATTAATGATGTGGCCGAATTATGTGTTACCTATTTTTATACATGTTTCGATGAAATCTTCCACGAAAGCCAGATTCGCAGCACAATAAGATTTATCTAACTGGAATTGTATTCGTTTTACGGTAGAGAGAAGGGAAGGGTGAACAATATTTCAGAACAAATGAGAAAATGTGTGATGATTTTGCAGATTTTTCAGGGCCTTGAACTGCTATGTAAGACGGTCAAGACACACCAGTCGCAGTTCGAACCTGTACCGGAAGTGCAGCAACCCGTCAAGTCGCTCCGACCCACTGTTTCCGGTGAGTTCCGTTTGTAATCAGAGTATTCATCACTGTGATACTAAATAGTATTCATTGTTTTCGTAGTTCTTTTTTCGTATGGCATTGGTTATATATAAGACGAGTTTTGTAAAGATTGTCAGTGAAGTATTTTGGCGTATGGATACGCTTTTACACAGAAAAAAACAACACTTTTTGTTATTTAAGTTATTGTGTATCAATAATAAATGTATGAATTCATTTCCTGGACAGGACCAGTAGAAACTTGGTGGTGTCTTGAAGAACGATCGTTTTAGCGTGAATCCAAGCCGTTTGGGTATCAAACTCAATATGGCCCGTGACATACATTACTGTATGCCGTTTATTTTATACCCCTGGAAACTATGGCATCTGCACGAAGCCCATACGCCGACTCCGACAATGTCGCATGCCGAACTGATTTATGTATACGAACCTCATTTTAGGATCTGATTTTCATCAGATCGGGGCGCTGACTTTACAATTATTGCAGGGATTCAGATCCAGTCGGGGACCACGATAATGTCACCGATGAAGGACTATACGTAATACAGCTTTTTTTGTATTGAAACTAGTTAGCAGATGATGCTAGTGTGTCACTTTCAAAATAATGCAGCGATACAAGTCCATTTAGTTTCCAACCTCGTGTCCCCTCTGGGTGACCAATACGTGGTAGAGCTTTGTCCTATGAAATCTGTAGCGATCCCATACTAGCATCTCATTCTTCATCGTTTGCATGGATACGGGTCCACTCAATGACTACTATCATGTCTTCAGTGGTTGACCAGTCCTGTGAAATCTGTAAAAAAAAGATAGTCCAACAACTGTATCGTGCCAATCCTAAATCAGTGCACCATCATCCTTATTTAACCTTTTTTATTATCAGACTGGCGGGGTGCATACATATGCTAGTGGCCACCTTTCAGATCATTCTAGTCAGAGCATGCTAGTATTTCACAATATCCAATGTTGCAGGCATACAATTCTACACAATGACCAGTTGTTATCCAGTCTTCAGTAGGTGACCAGTCCATGGTACAACTGTTCCCTATGTAATCTGTAAGAAAACCAAACCGTAGGATGCCAATTTTACCAAACCCCAATGTGCACCATCCTCCTTATGTAGCCTAGTTTAGGATTTATTTTGTATCAGATAGGCGGGGTGCACATATATGCTTGTGTCTCATTTTTATATCATTATAGTATTTCACGCAACTATTGCAGACATTAATGGCCACTCAGTGACCACCATCATGGTGACCATGAGGTGACCAGTCCGTGGTACAACAGTGCCCTATTAACTCTGTAGAAACCTCACACGATTCTATGACTGTCGAACTATTGCAGGTACACAAGTCCACTCAGTTGCCACCATCATGTCCCGAGCAGGTGACCAGTTCGTGGTACACCTGCTTCCAATTTACTTTGTAAAATGCTCATACTATTCTCTAACTTTCCAACTATTTAAGGTATACAAGTCCACTCAGTGGCCACCATAGTGTCTCCAGTGGGTGACCAGTCTCAGGTTCTGTTGTTTCTTATGAAATCTGTATAAATCCCATGCTAGTATCTCACTTTCCAACTATCGCAGGTCCAGGTGACAACCACTGTGTACCCAGTTCATGTTACACATGAAATATATAGTAAGATCATACACCGAAAACTATAGAATGCCAATCTTACCAAACTCCTAAGTGCACCGTCCTCCTTATTAAGAACAGTCTGCGACTTTCAATCATGTTGTCCCAATGGTGACTCTCCAACTATTGCAGTGATTTAGGTTCACTCAGTGACCACCAGAATCTCAAGAAGGCGACAAGTCCGGCGTACAAAGCTGTGCCCTATGAAATATATAGGAAACGCATGCAAATAACTCACTTCTCTATTATTGCAGGCATCCAATACCACTCAGTGACCACTATAGTGTCCCTGGTGAGTGACAGGTCCGTGGTGCATCGTTGTCCTTTAAAATATGTAGGAAGCTCAAGCTCACGAGGGACAAATTCGTAATAAAGCTGTTTATCTATGACACGTGTAGGCAGACCATACTAGTATCGCAATCTCCAACGTTTGCAGTGTTACAGGTCCACTCGGTGACTAACACAGGGTTCCCAGTGGTTAGCCAGTCCTGTGAAATCTGTAGCGATCCCATGCTAGTATCTCACTATCCAACGTTTGCAGGATTACACAGTGACTAACGCAGGATTCCAATTGGTTGACCATTCCTGTGAAATCTGTAGCGAGCCCATACAAGTATCGCGCTCTCCAACGTTGGCAATGTTACAGGTCCACTCAGTGACTATCGCAGGGTTCCCATTGGTTGACCGTTTCTGTGAAATCTGTAGCGATCCCATGCTAGTATCTCACTCTCCAACGTTTGCAGGGTTACTCAGTGACTAACACAGGGTTCCCAGTGGTTGACCAGTCCTGTGAAATATGTAGCGATCCCATGCTAGTATCGCACTCTCCAACGTTTGGAGGGTTACTCAGTGACTAACACAGGGTTCCCGGCGGTTGACCATTCCTGTTAAATCTGTAGCGATCCCATACTAGTATCGAACTCTTCAACTTTGGCAATGTTACAGGTCCACTCAGTGACTATCACAGGGTTACCAGTGGTTGGCCATTCCTGTGAAATCTGTAGCGATCCCATTCTAGTATCTCACTCTCCAACTTTTGCAGGTCCACACAGTGACTAACACAGGGTTCCCAGTGGTTGACCAGTCCTGTGAAATCTGTAGCGATCCCATGCTAGTATCTCACTCTCCAACTTGTGCAGGTCCACACAGTGACTAACACAGGGTTCCCAGTGGTTAACCAGTCCTGTGAAATCTGTAGCGATCCCATACAAGTATCGCACTCTCCAACGTTGGCAATGTTACAGGTCCACTCAGTGACTATCACAGGGTTCCCAGTGGTTGACCATTCCTGTGAAATCTGTAGCGATCCCATGCTAGTATCTCACTCTCCAACATTTGCAGGTCCACACAGTGACTAACACAGGGTTCCCAGTAGTTGACCAGTCCTATGAAATCTGTAGCGATCCCACGCTAGTATCGCACTCCCCAACGTTTGGAGGGTTACTCAGTGACTAACACAGGGTTCCCAGTGGTTGGCCCAGCGATTGACCAGTCGTGTGACATCTGTACGAAGCCTATTCTCCGACAACTGGAAGATGCCAATCCTACTAATGTGCAAAATCCTCTTTATTTTACCCGGCCCGGCTAGCTCAGTGGTAGAGCGCTGGAATGTCAATCCGGGGATCGTGAGATCGTGAACCCCAGCCCGGCCACATAACTTGTGTGAGATTGGTCATGATGCTTTGCATGACCGTTCCAAGGCGGTGACCCCAGTTTTAATCATTTTTATGTTGTGTGTTATGTTGTATGTAATGTCTTGTATTGTATAGGCAATTGGTCACTTGCCTCAAATAAAGGACCAACGGATGGTAATAAGGGTTTCTCTCCTGATGATGTCTCTGGAGTTCCATTATACCTATATGTAATTATTTATACGGCCATTCTCCCCCTACCTCTGATACAAGTAAGGCAGTTGTCAGTTACTGAAATAGATATGTGCACTCAGTACTGGTAAAGCGCTTAGATCGGATAAGCTTGCCCAGGAAAAGTGAGAGTAGATTAACTGACTGCCGTGACAAGTTGAAACACTGTTAAAAACGGCGCAAAATCCAAATAAACAAACATACCTCTGTATTTAGCCTATTTTAGAATCAAAGCTGCGGGGTACACACACATGCTAATATTTTACTTATAGGTCATGCTAGTGTCACACTTTCCAACTATTGCAAGCATACCGTTCCACTCAGGGACCACCATATTGTCCCAGGTAGGTGACCAGTCCGTGGTGCAGCTGTGTCTTATGAAATCTGTAGCAAGCTCATGCCAATATCTCGCTCTCCAGTTATTGGAGGCCGTTCCACTCAGACACCATAGAGTACCTAGTTGGCGTGAGACTGTTTCCAATGAAATCTGTATGCTGTTTATGCCTGTTTCTCGTTTTCCAAACTCTTGTAGGTATCCAGGTCCACTCAGTGACATACCACCATAGTGCCTTTGTGTGTGACCAGATCGTGGTGCAGCTGAGTCATATCAAATCTGTACGAAGACCATACTCCGAAAACCCGGATGCCAATCTTACCAAGCTCCACAGTTCACCGTCCTCCCTATTTTGCCAATTTTAGTATTTGATTTTAATCAGATTTGCGGGGTGCACACACTGACTATAGTCTCACTTTAAGCCCATGCTAGTATTCCATTCTCTAAATATTGCAGGTATCCAGGTCCACTCAGTGACCACCATCGTGTCCCCGGTAGGTGACCAGTCCGTGGTACAGCTGTCCGTGCGCTTCACCACCTCGGAGACGCACGAGGTCATCTGGGCGTATAATGTACTTGGACACATGGTCCCCGTACAGGGTATAGCACTACACGTTTACATTTAATTAATTTAGTAACAAATAACATCAACAACACAGCAGCAACAACCCAGACACATAATAAATAAAAACACGTGGTTATAAAATCAAGTTTAGTTAATACCATATTTACTGATTATATAAAGCTTGTTATTAAAGTAAAAAAACAACAACTGTAGTTTCGTTGTTTAGTATTAAACATACGACATGGAAAGCAAAGGTCTGGTCTAATAACTGTTAAACGGACCTATTCACGGGGTTTATTGTGATCCCATTGCCTGTTTTTCCTGATTTTAATGAGCCACACATTGACTACATTAATGATGGTAACACGTCGTTCATTTAAATCACGGTACTTCCGAAACAATTAAATCATATTTCAATTAGTTCAATTATTTTAATATTTGCACGATAAAAATCGCTGTAACATCGTTATAGAAAAACTAATTAGCAATCAGAAGCTATAATGTCTTTGCAATCCATTTATTTATTTTAAATCTTTCAGATGGAGACCCCGTTTCTTCAGTTCATACAGAACACGACATAGAACTTATAACCACTGACCTGTATATGAAAACCGAAGACTTTGAGCGAATGGAGCTACTATACGTCAAAATACTTTCCGAATTTTCCGAAGTCACAATTTTATTCAAAACAGACAGTCCTCTGAAGGAGGGAACACTAAACTTGTCTCCTGTAAAACTCTGGAACGAGGAACCATCACCGGAAGTACTTGTATTTAACCCAACGGATAATGGAACCATAACGACGTATATTGACACCAACGCTGATAAACTAACGACATTCGTAAATTTCATTGGCATCAATTCTACAGAGCAACCAAACGTGTTACTCGATCTTCAGAGTGGGGATAATCGAATATCAAGTATCGTATCGAATACAACGCGAGGCTTCGTGTGGTCTGTGGGTCTGGACAAGTCTCTAGTGGACGTGGGAGGGATGATATCTCTCCGCGTCGTGGAGCAACTACATCACGGGCCCGTCCTACAGATCCATGCGGGAAAGACTTTATACATCATCCCGGACAAACTGGGCAGGGCGAGGGCTCCATTTGCTACCAACAGCTTAGCGTTGCTATCCTTATACAAGCACACCGGGCAGTCTATAGTGACAAAGCCGCCGATTGGCGCGATATGGTGCTACGCATTCGGTAATCCTCCACCGCAAACGGCTATATTGAGGTTTACCCGCACTGGAGGTGTTGACAAGTTGAAAGGGTTTGTGTATAACATTGGCCAGTATGACAGTGCCCAGGTGGTGATAATTGCTAACGTGACGCGTGCGGACGACGGTCAATACGTGTGCGAGGCGCGATCAGGGATAAATATTGTGTCCGAACCGGTATATGTCCTAGTTAGCTGATAATTTGAGTAGAATGGACGATTTACATAGTGTTGATGTTGTTTTACAGATTTATGTTCTCTTTTACGTTTGCAAACATTCACTGACGAGAGAAGATGTTTATAATTTACAAATATGATTGTCGGTTATTTACGTAATCCTTTTTCCGCCATTTAAATGTGGCTCAGTACAAGAACCGCAGAAAAACCGTAGAAACACACAATTTGAACGATAGTTATCGCTTTTAAATCTGTAAAATTTGTACGGGCGGAGGTAGGTGCGCAATATTCTTTGCGTTGTCGCGTCTTCGCGGTCTATTAGAGAGTGAAATGTAGCTGGCAGAAACAGGATTCCGTAGTTATTTTAGCAAAACGTGCATAATTCTATATTTATTGTATTCATTTGCTTGACAAATGTCTATGAAATCTATGAAATTGTCCATAATGTTAAGACTAATATAAAGAAAAATATTTGTTATTTTCTAAAACAATGGGAAAGTAAGTGTTCAGTGCATAACACCACACCGTTGATATGAACGCATGTGTAGCTTGTCATTGTGTTTCTAGTACCATGTGAACATGAACAACGTAGGCCTTCAAAACATAAACGAAAATTAAATAATCTGCTTACTTAAGTTTACTATGAAATCAGTAACATAAAACAACGATATGGTGCCATTATAGAATATTAAATTATTTCCACTATTTTGTTATGTTATATCCTAAAAGTAAAGGGAGACCACTGTCTTATTAACCGACTAGTTGTTTAATGTTGTTGCGTCCCTTTGGTAAACCGCCTCTGTATAACATGTTAATACTTTCTTTATCAGAGTAGTGTTTGTATATCATTATACGATCTAGTAACGCAGAATATTTACTGATTCAACATACTTCAATTATCTTTTTTTTAAAGTTTTAAAGTTTTATTTTGTTTTAAAAACCTTTTGAAAGAAATGTGTTTGATGTACCTGTTGTGCACATAATGGAAGCCGCCAATTTTGCATTCAGGCAATGCATGTTATGTGCAAAAAACGCCTCATATGGCATTAAGATAGTATTGGAATCGGTAAAAACATCTTTAAGTTCCGGTCAGGTTTCGGGTTTGTTATAATGCGCATTTTTTTTCAATGCTAAAAGCCATATTGTGAAATAGTCCAGTCATTGTATCATTCCGCACATTTTTGTACCAGCTGCTTGTTTTGTCTATGTCATTAACAACAACACAATTTTTAATAAGAATTAGGTCATTTCTTGTACACTAATAATTCTAAATGTTTAAGACAAAAAATTTGATTTAGAGTTGTTGATCGGCTAATAAACAACGATTTTTGGTATTCTTATACGTGATTTAATATATATTAATGAGAAAGACAAATCGGCGTTTATTAACCGATAAACAACGATAATACAAATATTATTTCGATTCTAACGTGACCTGTCAACATTTTCTGCATTTACAATGCAAACTATATTCTACAGTTTCGGAACTATATTTCGGGGTGTTTATGTGTGGTTTAATAACGATAATTTGGTTTGTTGTCTATAGAACAAAATCTGATCGTGTTATGTTAGAATAATTATTAAAATAATAATGGCGTTTCTGTCCATGGTTAATATATATATATTTAGAAACATGGCATAAATGACAAGACGTATCTTTTAATACTTAATCACTAATTTGCACAATTCTGAATATTTAAATGGGTAGATACACGGGTTTAAAAAAAAGAATACCTCATTATATATTACATTGTGTAACATTGTTATCATGTTGTAAATTAAAAGCCTTATAAATATTGTCCATTTATGTATGTTGTTGTTGTTTTTTTTCCCATTTCCATTCGAGCATTTATTTGCAATTCTATACCTATTTTATAATTGAATATGATTGACATTTGTATATACTGGTCTCTAGTGATGAATCGAAAGGATTTTAAATTAAAAATATGATTAAAATAATAAATAGATGATTTTTTTTCCAATGTGATAATGCGTGATATCATTTCCGGAAAGGGAGACAATTAATATTTTCACGAGCGCTTGCACGCGTTATGGTTAGATACCAGTAATTCCAATTCCCATAGGGCCCCATTATAAAACGGCAAATTGTCCAAGCATTTTTCTAGCATTTCCTATATTTCAGTCCTCTTTCAAACTTTGCAATTAAAAAGATATGTCATGTTACTTCTAAGAAAATGCGTCTCACTTGAATGCAGGCACCGGTAGAAAACAGGGTTTCGGCAGTCATATTTCGACAAAAGCCCCATACCACAGTAAACACACCCCAACAGTTCACCTTTCAAGTTAGCCTCCAATGAAATGCACCAAAATGTTGCAGACACGCATAGAATATTAGAAATAACCACAAAAGGCATGTCTGAGATCGCCAAATGGCTTTTATGCCAGATGAGAAGAGGAACTCTTTAGTAATAGGCCACTTTTGAATGGACCACGGACGGATACACAATGATTTACTGGTATCTAACCTTAAAGAAAACTCAAAAATTTTCTGTCATGAAAAAGACTCTTCTACATCATTATTAACCTACTTGTACCACACATGCAAAATTTCAGGTCGATCCGCTAAGCAGAAATGTCCCAAAAACGCATTTGAGTATGACACATGATAAGCCATCTGGCTTGCGTTTCAGTACTTGGATTGTATGGGGAGCGAGAACTCAAATTCGCACATAAATTACATAAACCAGTCAAAATACCAGTTCATTTAGACTTATTTTAATGCAATGGGCAGTTATAAGGTATAAAACGTGTAATATTTGCGTATAAAATGATTCGATGTGCTGTGAGCTGTAAAAGACGAGTTTTTCAGACTTTTTTTTTTTACCCGAAAAAACAGGTTTCGTTAAAAAAAATTGTAGATAACGTATCAGTTACGATATTATTCACATGTATACCCGTGAAAAGTAATAAACGCTATAAAATAACACAGTTACATGGTCATTTTATGTATAAGTGGACCCTAAAGGGCCGGTCCCTGGTTTTCTTAAAGGTTAGATACCAGTAATTCCAATTCCCATAGGGCCCCATTATAAAACGGCAAGCTTTCCAAGCATTTTTCTAGCATTTCCTATATTTCAGATTGTGCAAGCCTGGTATCAATTTAAAGATCAATCTGTCCACTTTCAAACTTTGCAATTAAAAAGATATGTCATGTTACTTCTAAGAAAATGCGTCTCACTTGAATGCAGGCACCGGTAGAAAACAGGGTTTCGGCAGTCATATTTCGACAAAAGCCCCATACCACAGTAAACACACCCCAACAGTTCACCTTTCAAGTTAGCCTCCAATGAAATGCACCAAAATGTTGCAGACACGCATAGGATATTAGAAATAGCCACAAAAGGCATGTCTGAGCTTGCCAAATGGCGTTTATGCCAGATGAGAAGAGGAACTGTTTAGTAATAGGCACTACTTTTGAATGGACCACGGAAGGATACACACTGATTTACTGGTATCTAACCTTATCACACCGAAAACAAACAAATTTTCTTTTTATGTTATACTTTATTAGCCTTTGTTTTACATTTTATTGAAAAATGTCGCGGGAATCATAACGTCATGACGTCAAAATAATTACGTCATTTCACTTCTTCGATGACGGTCCGTTTCATTTACTGTATTAAATCGGGACCCCAAAAAGTACCCCTCACTGTGAGTGATATAGGGTTATATCTCACTGATATTTTTTATATTAAATAAATAATTTTGTTTTGAAATAACCGGTAACGGTTTTATGAAACTGATGGACACTTTTACAAATGTCAATAGTATTCATATTCAAGGGATACTATAACCGTCAAGGTCATAATAAAAATATGAAATAAATTTATAATGATGAAATAAAAGTTAAATAGTTATTATTGTGTTAATAAAGTCAAATTAAAACAAAAAAATATAGCTGAGGTTTAGTGAACAACTATATGCATTAATCGTATACAGTCTTTGAAAAACGTTAAATAGCGAACCTACTTGTAAAATATGTTTTTATTTTGCTTATGCTTATATAACTATTTCAAGTTTTTTATTAGATCTCTATGTCTAAGTTAGATTTTTACTTGAAATACATTACTTTTGAATGTCATAATAAGTTTAGTCACTGCGGAGCGGGAGGTCGAAGTTTTGAGTCCCGCACAGGGCTCGTTCTGATATGGCCGGCTGCCTACCCATTAGCTATTTAAATCGAAGAGAACCGACTGCCTTCCTACCAAGCGCCCGGCATATAGGACAGGAATCGAGAGTAAAGATGTTTATCCGTAAAGGTGTCTAAAAAGTAAAAACTGGCTGGCCCTTATGGGGTGCCACGATAATAAACAACCACTACACTTTACGTTTATATTTGATTTCTATGATATATTCATTTCGCTCATTATTATAATGTTGAATGGTAATGCATTTTTAAATGAAATCGTTGTATTAGTTGTAACCTGGGCCCATGTTGACCAATGCTTTCTTAGAATTAACAATACATTTTGGACTTAAATCGACTCAAGAAAAAAAGCGTTTGCGTTCGCAAATGTGCCGGGTACCCATGTGACTAATATGTCATTATTATATAATTTATTATTTATTAATTTTATATAATTAATCCAGTTTACAAATGCAAGGAGGACGTGATAATGCTGGCGATGCGCTTGCAAAAACAAAGAAATAGATGCGCTAAAATAGAAGCGAACTAAATCCGAAGTGTCGAAAAATGGAGTCTATAATTAGTTCTTTGACTAATTCATAAACATAAAATCAGACCCGTCTTAAGTACCGTTTAAGTGTTAGAATAAATTGAATAAAAAGAAAGGAAAATGTAAACGATGTATGTCCGTATTTTTAGCTTATCTCATTGGCCAATATATGAATTGACTTATTTGTGACTTATTTGTGTCTCCCACGCATATTCGTGTGAAGGTGCTACATTTTTTATAGACGATCGTCATCAATATTCATGTATGGTAACTGTAAGCCGTATTCACTGCGCTATTGTTTGCATCACACGATTTTCTCAGCCCCTATAATTGCAGCCAGGTCACAGACAAATTGCAGCCAGGTCACAGACAAATTGCAGCCAGGTCACAGACAAATTAGCTAACCAGGTTACAGACAAATTGCAGCCAGGTCACAGACAAATTAGCTTACCAGGGTCCATAAAACGTCTTAGATAAACTTAAGTCAATTTGTTAAATTCATAAAATTTCTTATGTCTCTTGCTCTGTTATGAGTAGGTATTTTTTGCATTAAATTATTTAAACTAGTTAATTCTGCTAAGATGTTTAGTATTTTACTATTTTGTCAACAGAAACGGATTTCACATAGACAAATATTATCTGGAGTTTTCACAATTTAAGTTAAGAATTCCCTTATGCTAGGTTACCATTATCTTGCGATCCGTTACAAACGCCACGATTGGCCACTCGCAGCTGTTCGTGGTATTTCTCTGCGATTTCAGGCTGGTAAACGATGTGATGAGAGTCCATACGTTTTTATACAATGTTTTGCGCTCTGTTGCGATCTGGTCACGATTTGTCAATTACAGGTGTCACGTTCTGTCACGGTCCGATCTCCAGTTTAGATACGATTACATACTTTATATTGGGATTGTTTTGATGTAATCCACGATTGGGTCTCGATCTGACACGATCATCACGATCGGGTTCCCCGAATCAAGACGTTCTAGTACGTACAGATACGTTCCGATACGCTTATCACGAATAAATGCGCTCCGTTACGATATGATACGATTGTGTATGCGACGTCTTTCACGATTATGATCGATGGAGATCACGATTCGAGCAACGACTGGAGCCGAATGATATAAATACAGCCCGACTGACTATTGACTAAATTGTTTCTTGAGATCGCAACACATCTTAACAGATCTTGTCTACGATCGATCCTGATCACCACGATTTGGATGCACGATTAGATACGATTTGACGCGCTTTGTTACGATGCAATAAGACCTGGTACGATTATCCCGATGGACAATTGATCGCAATTGATCGTGGTAAATGTAGGGAATTTTTTAACCGTTCAAATTTTTTTTTCGATTAACACGATTTCGACGACTGACCTAAAGATCTGATAAGATATGATAGGATCACCACAATTGGTCCACGATTAAGACCACGATTTCAATCGTGACGCGAATCGTGACAGTGGGAACCTAGCATTAGGAGCTTCGTGAACACGGGCCCTGGACTGGTATTCACTTCGTGAACACGGGCCCTGGACTGGTATTCACAAAGCTCCTGAGGGAATTTCAAACTTAAATTGTGCTTTAGTTAAACGCGTGGTATTCGAGTACAATGATTGGATAAAATACTAGATTGATTTGCATATGATTGACATCTGTGTCAACGTCTATTCTAACGCCCACCAGGGCTGGTATTCGAGTACAATGATTGGATAAAATACTAGATTGATTTGCATATGATTGACATCTGTGTCAACGTCTATTCTAACGCCCACCAGGGCTGGTATTCGAGTACAATGATTGGATAAAATACTAGATTGATTTGCATATGATTGACATTTGTGTCAACGTCTATTCTAACGCCCACCAGGGCTGGTATTCACAAAGCTCTTAAGGGAAATCTTAACTTAAGTTGTACTTAAGTGGAAATTTCAGATCAAATTTTCTATGTGAAATCCAATGATTCCTGTACAAAGAAGGGTGCAATAATACACATATAAGCACTCTTAACAAGTTTACAACATTTTAATGTTAAAATACCTGTACGCAAAAAAGCCAAAGAATTTTATAAATTTAAAGAATTTACGTACGTTTTCCCTTAAGGAGCTCTGTGAATACGGGCCCCGGAATGTCGTACAGCCGCCCTACGGTCCTGTAGGGTGGATGTAGCCATTGATTAGTCGCAGTGTCGGCAGCATAAGATAGCGCAATTAGAGTCACAGTGATGCTGCCATGGAACAGTAGGACAGTAGCTTTAGCCTTACACGTTAAAACATTCCAAAATTAACATGCAGCAGGAAATAGCAATAAGTCAATAAGACTGCGTCGAGAAGTTTGTCGGCGACTTTGCGCCCCCCCCCCCCCTCCCCCCACCTCAACCACGTTTGGCGATGTTCCATAGCATATGTTTGCTACTAACACTTCCCTAAAGTTTCAAAATGATTGCACACAACTTCTCAAGTTATTGTTTGCACAAGCCTTGTTTGAACAATTTTTTTAAAGGGGGCATGACTCAAGTACGATAAGAGCAATTATGTCGAAAATCAATGCAGATGTTAGGCAGCCGCAATGAGGATGTGAAATAGTGTACATTAACACGTTACGCCCGTCTTTAAATTGAACGAGCAGCCACTAAGCAGCAACTATGCAGGAATGAAGTTTATTTTCAATGTATGTATTCGGTGTATGATTATATTATATATTACCTTTAATACATAAGTAACCTAACGTCAGCATATATAACGTTTGTGAAGGAAAATGGTGATGAAGAAGTCGTTCTTGATTCAGATGAGACCCCGGGTTTATTTTGCCTGAATATTTGTGAAACAGTCTAAGTTGCAAAATAATTCATGATTTATTTCATGTAGATTATATGTTTTTATTCTAAATTAAACATTGAATGATTTTGTGGTCATGCAACACCATCCCGACCCATTGAGCGCAGCATTGGGAACATGGCTTTTGCAAAGAAACCATTTATTAATTAATCCCTCTCTCTCTCTCTCCCTCCCTACCTCCCTTCCTCCCTCCGTCCCTCTGTCCTTCCGTCCTTCCTTCCTTCATTTCATTCATTTATTCCTTCATTCATTTATTCATTCATTCACTCCATTCGTTCGCTTATGCATTCATTTCTTCCTTCCTCCCTAGCTCTCTCCCTCCCTTTCTCCCTCCCTCCCTGAATCTCCCCCCCCTCTTTGCGACATAAACCTGCGAAAAGAAGCAAAATTTACTGCATAAATAACTGTATTATACGTGGTCGTATAGATTTCATTCTCATAAACATAGATATTAGTGCTAGAGTTAAATTCCTTGGCATTGTAACAAAAATATTACTGTACACAAGTAGGAATAAAATACATTTAAATCACATGGAATAAAGATATAACATAAATGCAATTTAATTAGTGTATTCAAGCGAGTATCCATAAACCTGAAATGACGCCATCACAAATTCCCACAATGCAACAGACGTAACGTCTCAAAACACTGCGTTTTTGGTTGCTCGCTTCAGCGTCTTTTTATCAGCGTCTTTGTGCAATTTTGCCATAAATTCCATGTTCGACATTTTCTTGGATTTTGACCAATCAGGAACCGGGGAGTCCGACCGATTATCGTCTGAACCGTCGTCATATCCGTCGTTGTGTCCGTCGTCTGCTCTTTCTTCGTCACTTCCGGTATTCTTTTTCTTAGTACCTTTGGAACTGCAAGTGTTAAAAATATACAGTACCGTCGTGTAAAAATGAAACTGTTACTACCCGAATTTATTTCAACACAAGTCATTCCGGGTAAAAACGTCATTATTACTCTTCTTTTTCTTTGTATAATAATAATAACAATACCCTAATAATAATAATAGTAATAGTAATAATAATAATAATATCCTAATAATAATAATAGTAATAATAATAATAATAATAATAATAATAATAATAATAATAATACTATCCTAATAATAATAATAATATCCTAATAATATTGTAATAATAATAATAATAATAAGAAGAAGAAGAAGAAGTTAACGCTTTCGGCGTAGACTGAGGGTGATAAGAAGAAGAAGAAGAAGTTAACGCTTTCGGCGTAGACTGAGGGTGAGAAGAAGAAGAAGAAGAAGTTAACGCTTTCGGCGTATACTGAGGGTGAGAAGAAGAAGAAGAAGAAGAAGAGGAGGAAGAAGAAGTATAAATACAGACTTAAAAATAAAGTAATATGCAGTAATAAATCCAAAATAATTTAACGAAGAATACGAAAACGTACGTTGCTTTGAACCGTATTAAGATACGCTTATTTCTATGTCCTGGCTGACAGATTTGCATTCGACCTACATCAAAATGTGTAATGGAGGCACAATTGCTTGTAAAAACCTACCAGCAACATTGCAGCAGCCTCGGTAGGATACACGCCACTAACAATATGACCACGGTCACTGCCAGTAACAACATCCACCAGGGGTAGGTACCCTCTGAAAGATGTGACAAATACGTAATTATATATCAAGGTAATTTTAAAAGTGCTTATTAGGAAATAATTTTCGATTTAGAGTTGTTAATCGGCTAATAAACAGCGATTTGGGGTTCTGATGCGTATAAATTAAACCACGAGGGTGGAACGACAAATCGGTATTTATTAGCCGATAAACAACGACAATGCGAACGCAAAACTTATTTCGATTCTAACACGACCTGACAACAATTTCTGCAATTACAATGCGAACTCAACACCAAACAACATTATCAATTCAGGCATAACTACTTTATACGAGAGAGTATATATGCACATGTATTTTTACCTCATAAATATTGCCGTATTGTTTCAGATGAAATATTCGGAGTTAAAATAATCAAACAGATAAACTCAGAACGTCACACTAACAACTCAGGGATTTAACGGTATCAGTTTTCTTTTATTATGTTTGTCCATTATTTTAATTTACATCATGTGATCTGACTGTGGTCACGTGAAAAGTGGTGGGGGCAGGGATTTGATGTGAGCTATGCTAGGACCCAGTCAGATCTCTGTTGCTGGGAACCAGCCAAAATCTCTGCTGCTTGGAACCAGTCAGATCTCTGTCGCTCGGAACAAGTCAAATCTCTGTGTGGCGGTGGTGTCTTCTTCTGCATGATCACAATTTTAATTTATATGTTCACGTGAAA
Organism: Congeria kusceri; assembly: GCA_027627225.1. Lineage (NCBI taxonomy): Eukaryota > Metazoa > Mollusca > Bivalvia > Myida > Dreissenidae > Congeria > Congeria kusceri. The sequence continues at coordinate 102,457,867 of CM051024.1, forward strand.
GTTGGTGCAGGCAGAGATTTGTTCGGAACCAGTCAAATTTCTGTGTCGAGTGCTGGAGGTTGGTATGTGTTCACACAACTTTCACGATATCAAGAACGACAACTGTGCAAAGAAAGTTTCAAGTGGCGGATTCGTGGTCTAGTTGGAAACGCACTGGCTTCACAACCCAGTGGACACAGGTTCCAGCCCCCACCACACCCTTACCTACTAGCTCGTCTTTCACCTGATACGTTAAACCGAGGTGCAGTGTACTAGGTGCTTCACACCGGGCATTAAAAGACACAGGGTCGCTTCAAGAACGGGGCGTCTCCTGTACCTTGCACTATCCCCCGTAACTCAACTATCAAGTTATTTGGGGGGGAAGGCCATAATGGAGAGAATCCGGTGCACTCGATGTACTACTACTACTACTACTACTACTACTACTACACACACACACACACAGAAAGTTTAAATTTCGTACCTGCCGGCAAACATGTCGGCGGCTCCAGCGACCAGCTATTCTGCGGCCCACAGTCCAACTTCCCGGAACCGGAAGCCTTGTATCCCGGGGTGCAGTAAATCTCGTATGTCTCGTTCACGCCGTACGTGGCCTTGTCGCCGGTCAGAGTGTAGGAATTGGAGTTCAACGCCGGTTTGTTGCAGTCGCCTAGAGGACCAAGAATGAAACCATTAATTGCATACATTCGACCGATTGGAATTACGTACAGTTATCCATTTGGAATTGTTTACGATTGACAAGTTGACTTGATTTGTCTTTGATTTGTCTTTGATCGTATAAATACTACAATTTTTAACATTTTCCAATATAAAAATATACAAATTTACAAATTGATATTCATGTGTAAATAAACAATACTAAAATTATATCAGCAACGTCGACGATGATGACGAAGATGAAGACGAATACATAAAGAAGGAGAAGGAGAAGACGAAGAAGAAGAAGAAAAGGAAGAAGAAATAAATATACCTTAATACAAAATTAATGAAATTAATAATCCGAGCGCTAATAAAAATAAATTAAAATAATCTAAATAAACAACAAATAAATAAATAAATAAATAAATAAATAAATAAATAAATAAATAAATAAATAAATAAATAAATAAATAAATAAATAAATAAATAAATAAACAAACAAACAAACAAATAAATAAATAAATAACCAAATTCATAAATAAATAAAAGATTACAAGACATCTAAGTTATTGTTGTCGCAGAATATGAAGAAAGATACAACTAAAATATAAATATCTTAATAATAACGTATATATCAAAATGTGTATGTACGATCATTCATTTCAATTGTTTTTAAAAAAAGTGACAATAAAACTTGAAATAAAACAGAAAAGAAATGACGAAGGAAACACTTCAATATGAAAGAAATCAATAAGTACTAGTGTCGACTTGTGCATCGTTTATTAGTGTTGTATAACCTACACCAACTGTCAAGTCAACGTGTATACATGTATTTGAGTTTCAGGTGGTACAGACGAAAACTATTTGTTAATTAAAAACTAGCTTATTGTACATTTAAAAGCAATGTGTGTTCTTAACTTTTATTCCATTTTAGATAGAAATATAGGTTCATTTATTTTATTTTGTTAATTGCATTCATGTCACTATATATGATGTAAGATCCTACGTACAAACTTTACTTAAGACATGTTTCTGTTTGCTTATAAAGAACAACGCCAAAATATGATGTCATCGAGCGTTCTATGACGTCATTTAATTGATAAACAATCTTGACGTCGTTGCCATAAAGGAAACACGTCATTATCAATTGTTACTGTCGCACAGGAATATCACCGTACAAAGAATAGTAAGTATGTTTTCTGTATTAATGTTTAAGCGATTAATATTTATGAATATCTATTATATTGGATTTAAAATCAAAGATTGCATATATTACATATATGTGGCGCGTCGTGGGAAAACCGGTCTTAATACATGTGCGTAAAGTGTCGTCCCGGATTAGCCGCACAGGCTAATCCGGGACGGCACTTTCCTCCTACAGTGGATTTATGTTTAGAAGAGACCCCCTTGAAACAGAAAATACCATAAAAGCGGAAAGTGCCGTCCCGGATTAGCCTGTGCAGACTGCACAGGCTAATCCGGGACGACACTTTACGCACATGCATTAAGACCGGTTTTCTCATGACGCGCCACATACATACATTTTGGTAAAACTTTAATTTAAATGTAAATAAGTTTAAGCAACTGTAAAGGGGTCTATTCACAGATAAGCAATTTGAAAATGTCTAAACGTTTGAACAAACATCGCATAAATAAAAGTATATTAATATATGAACTCATAATGTGTTGACATGAATATGTGTCATAAGTCCATACTTTTGATCCGAATATCGTAGGTTTGAGCTCCGGCGAACACACTTCTTTTGATGTTTTTTTCATGAATATATTAGTTGAGATAGTTAGTCTACTTGCTTTATTATGAGCAGTTACCATATTTTGGTACATATCTCAACAATTGTAACTTCCGTGTATATTTAAACTTTAGAGTCACCTTTATAACATATATATTTTGTATATAATAAATGTATGTAGTTTTACTTCATTAAGGTAATGTCGATGTAGTTTTTTGACTATATATACTCGATCATAATATTTAAGGCGTGTTGTGGGAAACCCGGGCTTAATGCATCTACGTAAAGTGCAGTCTGCACAGGCTAATCCGGGACGACACTTTCCGCCTACAGTGGATTATGTTTAGAAGAGACGCCATTGAAACAAAAATACAATAAAAGCGGAGTGTCGTCCTGGATTAGCCTGTGCGGACTGCACAGTCTAATCCAGGACGACACTTTATTACCCAGATGCATTAAGTCCCAGTTTCCCACGACACTCCTCTTTTAACATATATTTCCTAATGTTATTGTGATGCAGAAGAGTAATATTACATTAAGAAAAAAAAAGATACAGACGCATATTGAATTTAAAATGGTCTACATTGGAATTATTGACGATAGTTCTAAATTAAACTGAACTAAACTAAAAGTTCTGCAAAATAAAAAAGAGCAATATGAATATTCAATACATGTATATGCTCATTTTCCTAAAAACCATCTTTATATAACAGATTTACAGCCGTTACCTTTTATTTTGTAAATCCACAAACATTTGGTCAGAACTAATATCCAGGTTTCCATTGCTGTAGTCATATTTCGAAGTTTCACCAATATCAAACTATCCTTTCAAAGGATTCAAGCTCGTTCATTAATTCAATTCACCATTATCGTGTTAAACACGGTAAGTAATGCTGATCGAGCATTTACAATTGATTCTTATCCTTGATTATGTTACAATTTACATGCCCATATTTGATATGAAACTTAGTAGTACTTAGCACTCGGTCACTATATGAGACTTAAGAACACTATAACGCTTTGCACGCACTTGTTTGGTAGCTTAGTTTAGTTATTGCGCCGTTTCTTCTTCTTGTACTCGCCCAGTTTTCTTGATTATCCTCCTTGGAATTCTAAACCCAAGTTAGCGAAATTCTATAAATTATGCATAGAGGAATAATCGAACACATCTGTCAAATAATTAACGCAAAAGAAACAATACAAGTACCACATCAAGCTAATTCTCGTATATTTTAGTCATATATATTCCACCACTTTAACGGATCCAGTATATATGCACTTAATAACAGCCAATAAAATCGAATTAATCCTTGAGCACTAAATTAACACTGTCCGCCGCGCCAATTTCGGATAGTTCAGACAAGAAGTCAAATTTCTAACGCTTCTAGACGCACTTCTTAGAATGTGACTTATGTTTTACAGCCATATGCTTCATGTCGGAAGATATTTAAATCACGCAGTACGTCCATATCTCGTGCTTTATTAAAATGTCTTAGAACTTAAATGTATCAATATTAATTACATTTGAAATTTAAACAAGAAATAACACCGTAAAACAATTTCTTACAGAATGACACTTCATCTAATCACAACCTTAATACATGTTCCTGTACGTCAATATTCAAGTGTAATGTATAAGCATCAAAACATACGTACATATCACGCTATACTAATCCCCACCAATAAAATAGTTTAACAAAGTTCAATCAATCAGCAGTCCAATACTGTATCGATCAATAACTCTAAGCGGATTTAGACTAAATATGGCCAAAACAAAAGCCGATTAAGAAAGCGCTTTGAGGGCAGATATTTATAACTAATTGCATAATGTCCACACGCCTCTTAAAATTCATAAGCGATAGCAAACATTTACAAACAAAACATATAATCAAATCAGTATATTTATTTTGATATTTTTTATGTCCGTTAAAATGTAAATGCCTATAGAAACACTTGTCAATATATAATATGCTTGTGTATAAAGCAAAGAGATTTTTTGAAAAAACGCATCGCCGTTTAACAATCTACGTCGATATATCTTTTTCTAATTAAAAAGACTGGCTTTCTCCAACAACTGGCATTAAATTAACTTGATGCATTGTTTTGTTGGGACAAACCTTGTTTTGGCTCATCTAATTTTAACGAAGAATTGATATCAACATGTATTTCTAATAAATGGTCTTTATTTTAATTGTGTGCCTTGAAATAACGCCTTATCATTGAAACTTGAAACCACTGCAACAGCTCGAATGGTTACTGCAGGTCCATTGCTATGTCAATGTCTAAGTGGATTGTTTGCAAATTGGTGGTTAATAATTAATCAAAGAGAATAACAGGATGTGTCTTGGACGGATATAGATATAGTTATTACCGTAGTCTTGAAAACTCGGCAACCATTTAATTAAGCGCATGTTTATCGGAAGAGTTCGTAAATATTCGTAAGTTCTCGATTATCTCGGAAGACGAAAATCGACTTTCATTGAAACTTATCAAATGCAACTAAATATTTAGTGGTAGATCACATAGTAGTACTAGGCGACGTATATGCAATGATTGTGTAGCACATTTTTGTTAATACTTTTGTTTTCAGTTTTAAAATTCGCGAACATTTCACACTGTCTCTATTCCCAAACAATTTCACCTACAATTTCTAAAAAGCTGGAAAAAAACAACAACGTGGAAACTGCTAGATCTTCTAGAAAACAAAACATGATTGTCCATTTGCATCCGAAAAATCCATGGCCACATCAAATCGATTAATACCTCTTAATACAAAAATATGAGAGGGATAAACTCCTATTATAGTATAATGACCCTACCATTAAAGCGTGATACAGTACTAAACTTACTGACTTCAGTCTTACTTGAAAGTTGCCAGTTTCCAGCCGGATTTCTTGAACGCATGTCGGCATCCCTGACACCCCCTCCCTCTTAGAAAAGTCGACTCGAAAAGCTCCCCCCCCCCAAACACACACCTAACCCCCCTCCCTCCTCAAGTTTGTTAACACTCTAGGCCACATTTTTGCCCAAGTAACATGACACTCGCTCAGAACATTTGTCCCAATTATATCTCGGACGAGTTTGTAACTCGGTCATGTTGGGGTCAAAAACTAGGTCACTACGGCAAATTGAAGAAAAAGCTTGTTAACACATTAGAAGTCATTTTTTTGCCGAATATTCACGAAACTTGCTCAGAAGATTTGTTTCCAAGATATCTCGGAATAGTTCGAAACTAGGTCACATTGGGTCAAAAACAAGGTCACCAGGCCAAATTGAAGAAACACCTTGTAAACAGTCTAGAGGCCACATTCATAGCCCAATAATCACGAAAGTTGGTCAGATCATTTTTCTCAATGATATCTAGGACAAGTTCGAAACAGGGTTACATGGGATCAAAAGCTAGGTCAACAGGCCAAATTGAAGAAAAAGCTTGTGAACACTCTTAGCTAGAGGCCACATTCTCAGCCAATCTTCATGAAACTTGCTCAGAACAGTTTAGTTCCTAAGCCCCGCAGGTGAGCGACCTATTGCCTTATGACCCTCTTGTTTACTTTTGTTTTATGTTTATTTTATTTTATTTTTGATTTAGTTCGTATTCAAGATGAACTTGGTATTTCAGGGTCAGCCTTAAAAATGACATTCACTAAACATCTAAAATAATTTTATTGTTTGTCAAATAAAATATAGACAATTAACATCAGTTTGTTATTTTATCTAGACAAAAACTGTTTCAATATACGGTGTACATGTAATTGTTGAGAATCTGCTCAGATGAGCTAAAAGATCAAGATCGGCTAAGACTGATCTTGATCCTGCAGTTAATCGGCTAAGACTGATCTTGATCCTGCAGTTAATCGGCTAAGACTGATCTTGATCCTGCAGTTAATCCTTTGTGAATACGGGACCTGGGGCCTTATCCACAAAATTTCTAAGTGAAAGCTGAAGTAAATTTCTTACAATCATAAAATTCATTATAAGTATGGGGCTAGTTCTTTTAACTTTTATTTTGTCGAACATAGTTGTAATCTTGGGAAAGAACTAACAGATGAATCGTTTTTGACCATATTTCAAATATAACATAATGATTTCCATTTTATTTTCCAAGAAAATATTATTTCAATTGTTCACTTAAATATAACAGAAGTTAAGATTTTCCTTAGGAGCTTTGTGGATATGACACCATATGTTTTGGTCACGCAGGTTAAATGTAAAGACGTTGCGATAATAGTTTACATATGAATGAAATAACTGAGTGAATAAGTCCCTTTATACCATATTTCAGAGAGTTTTCATTGTTTGAGGTATTCAATAACTGTGATGTCAGATCGGTAAATGGTGGGCGTAGCCTAATATGCAAGCTGACCATCCAAAAAGTAGCATGCAGTATATTGAATTTTAGTTGAAGTTGATATGCACGCTACTTATTTTCTGTTTCAATGAAGTGTCTTCTAACCATAAATCCACGGTAGGCGGAAAGTATCGTTCCGGATTAGCCTCTCCGGACTGCACAGGCTAATCCGGGATGACACTTTACGCACATTCATGAAGTCCTGTTTTCCCACGACGCGCCACATATATGTCTTTGAAAGTTGATATACGATATTAAGCACAATTCACTTGAAGGCATCTTAACTAAATAAGCATGAACAATTAAATGAAATCTTTGATGAAAATAAATAAGGAAAACAAGCTTGACATGACTTGAAATGAAAAGCCTTAGTGGGGATCGAACTAACGAGATTGTAGCAATAAGAACGAACGACAATAGAAAACATTATAACAATCCGCACTATTCTGTTTAATATAAGAATGTAATATTAAACATTGGTATAACATTGTTGCTATACCATATTTTGACCTTTAGTAGGCATACACAAGTAGTTGGTTTCCGCTTACACGACCGCCGTCCCCGTTTTTTGTTCGCCGAGCCTAAACGTTTTTATGGCTTATCGATCATTAACTGTTTCAGACTTTCGGTAAAAAGAGCATTTTTCGCTTATATGCGGCTTTTCGGTCATTAACAAATATTTCGAATTAGATAGGCGCTCTTGGTAATGACATACCGTAAGGTACAGTTTCTTTGATTGGAGGCGTGTAATCATTTTACATGCAGTCCAATATACCTACACTGTCATTAGTTATAAAGTTATTTTTATCTCTCCCCCCCCCCCCGCTAGATTTGTTTTGGAGACGTAAGCGGAAACCAACACTTTTTGGCCTTTTAGCCAACAATAATGTCTGAATTATATTTCAAATCGTTTTAATAATATTGACAATCTTTCGCAGGCCTAATCTCTTTAAAGCCATCTGAGTTCAGTTGTATTGAAAACACATGTGGCGCGTCGTGGGAAAACCGGACTTAATGCATGTGCCTAAAGTGTCATCCCGGATTAGCCGGGACGGCACTTTCCGCTTTTATGGTATTTTCTGTTTCAATGAAGTGTCTTCTAACCATAAATCCACTGTAGGCGGAAAGTGTCGTCCCGGATTAGCCTCTGCGGACTGCACAGGCTAATCCGGGATGACACTTAACGCACATGCATTAAGTCCGGTTTTCCCACGACTCGCCACTAATTTTTGTTATTCTGACACAATGGAGTGCGTTTCTGTGGTAAAACTTGGTAACCGGTGGTTTTGAAAAAAAAATACTTGAAGAGTGTGTGTGTGAACTTACAATACACATAGTAACATACATTAAAACAAACCGATAAAGTTAATTACAATATACTTTGATTCAAAATAGAAGAAAAGTAAACACAAACCATTGTTGCAATACGCATAACTGGATGTTTGTTGACCACAAACTAGTTTTCGACTGTACAGCCGGAACTCAAATACACGTATATGCATTAAATCGACAGTCGTTTCAGGTTACACAAACACTAATAAACGATGCAAAACTCGACACTTTGCTGACTTTTTCGATCTTTTAGTGTTTTCTTCGTCTTGTTTATGTTTATCTGTCTGCTTTCAAGCGATATTGTCACTTGCATCTACTTATTTTGAAAATAATCGATATAAAAAATCGTGCATACACACTTTAACCGAATAATAGATACTGAACTACCGATTTCTCGCTCACACAGCAGACACCATATTCAGTGCACCACCGCGACATTTGCTGATCGTTTATGGGAACATTTTGAAGGGACTGCACTCCAAATGGTCCTATTGTAAGAAAAGAAAGAAAATTGTAAAAAAAATCACGGTTTTCTTACATAATCGTGTAGAACACATTAAAAGAATAAAACTATGAAAAAAAACAACAACAATGATTTTATAAAGCTTTCGTCCTTTATATCGTCCTAAAATATATAACGCCTGCAGACGGAATAACCCATCGAGTAATTTAAAAATAGCGCCGTTTATCTTTAGGATTATCACGTGACAGCTTAGTTTTGTAGAGTCGCGCATGCGCACACTTGAATCAGGTCCTTGTATTGGGGAAAGCCGCTTTATTTTTAAATCGGGAAAACCGGGTTCAAGGAAAGTGCGAGCTTATTCAACTTTTATGTTTCAATGAAATATACAGTTTATGACAGTATTTGATCGTGCTCTATACAAATAGTGATGGTTTTACGCTTTTTTTACCGTTAAGGCAAATCTACAAAAAGCGCGCATGTTAATGCCATCTGGAGTTCAGTATCTTTAACAGAGATACATACATTTACTGATATACAAGTATTTTAAAACAAAATTTCTGTCTTATTTTGTTACGAGAATGCAAGATTTTCTTTTCTTTTTCTCATTCAGTTGGTTGTCGCGATTGCACACATCTCGCTCGTTGAGCGCCAAACCAAGATGCCAGTCTCGGCTTACAAACTACTGACCAGGGAATCTTTCTTCGTCCGTCTGCGCAGACACGTGTTTTCAAAATCAAACGGAAATAGGGCTGCACTGACAGAAAATCAGGGAACCCAAAATACTATTGGGTGCTTTGCTGCATTTGCGCATTTCGGACAAAAGATTCAGAAACAGAAGAGTACACTGGATCCTTCGAATGAACCTAAGCGACCTTCGATTTCTCGACCGCTTACGCAGAATGAAATTTATTATCTGGCCTTAATAACAGAGGGTCTCTTAGTTGAACATTACACATTCGTTGAATATACTGAATTAAACGACACGGTAGCTGTAATTAAGCTTTCCCATGAGCGACCCGTGATCAATATTGGTAGAGGATTTAAAAGCTATGAGTTCACGGAAGCTTTTCCGGAAGTCAAATTTGAATACGGAGTAAACCGAGTGTGGAACGGAATTGAACGAGTGCTAGCGTACGGTACCGAAGATGACGAGTGCATGATTAGAGGGTACCCGGCTTCGACATGGTTGGAAATGGTTCAGCCGGTTTTCAGTATCGCGATAGATTTCAATCGGTTTGGGAGAAAGACCAAAACTAATTTTACTAAACTCAGGTAAAAAATTTTTACATCGATGCAAATGTTATCTAGAGTAATTGTTTCATAGTAATTAAAAACATTACAGTGTTTACTTTCAAAGTATCGTTGGATTTGACCCGTGCTTCTTTACAAATTTAGAAATGTAAAAGTTAGACATACAAGCATTTGGTAATGACTTAGAAAGATTGTATATAGTCATATTGAACGAACAACAATTACGTCAGCTTAAAACATGGTTACTAACAAAAGTCGGAAATCTGTGTAAATAATCATTATTCAGTACAATAACCTCAATGATGTAGTAAAATCTACGTTGTTGACAGAAACATGTACGTACAGGATGTGACAGCATTTCTTCGCCTACTTTTTCAGGAGATCCCTCCGACCAAACCCCACCTTTCACCGACCCCCGGTGACAGGCGACTCACGAGATATGGACGGTCCCTGGGCCCATCAATACCACATGCAGGAAATACCAGGTACATGCTGTACATGCTTGCATCAATCCATCAACAAAAATACATTAATTCATTAATGCATCTATCCCAAAATATAAATCAGTCCCTTAATAAATTAATCAATCCTTTGATCCATCAATAAATCAATCAATAAATCAATCAATCAATCAATCAATCAATCAATCAATACATACATACATAAATAAATCAAGTCATATAGTTCTTCATAGCATATTTTGTTCTTCATTTCTTCATTCATTCATTCATCGTCTTGATCATTTTACCCTGAATTGCGAAAAAAAATCCATTCATATATAAAAAATGATCATAATATTATAAGGCGTGATTCTTTATATTATTGGTATTGTTATACGTATTTTCTGCCATACTTTGCATATAGGGAACAGCAACTCTGCGAAAGAAATTCATATTACTTTCAGCATTAGAGTCCCTTAAATGCAATATCTTACCATACTTGCGAAACACTTCTTCCGTGTACTTTTCAATGCTCGTTTTTATGTCACTCTAACGTTATTTCATTGTGTTATTTATTGTGTCATAACAATAAATATTCATTTAGTTAATATAGTGCAATTATTGGATTTCCATTGTTATTTATGTAAATTTCTATGGCTATTTATTTCCCCCGTACCAGGTGAGAACATGCGCATGATGATACTTCACATCCACCAGTTTCTGCCCCGCCAGCCGCCGCAGCTGCCTCCAATGCCGCTCCACCTCTTTATGCCACCTGCACTTCCGGCGGCAGAGGCTATGGTTCCGGACCACAGGATAGGCGCCCCGCCCACTCCCCGCCTCTTTTTGAGGGAGATGAACGAAGACGAGAGGGCGGAATTTAACAGGCAGTTTGTAAGTGAACATGCTTCACCGTCACATTTGTAAACTAATTGTACCAAATATTATCTACAAACTTTATTTAAAACTTTCCGGCATCAAGTCTTATTATCTGAAGAATCTTAATTATAGTAATTAATAATTAGACACTGTGAACGAGTATTATTATTATTATTATTATTATTATTATTATTATTATTATTATCATTATTGCTATTATAATTATTGTTATTATTATTATTATTATACTTACTATTATTAGTTATAGTTTTTTAATTTTAAAATCATCATCATAATCTTCTTCTTCTTCTTTTTCATCATCATCATCATCATCATTATCATTATCATTATCATCATCATCACCATTATTGTTATCATCATCATCATAATCACCCTTGTTTTTAAAGATGCAAGCGTCTATCCGAATGGACCACAGACGAAGACCGACGTTCGCGCGATCCAACAGGCGCCCGCAAACCGTTCCGTTAAACTGGAGGAGTCTTGTCCAGGCAGGCGTGCTTCCGGTTGAAAACTTCCGCCCTGCCCCCGGAACGGCGAACGTGTTCCATTGAATTATAAATCACTTTTAAGGAGGTCTTTTATAATCACATGATTTTCTACCTACATCAGAAAGTGTTCCTGCATTTCTCGTATGTTTTAATAACAGCAAGTTCTTTTTTGTAAATTTGAACATTCTTGAGTATATTAAATGTATTTTTTGTAGCGTATGTATATATATATATATATTTGATCATATTAAATCATAAAATGTGTCTTTAAGTTGGGTAGTTTTTTATGCCCAAGAACGGGTGTGGCATATTGATTTGCCCTTGTCTGTCTGTCTGAACTATTGTCTGTCTGTCTGTCCGTACCGTCCGTCGCGTCCGTCCGTCCGTCGGATTTTTGTGTCGCGTGTTACTCGAAAAGTATAACTGCTAGAGTGATGCAACTTTATTCATCAACACGTGAACTTGTGCACCTTTGTATTTTGGCCCATGTTTTTCTGACATCAGCTGAGTTATGGACCTTTTTTAGCAAAAAAATGACATATTTGGACTTGTGTCGCCCGTAACTCAAAAAGAATATCTGCAAAAGTGATCAAATTTAGGAACATATTCATCAGCATGTGAACTTGTACACCTGGGTATAGTAATTGCATAGGGTTTTGTGACAACCAGCGGAAAGTGGGGGCACCCGTGTCCTTTGGACACATGTCTAGCTTTTGTGTGTGCAAAACGTGATATTCAAAATGATACATTTCCCATATATAGTTTTGTTATAGAGGAAAGACGGACCCCATATAATTATATGATAGTAAGACCTTTTTTTATTCATTAATTGTTTAACTGATTTAAGTCACAATTGTTGGATGGGTGGTGTGAACAATCAAAATTAAAACTCCCCTCTTACCAGACAAGGCGCGCGAAGTTGATAACCTTTTGAAAACAAACAGAACTGACAACACACAAGAAGAAAGTTTAGCATTGGCGTTAGCTATAATTTGATAAACTGACTGACGTTATAGTTTAATGATTTTCATTCAGGGCATTTGTTCATTGATTACATGTACGTCGTGCATTTCAGCTTATCGGTTTTAGGTTTTATATGCATGTCAATGGATTTTATTTTGTTCTGGGTTTGTAAAAGATGTTGGGCGGCGGATCCGTTAAACCAGTTATAAAAATAAATGGCCTAAAGCGTAAACAAAGTTGTTTGTTTCCGCTAACTCGACCCCCCCTAATTTTTTCCGCCGACCCTAAAGGTTTTTTTGCCGATAAATCATTAACTTTTTCTGATTTTCGGGACAAAAGAGCAGTTTTTGCTTATACTAATATAGGTTTCTTGCCAGAAATCTCTTGTTCTATGAACTTATTTATAGTTAATGTACAGTTTCTTTGTTGAGAGGCGTTTATACATTTTACATGCAGTCCAATATACTTAAACTGTGGTGATTATGCGGCGAAGGAAAAAAAGTTTACCTACCCCCCTAAAATTTTTTTGAGATGTAAGCGGAAACCAACCATTTATTTTTGGGGCCTAAGCATATAAACTTCTGTTGTTTTATGAGTGAGTTTCGACATGCCTTTACACCAATTAAAACCCCCAATACTTTGCATTGACCGTTCCAAAGCGAGGACCCCATTATAAACATTTTCTTATGTTTTGTGTTATTTTGTGCGTATATTCCTGATTTGTGTAGGCAATTGGTCACTTGATTAAAATAAAGCACCCTATGTCAATAAGGGTTCCTCTCCTGGGCTGGTATTTATAAAGAATCTCAGTCGAAAGTTAAGAAAATTCTTAAAATTCTCAAATTTAATAATTGGATTTTCTGACAAAGTAATGCATATCTGTAAGATTTTGACACATAATTTGCAATATAATTCAAAGTGTATTAATATCTAGCATTAGTCACGCAAATGTTCCAAAGCATAGTGTTTTAAAGACAAATTCTAATTTTGACTTATGTTCAACTTAAGTTAAGAATGGCTTAAGAATCTTAATAAATATGGACCATGGTGATGTCTCTGGAGTTTTATTTATCTTATATAATATACGGCTTACGCACTGACACAACAAAGAATTTAAATATAGGTCTAAGTGTGTCATTTAAATATCTTTCAAAATACACTTCACTTTAAATTTGGGCCGAGTCTGGGCCGGTATTCACTAAGCACCTAAGGGAAATCTTAACTTAAGTTGTACTTAAGTAAAAATGTCAGATCACATTTTCTATGTGAAATCCAATCATATATGTATGTAAAAGGGTAAAATAATAAACATCCAATCAACATTTACTAGTTTAAAACATTTGAATTAAAACAGACTTATTTATAAAACAGTCAGAGACTTAAGGAATTTTGTGAATTTAAGAAATTTACTTAAGTTTTCCCTAAGGAGCTTTGCGATTACGGGCCTAGGACCGACTTTGAATCATGATGTCGTAGGTTCAAGTCTCCGTATAGGCATTTTTTCTCCTTTTTTGTATGCTGTTCTTTATAAACACTTATAAATGACATTTTTGTTAATATGACGCGTGTCGTGGGAAAACCGGGCTTAATGCATGTGCGTAAAGTGTCGTCCTGGATTAGCCTGTGCAGTCCGCACAGGCGTATCCAGGACGGCACTTTCCGCTTCTATGGTATTTTCTGTTTCAATAAAGTATCTTCTAATCATAAATTCACTGCAGGCGGACATTGTCGTCCCAGATTAGGTACCGATAAGGTAGACAATGACGCAGGTACTAAAGCAGATCAAGGCAAAATTAAAGCAGCAGCCCAGAAATATGTTAAAAAAAATAAAACTTAGCAGAATTCGTTTCTAATGGAAATCTTACCGATCAAAATACCAAAAAAAAAACGCATTGAAATCGGTAAAATAATAACGTTTGGTAACTTTTCATCGTAAAATTATTTGTATGCGATAGCTGGTGATGCCTCTGGAGTTTTCAGTCGAATAAACGTCATTAACGTTCATATAAGGACTAATGCCAATTTAAAATGTATTAAATTATAATCTATCAGGGGCGTAGCTTCCTATAGGCCGTGTAGGCCGCGGCCTACACTTTTCCCTAGAAAATCGAAAACATAAAAATGCAACAAAATCAGAGGCGGGGTGGGGATTAGGGCACAGTGGACATTCAGAAACAAAGTATGGGAAGAATAGACAGTGATTGTCATTTGACTGGCTGTTTTGCTCGGAATCTACATGTACGAAATGGCTTATAATCTATGTATAGTCTATAACGATAGGAAGAGTGCGAACAACGGGAGCCCAAAAGTAAAGTTTGATGACGCTGTCTTTTAGAAATGGAAACTCGCATCTTGGGTAGATCTAATGAAGATCGGTACTGTGTGCAACAAGATGATACCCTGCCGACAATATACGCTGCATTTGCCCCCGATCTTCTTCAAACATATGAGACATTCATGTCAGGAATTGCTAGATGGACAGTTAGATGGAGAATGACAGATAGGAAGCCTTCAGCGGATGTGCACGGCCCTGTATCATTGCATTTGTACCACCATTGGGGTCTTTTTTACGATGCCAGAGACGTCGGCCACATGTGAAAGGTCATTTAGTAGAATGAAGCGAGTAAAGAACTATTTGCGATCAGCCCTGATCCATGTACACACGGACATCGATGTTGACCAAGTAATTTACGTGTTTGCATCACACAAATGGTTGACCAAGTAATTTACGTGTTTGCATCACACAAATGGTTGACCAAGTAATTTACGTGTTTGCATCACACAAATGGTTGACCAAGTAATTTACGTGTTTGCATCACACAAATGCTGAAAACTGGACCTTTTCTCATTTGACGTCGTTCTTACATGCGGCGTTGTTCTTACATGTGACGTTGTCTGGAAATGCAATTACGAATGTAGATGTTGAAACTGGATAACGTTTGATTATTCTTCTTTTTTTATTTGCATTGATCAATGATTTTTGTGTATTTCAAAGCCATTAATAAGGTATACAAATGTATAAAGTAGCGTTAACGAGTCATGGATGCCTGCAACGTCTAACAATTGTCTGAATTTTACTTTGGAATATAGTGAAATATGGTGGGATTATTTTAAATTGAAATACACTTGTATCAATAGAACTACCGTTTTACTACACTATTGTATGTCGTTATCACTTGATCTTAACATACCTGGTACCAAACATTAAATTGAAATTGAATTTTATTACATCACGACAAAAAGGTTAAAATATGTTTATGTAATTAAGTTAATTAAAAAAAGTTTTAACGGTATTTCACTGAAATGCAGGCGGTCCTTTAACACAGAGGATGTACTTGAGGGTCAAAGCATTTCTATACAACTAAAATGTCTTGCATTGTGTAAGAATTCAGGAAAAACAAGTGCATATATAGATAATTCAACAATAACTGTTAATGCAGAAAACAAATAAATCATCAAGCACAAAATGCACGACAGGCATTCCGGTTTATATAGTGCGGGTTTTGATGATAATAGGTTTCATATAGTGTATTTAAGAACAAGGTTCAATTGCCGTCAATTTCTGGATACATTAATATTAGTAAATTGCGATAATATTAATGGTCTAAGAAACATATTTATTTCTCTAAATATACGCCAAAATGCACCCCAGACACTCTATGACCAAAAAATTTGGGGGGGGGGGGGGAGAGGGGGAAACATGCCCCCAAGATTTCGGCCTACACATTTATTTAAACCAAGCTACGTCCCTGTCTATTGACTACCGTTGTAAATGCAAAATGGAAAACGGTTTTCTTCAAGTTTACCGCCGACTTCTGAAATCCATTACGCGGAATCTGCAAGAAAACGAAAAAAAGTGATAATACAAAGTGACAATTTATAACATTCACCGCAGACAATAGAGCAAGCGCAATCATTCAAAATAATGTATACAGAAATATACTGTCTTGACGAAGATAGTGACGTTTGCATAATGACCCACTTTATCAGTTTAGAAAATTGTGGAGGCGTGTCGTGGGAAAACCGGGCTTAATGCTTGTGCGTAAAGTGTCGTCCCTGATTAGCATGTGCAGTCCGCACAGGCTTATCCTGGACGACATTTTCCACTTTAATGGAATATACTGTTTCAAGAAAGTCTCTTCTAAACTTCTAAACCCGGATTAGCCTGTGCGGACACTTTACGCACATGCATTAAGCCCGGTTTTCACACGGCACACTTCATTATTGTTTTTGCCACTGGTTAAGTTAAATATCATTGCGGCGCTTTTATCATTGAAATTCAATTGCATTAGAACGTGCTGACGAATCTAATCTAATATAGGCTAAAGCGAAGGTCTGTTCTTTTGGAAAATACCATCGTTTGAAGCCTGGTTTGGATATTTGTATATCTTTATAGCCTTGTTTTTAAGCATATATAGGTTTGTAATGAAGTGGAAACGGACAATCGAATCTGACCATGGCCTTTGATGACATATAAGCATTGATTGTATAGACGGCTCTTATTAGAGTTATGTGGATAATAATAAGCAAATTATTCTAGGCAGGCATACATTCTTAAGTGGAAACATTTTAGATTTAACATTCAATTGTGACATTTGGCAGATGGCATGGGCCAAGTACAAACAAGAGGGCCAAAAGGCCCTAAGTCGCTCACCTGAGTATGAAGAGTGAGCCATGAGGTTTCAGGAGAAGTTTTTTGCTATTTAAGTCTATATAAACCATGTGACACCCAGGGCGTGGCCACTTTTTACACCAGGTGCAAAATTTGAACAGTCTTTGTTGAGGTTTCAGAGGAGAAAATTTTTAAAGTACACGTGCCATATAATTGTACAGAAACAGTGAGACCCCAGGGGCGTGTCTTCTTTATACCCCATGGGCATAATTTGAAACTGTTTGTTGAGGACGATGTAGTACATACCAAATACGAAACCTCTGGGACTTTCGGTTTCCGAGAAGATTTTTAAAGTCATTTTGCTACTTAAGTCTATGGAAACCAAGTGACTCCGAGGGTGCCTTCTTAGGGACATAATTTGAACATTCTTCGTAGAGGAACAATATTCAATTGAAGCAGAAACGATTTAATCTTGACCTTCAACAGTAAAATTGACCTGTCACCTTTTACCAACAATAAAGGGTAGTGTACGCGACCCATCGTCTGATTTATGGGGAATATAAAATTTATCTACAGTAATATGAAAATCCTTCCAGGCAATTAGAAGTTATTGAAAGGAGTGGAATTTTTGTTATTAACCTTCAATTGTAGCTTTGACCGTTGACAGACCAGTACGAGCCCACAGGGGGACAGCATGTGTGACTCCTATGAAGGCGCCACTTTGTCACACAAAGTGGGGGTGAAATACTCAACAAATTATTTGGATTACGAATATGTAATGATGAACAAAAAAAATCATAAGGACGCAGTACTCGCCTGTAAAGACATACGGAGCCTTCTGAAATTCGTAGCCATCAAGGGCGTCGTCTCCTGAAAACAAGGGAATTTCGTTGTGCTAAACAGACACACGTTATGGTCATGTCACAAACATAAATGAAGAGATCGGCGAATACTTTATTATTTAAAGCCTATAATATTGCGTAACTGGGCGTACTCCTATACGCACAAGCGTATAATTCGTTACGCTTATGTGAAAAAAATAAAAATATGTCCATATGGGAGTAAGGCCAGAAGACATGACAAGACGACTGAAAAATTGTAGAGAAAATAATATTCCTTCCATTTATTTTCCGAGTGTTTTATTCCCCTTCTTAATATGTATAGAAACATATCCATGTGCATGATGGATTATTTTCTGTGAGCCATATAATAACTCCTCGAGCAGCACACTCTGGTACACGCTGAGCAAGGGAACCCGTGGCCAGTAGAATCTGGGCTTATGTTGCTTTCCTTCGTGTGCTCTTGGCCTCAGCAGCTTCTCTCCTGGCTTCCTCAAAGAACTTGGCACCTTGCTTTGTGACAGTCTTCCATCTGCTTCTGTCTTTTGTCATGGTGTCCTTCTCTGGGAATGCCAGCTGCACTAAGTTGGCGCTTCAGCTGATCCTTGCTGCGCTTTCATGGGGCGCCTCTGTCACGTTTGCACTGGCTTTGCTCTCCATAGAACACAGTTTTAGGCACTCGGGACAGGTGTCCAGTCCAGAGGAGCGGTTTGGTCACAAGCATGGTCTCGATGCAGGAGACGTTGGCTCGCTCAAACACTTCGGTGTCTGTCACATAGTCACGCCACTTGATGCCAATGATGGGGAGGAGGCATCGTTGATGTAATCGTTCAAGAAGCTGCACTTGTTTTCGGTAGAAAACCCAGGTTTTGCATCCATACAGGAGAGTGGAGACAACTGCCGCTCTGTACACATTAATCTTTGTCGATAAGCGCAGGGACTCTTGAAAAATCGCCAAATGTATCAGAAGAAGTAGTTTCCAGCTTAGCGTATGCCTCACAAGTTACTTATGCAACTATACGGCGTTGTCTAGTTGTTCTGGATGTCATATTGACAGTGACAGCTGGACGATCGTTTTCGACCATTCGAAGAGTGAAAACGTACCTGAGTACTACGATCGGGACTGAAAGGTTGTTGAGTCTTGGATTGAAACACATATATAGGGAAATGAGTCTTGGATTGAAACACATATAGAGGGAAATCTACATTAATGCGGTGCATGTGGTTGACATTCCTGCGAGCTGCAAAACTTGTTATTCTGTTTAAAATGTAAATCAGTGCAGTTAACACGGGAAACAATAAGTACTTAAATTGAAAGGTGTTATACATTTTGTATTTGATTGTGCTGTTAGTGAAATTCAATTGGACACTTTATTTTTTGTAAAGTAATAAATGTCAATACATGCATTTTTCTATATTTTCTGACAGTTGAGGGGACGGAAAAAATAACGACCCGTATTCTATAACTGTGCGTATACTTAAAACACGGCCATTTACGCCCCTGATAAGATACGACGTAAACATTACAAAAGAAACTATTCAATAAACAGACAAACAAGTGTCGAACCACTTTCATACATGGTACGATTTCTAGTTACCCTCTATGTCTGTTGTATTGACGACTTTTTAGGAGTATTTCGTTTGTCAAAATGGTTGTCAATTATTTGTGTGAGCTGGCGTTTTTCAATAATACTCCGTAATTTTGATTTAACAATACTCCCATAATATTACAGTACAATAACTATTGCGGAGTTAACATTTGGGTTGCCCATTATAATACAACCAGCCACATACAGTTTCTTACTGTGTTGATTTTCTCATGTTTGTCATGCTTTCCATGAATAACTGTACTTCTAACAGTAACAGAAAGTGGACAAGTCTTTTTGACGGCCGTCTATAAAACTTGCTGCACAGTATTGGAAGTTTGAAATATATAACACATTCAACAATTTACGTTCTAAAAATCACTTTGTAAGTTTCTGACCACTAGTAAGTAAAATTGCATTGAAAACCCATGTCGCTTTGTTTAAAATTACCTATGTTTTCTCAATTTATTGTACCAATATCTCTTTTCAAATTTGCAAAATTGTATAGGCTTTTTAGACGACCCTCAATCTTGAAACACTTCACTGACCATAACAACGGTATTTCTCCATTAAAAAAAAAAATCATGCAGGGGATTAGCATTCCTATTACCGCAAACTAGGACACCCAATGTCTTTTACCGTTTTTGTTGGCGGCATCAAACAGTTCACGCAGCGACCCAGGATCCACGATGTTCACGGATCTCATCAGGGTGTACACGAACTCCTCGTACCCTATCTTACCGTCCCCGTTCATGTCGTAATCAGTGAATCTATTCGGACAGGCCGTTATCTTCTCGTTTTCGTTGATCTTAAAGAATTTAATATAGCTATGGCAAATATCTTTTGCTCTAGTTTATCAAATCGTATTATATGTTTAATAGGGTAATCAGCCGGATAATATTTTGAAAACAACAACAACAACAACAACAAAGGTTCGTTATTTGGGTTATATAAGTGGATTGTTCGAGCGCATTTCAACCATGGGCGTACAACATTGCATTTATAGTTACATGTAATTGTTTACATATTTTTGTGATCTTTGAACAATATCAGATGATCTTAAGCATGCAGACTGATCTCATAAAATAAAATAAAACCATAAAAAACTCCATAACATTCCCGTTATTAATCGGTATTTCCAATTCACTTTACGTCTATTCATTAAAGGCACATACTGTATAATATACTTTCTCAGCATGAGAGTTTTTTGTTTTGTTTCGATGCTTTGTGTATACCAGTTTTTTTCTTGTGGGAACCTGTTATATTATGCAACAAATATAATGAAAATTAAAGCGTCAATTGCGAATCTTTGAAAAGGTCCCTAACCATACCGTTGTTCGACATGTGACTTTAACAACTCTACACGTTTTCTTGCCAGTCGACGTTGGAGCAATGCCATCACTGAGGACAGCAGGGATGGCCTTTATCAAAGGACACACGAAGGCGTATGCTTTCTAGAAATATACTGTAAAATATTTTTGTTTCGCGGTGTATACATTTTGCACATTCTTGATAATCGCCTAATTAGCTCAGTCTTAAAGTGTTTCTGTACGTTCTTTCATATCAGTTATTTTCAAAATAGACAGATGAAAGTGACAATAAAACTTGAAAGCAAACAGAAAAACATAAACGTGACGAAGGAATTACTTCAATATGAACTAAATCAACAAGTACTAGTGTCGAGTTTTTGTAACCTAAACCAACTGTCAAGTCAATGTATATACATGCATTTGAGTTTCCGCTTGTACAGACGAAAACTACTTGGTGATTAAAACTAGCTTAATATGCGTTTAAAAGCAATGTTTGTTCTTAACTTTTATTCCATTTTAAATAGAAATACACGTTAATAAACTTTATTTTGTTAATTGTATTTATGCCACTAACTGTGTTGTAAGAACGTACATACACACTTTAAACTCGCGAATGATCATTTCTATGTATAATTTTTAATAATCATGCAACCTGAAAATCAAAATAATGAAGTGTTTTAATAGAATCATTCATTAATGTTTACCTGTCCGAATGATAAAAAAATCTAACGCAACCGTTAAATTAATAATTGTATGCATGCAACTGGTAAACAAATATAGTTCGATAGCCCCACATGTGTATTAAATATATTATTAAATGATTCATTTTTGCGGGTCTTAAAATCGCGTTTCCCACGGACTGCAAAATATCCGAAATTAAGACCACCGCGAACACAGTGATTTTACAGCATGAAAACAAAATAAGAATTACATGTAACGAATGTACTTAACAAACATTTACATTTACTTAATATTTATTATTTTATTTGAGTGTTTTAGTTTTGACATTTTTGGAAATTTTCAACATTCAAGGATATAAAAAGGAACAAGTACCTTTAATAAATAAAAAGTAAACAACAGAGCAACAACTTAACCCCCATCCCGAAACACAAACAGCAATAACAAAAAGATAAAATTGCATACCACGTTAACATCCAGACAAGTTGGTTCAACAACGGGGCTTTTTGGTAACAAAAGTGTGGGTTCGTATATCGGTCGGCCGATATCAGTTTCTACAACTTCTACGGCTTTTGCTTTCTTGAATATTGAAACTACCTGAAAAGACATTTTATAAATATTAGCCACTGTATACTAAGAATAAGTTCATAACTTCATAGTGGATATTTCTCACTTCTCAGTACGGAAACCTCGATAGCTCGAGAACTTTGATAACTCGAGCATTTTCGTCATCCCGGTTAGACATCCAGTTAATAAAGTTTTACTGTACTATATAATAAATAGCATTTCTACCTCGTTAATTGCTGTTTCAATATGCTTCGGAATTCTGTCTACGGCCCCTCTCAGCGTCCAGCTCTCGGCAGGTTTCACCAGGGGCCAAATCACCACAGCTGCGAGTAAGAACTGAATGCGCATGTTGGTTACTGCAATTACATATTTTGTATGAGCAATAAGCCATCGGCTGGGGTCACCAGGGGCACGACCATCTCAGCAAAGAACAAGAACTGAATGCGCATAGTGGTGCTGCAATTACATATTTATTAGCAATAAGCCCTCGGATGGGGTAACAAGAAGCCAGACCATTACAGCAAAGAAGGAGAACCAAATGCGCATGGTGGTAACTGCAATGGCACATTTGCAATTAACTTTCGGCTGGAATAACAATAGGCAAGACCATCACAGCAAAGAAAGAACCAAATGCGCATGGTGGTAACTGCAATGGCACATTTGCAATTAACTTTAGACTGGACTAACAATAGACCAGACCATCACAGCAACATGAGAACCGAATGCGCATAGTGGCTGCTGCAATTACATATTTATCAGCAATAAGCTCTCGAATGGGGTAACAAGCATCATTACAATAAAGAGAGAACCAAATGTGCATGGTGGTTGCTGCAATTACATATTTATAAGAAATACGCCCTCGGCTTTTGTAACAAGAGGCCATATTATCGCAGCAAAGCAGGATAACCGAATGCGCATAGTGGCTACTGCAATTACATACTTGTCGTGGAAAACTCGGGCTTAGTGCATGTGCGTAAAGTGTCGTCCCGGATTAGCCTGTGCAGTCCAGACTGCACAGGCTGATCCGTGACGACACATTACGCACGTGCATTAAGCCCGGTTTTCCCACAACACGCCTCATATTTATATCAAGGCTGCTGATTTCGAGGTAGCAGGTTCAATCTGCAGTAACACCAACACGTTTTATGTTTGGTCTTTGCTGATTTAATTGTATATTGGGTTAACTGCAATACCGGTAGCGAACCGGGCCCGGCTAGCTCAGTTGGTAGAGCGCTGGACTGTCAATCTAGGGATCGTGAGTTCGAACCCAAGCCCGGCCACATAACTTGTGGGGATTGGTCATGAAATTATTCCTACGGCCATTCTCCCCCTACCTCTGATTCAAGTAGGGCAGTTGTCAGTTACTGGCATAGGTATGTGCACTTAGTACTGGTAAACCGCTTAGATCGGCTAAGCTTGCCCAGGAAAAGTGTGAGTAGGTTAACTGACCGCCGTCATATGACTGAAATACTGTTAAAAACGGCGAAAATCCAGACAAACGAACAACAAACAAACAAACAAACAGACAAACAAACGATACCAGTAGCATTTATATTGTTTGCGCAAGAACAGAGGATGCACAATTCAGGGTAGTAAATGCCATATCAGTAGCATTTTGAGTTAAGATCGAGTTCAAGTTTGAGCAAAGAAAGAATAGTTATGGTATTCGCTGCTATATTAGTCGCATTCGTAAACATGAACAGTTGTTTGCAGAATAAGCCCTGAAGCTTGTAGTACATACACAAACAATAGCATTTATAGGTGTGAACTGTTATATTTGCAGAACTTAACTGAATAATCGCGGCACATGCAACAACAGCATGTATAGGTACGAAATGGTATCTTGCGGAACAAGAACCGAATAATGCAATTTATCGTTTTATCACATGTAAGCATGCATCATATTGCAATTAGCAACTATGAATAGTGAACATGTGTATATTTCAGTGTAGAACAAGCACACACAAGTCATATAATTTTACATTACCATTAGCATATATAAGCATGCACATTTTTGGATCAGATCAGACATCGAATAGACAGGAAAGCTGCAACATTAAGAGGCAAATATCATTGACAAACGTGTATAAAAAAGAAGCATTAATAGTATTTTATTACCAATACATTCATAAAGACCGACATTTCTTGAATATAAAAATACGCTCTTAAATGATAAATACCCTTAGTTAAATGTTATTTTTTGACAAATATGAGAGCGTAAACCATTGAGTACCATAATTATATTCATCATCTAGACATGTGATATTTAGAAATATCGTTTTAAAAGATTTCACATTCTTACCTGTATATGTGAATTTTCCATAAACTCATAGAGTAAAGAGAACATCTAAGGTCTTCGAATAATAAAGGAGTTTATATAGACATTGTAAAACCGGATCGACATGCATATGAAATTTCGAAAGCTGCAATATATAAAAATATTGTTGTTGTTTTTCCGTTGGTGCTTCTTTGCGATGTCGAAAATATGTGTTTTTGCTTTCGTCTTATGTGACCACATAAAATACTACATTATTTTAATGGATAGCCATGTCAAGTTTTATGAAGATTTATGGGAAAATGATGATTTTTGTATCTAATTAGTGGTAACATCAATAATGAGATAGTGGTTTAACATACTGAATCACATACGCGTAAAAAGAAGGGGGATTTTCGTTGATTTTACAGACACTTTACTTGCGGTTTGTAGCAAAACAATGCACATCACATAAAACACAATTATATTTTATGAATCCGTATAAGTCAGAAAGTACGTTTCTATATACATGTATATTTAAAAAAGAAAACAAACGATTGTGCAGAACATGTAAGGGCCTTATTATCTATGTCTAAGAAATATTATATTCTATATTGTACTATTGTGAAATGGATAATGTGCTTCGACACATGTACATGTGTCAGTGCGGTATTTATCCAACAGAATGCATTGACAACACGTGGCTAAAACTCAGTGGTGATAAAACAATCGTTTCGCTTATATTATAATAATTCATTTCAAGTCCACGTGGTTCTAAATAATTTCCACATTTATATTATTTACACGCTTGTAAATATTAATTACATTAAATAAAACACCTATCAGTTTGATAATATATTGACCGCCAGTGACCGTTTTTCCATAACTGTTCATATAATACAATATGAATGTTAATTCAATAGAACAAATATTGTTTTCCAATTAAACATACTAAGAGAATCGGCGTTAATTACATTGTCAAATTAAGCATGTCAATAAAGAGCTGATTACCTGTTTTAGATGGTTGAATATTCCATTTGTATTTTGTGTAATACAAGTAATGTATTTCAAATATTTGTAGATTTATTACATAACATTTATAAACATAACATTAATATTTATCTCATCATCACGCCTGCATTGACATAAATAACACCCCGTGGGATAAACGTAGCTGTATTCATCTTGTTGAATACAGCAAACACGCGCATTATAATGACGTCATTTTGTGTATGTTCGTGAAGTCATTGATGTTTTTCGTGTTATTCAGCGATTTTCGTTCGTTTATTATCAAAATTAAGACAGAAAATGATGAGATAAATAGAATGCCAGGTAAGTGTTGAATACATATACGTTTATTTTCTCGGCACGAAAACCTAAACCACTCGCCCAATTAACTTATCTGTATTCAACACTAACCTAGTAATCTCTATATCTTCGACGCATTAACCTGACTCCGACCTTTATACATGACTGTATTACAAATCCGTTAAGGTGAATGTATTACTTTCAGTACTAGAATGAGTTCACTCGATATCAGCGTATTTCACTGAAAACACAGTTCTGTTATCCGTAAACACGGGAACACGTGCACTAACAAAACCAAGTATACATGTAGAAAATACTTCAAGCGCGTAATGTGTCAGGTTAATGTGTCCGAGCAATTTTGATAGTTGCTGTGTGCTTCTGAAACCGCTTGAACGATGTATTTTGTACGCTATTATATATGTTATGTCAAGTTATTATATGCATATTTAAGAAAAAAAAATATTTATCGTTGTTTATCGGCCAATAAACACCGATTTGGAATTCTAATGCGTATGAATTAAACCACAAGGGCGTTAGCCTGAGTTGTTTAATAGCCACGCATCCGAACGACAAAGAGTTGTTTATTAGACAATAAACGACGACAATGCGAAAATTATTTCGATTCTAAAATGATTTGACATGTATTTTTGCAATTTTAATTGGAAGTACTTTTTACTGTGCTCCGCTCAGAATCGGAACTTCTTTTTGCAGTGTTTATGGGTAGTTTAACAACGATAATTTTGTCTTTGTCTATAGAAAAATTAGCGGGTATCATGTTAAAATTGTTATTATAAAATAGTAATTATCTAGCTGTAACAAAATTGGTGAAGAGACACGTAAGAGGCATGCATGGTGGTTATCATTATAAAATGATTTTTGTTTAAATATAAATTTTAAAACATTACTATTGGAATGCGTTGAAACAGCAATTGCAGAATACCAGCGCTGTGAGTGGAATCAGCTTAGTGACGTATTTTCCAAAGTGACAAATATTATAAATTGAAAAAGAAACGTACATTTTTATTTTTGCATACATGTTCAACTGGGCGTTTTTTTTTGTTTTTATATATATATATTTTTTTTTTGGGGGGGGGCCCAACGGTTGGTGAATACGGGCCCTAGTGACATGTTGTGGTTACGTAGCCTAATAATAATAATAAATCAAAACGCTGACAGCGTAGACAGACTGTTGGCGACAAAACAAACTAAAAGCGTATGAATTATGAGTGCATTTTTGCAAAAAAAGGAAAGTGTTGTTTGGATAAAGTTTAATTTCCCACCCTTAAACTGTATAATGTGGTTTCTTTTTCAGTAATATACGACATCATAATAAAAACTAATTTGTAAGTAACGAAAAACATAGATTTGTTCGAGCTAATTATCTTATGCAAACGGAATTACATACATGCCAGTCAACAAGTCTGTCTGAAATGGGCTAGAATAAGCGACGAAGAGTAATTGTTAGGAGCACCGATTGTTAGTGCTTCGTAGCCAAAGATCCATAAATAAACATGTTTATTTATAGATCATATAGATCGTTGTTCGTTGCCTACTGTGTCAAAAGTAGGTCATACGATGCAAGCTCTCGATTTCCACAGTACAGTTTAAATTTATAAATTGCAGTTATTTGTTTTAAGAATATTCAGAATCAGAATTGGTAACAAGAAAAAACACTTTCGCAACGAGTCAAAAATAAACGATGTAGCGCATTAATTTGGTGGTCTTATTCCAGGACACTCAGGTGAATATTCGGTTACATACAAGTAAATAGCAAAAGTGGGGGTGTCATATGTTTAAAGTTATTTTTTTTCATAAAATGACCTTTTTACAAACTGGTATTGTAATAAATCACATGATATACACATTCTAATACATATACACACGTTAGCTTAAATAATTGAAATGTAAGAAAACGGGGGTGAAATTTTGCTGTTTTGAAAACGTCCCCATTCTGGTTTCGATTTACTGACTAATAGCCTTCAAAGAAAAGAAGTAATTTTCCGTTATACCTGTTTTGGAAGTTACCCTCTCAAAAGACCGTTGGCTTCCGGCAACAGTCGAAAAAAGAAACCTTTAGATAATCTTACTCAAATACTGGTATATTTTCAGGATAAAATACTATAGGTCAGATATAATTCCCGTATTTCACACTGTGAAATAAAAATCCGTATTCAACGGGTTGTTAAAACGGTCTACTTTTGCGTTCGTTGAGAATCGAATATTTCCGTAGCGTTCCGAGCAACATTGGGAAACACCCCGTTCTATTCATATACACGACGCCGCCGTTACTATATGTTGAATTGAATTGAATTGAATGACGTCATTGATGCCCATCATGACATGACATGTATTTATGCGCGTTCTTTAACAGCACTATTTTGTTATTGTTGTGTTTGTTTTGTGGTGTTGTTTTAATTGTAAGGAGGTATATAATAAATGAAATACTACATGAATGTGGCGTTCCGGTAGGTTGTATCACTCTCGAGACATGCGGACTCTTTGAATAAACCGTTGCACAATCAACTCGAGCGATACAAGCCACCGGAACTCCACAGTCATGTATAGAGCTGCAACGATTCTTTCGATGCATCGATCAATCGATTTTGAATGGCCCGAATCAATTGTCGATACTAAACCAGCCAATTTCGAATCGATTCTTTTTTTTATTATATATTAATAGATGATTTGTTATAAAGCTATAAATTACAACTATGGTCTTATGTAGAGTTGTCTTGTAAATTGAGTATGGCATCATGTCTGACGTTGTACTGAATTTGTTTTCTTAAGCATTATGACCATTTTCCACTGTTCTAATTAATATTGATGTATTTAAGGTACATACGTTAACATTAACATTACGATGACATTAATATTTATAAAAATAATATTTCTTATATTGCAAGTCACGACTCCTGAATACGCAAAAGCCTATATAAAGGAAAAATGAATCGAATCGAAATATTCAACTACATGATCTTTGAAATCGAATCGAATCGAATCGAGCCTTGGCTGAATCGTTGCAGCTCGAGTCATGTAATAGTCCCTATATTTAAAAAGAAAACAGCTGGGATCGAAACCAGCATACCCTAGAGAAGGACGTTGGTGTCTAATGAATGAAAAGGCAGATTGGAACAGGACAGAGCTCTGCCAATTTACAATGAATGTAAATGGACTTTATTGTTTGGTGAGAGTGAATCTAGCATTCTTGAGTTTTACACACAATGACAAATTTTACCTATTAGACAAGTGTTTACCTTTCTGACAAATGTTACCATATTTTGCAATCCTCACATGTGCCTGTCCAGAAATTAACAAAACAGATGTGTTATTAACAATTTTTTTAATTTTATTTTATTTTACACAATTTCATAACAATTTTTAGCAATTACATAAATATAAAAATGGCAATGATTTTTTTTCAGTTCGTCTGCTGTAAATTTGATGTCCATTATGCGGCACCTGCAAGCAGTCGGGGTCACATGGACAGAACGGTTACATTGCACCATAATGTCAAATCATTAAAGGAACATATTCACAAATTGGCGAATTGACAAGTTTCACAAATTTTGTCATAGATCACAAAAAGAAATTGTACCTTATATACAAACAGGCGAATTAACACTCATGACTAAGAAATATATTGAAAATATCGTTTCGTTTATTGATAATCATCAATCGAGATGAATAAAATTATACATGTTCGTAACGCTTTTCATCGGTATTTTGGAAAACACGTGTATCATTTACATAACGTTAAAAATACCTTACCAAACGTGTAGGTCAGAATGGCCGAGTAGTTTTGAGAGTTTGATCCCGAAGGTCCCGGCGAAGGCAATTTATTGAATTTACCTTTTTTTCTTTATAAAATATTTGTTGTAGACTATTCGAGATGCGTTAGTTTTTGCAGTTAAACTCTTTAATGACATTTTCCCAAAAATACCAAAATCTGTGAACAAGTCCCTTGAAGTGGACCAGCGTACAAAGACAATTGAAGAAAGTGAATAAAAATGTGTAAAGTAACAAGTGAATTAAACGTAATGTGGCATGAAAATAATTTATGTTACCTAAACACATACGGTGCCCAAATGACAATGTTAAGACAGTCTCCTTACGATGCAGAAATCTCACCAGAACACCATCAAGTAATGGCGTTAAAAGTTTGTTCACAAAAGATTGTTGTTGTTTTATGTTGTGAAAAACATGTATCTAATCATAATGTAAGGTATAATTGTAGTATACCTACCAGCAAACACATATGGTGCTGTTCGAAATTCGTCTACATCCACGAACCCGTCTCCTGGAATAAAATATCCATTAATATCTCACCTCCTACATAAATGACGCGATCCAATTGACTAAGACCGGTCACATGACCATGGGGTATTTTCCATACACCATGGGTATATTTCAATACCCCATACAAGTTTAATAGCGCAGTTTATTTTCGTGACGTCATAGTATGTGTTTCGTGTTATTTTGTAAGTTTTTCTTTCGTTCATTTTCAAGTGATATCAATTAAAGAAACCACTAAAAGGTAGTCGGTGAGATAAACATGTATTCGTTACTCTGTTAGTTTCACTGTTAGTAACTGAGGGTGTATGGGATATACACCTTCAGAGGCTTCATGCCACTCGAGCCACTGGGGGTGTATATCCCATGCACCCTCAAGTACTAACAGTGTAACTAATAATACCAACACATATTTAATGTGAACATAAAAGAACGTACATTATACATTTTTCGACGCATTAATCGCGTTTTTTTGATGTTTAAAGGAAACCAGTCCATTTATTTACATAAATCAGTAAACAATGTACTTAAAACGTGTAAGATTATTAATTAAGGTCACTACAAATCTACACAAGATACATTACTTGTACAAGTATTGTATTTGGTCACTTCAAGACTACATATATGTACAATACATATCCGCATAACAATCTACACCAATTACCATAACAATTTATTTTACGATTTTTGTCAGCGGCATCAAAAGATTCACGTATCGTACCTTGGTCCACGATGTTCACTGATCTCAGTACGATGTGCACGAATTCTTCGTACCCTATCCTTCCGTCCCCGTTCATGTCGTAATCACTGAGCTTACTCGAAAATCCCATCAGTATCTCGTTTTCATTGACCTAGGAGATGAAATATGAAATCATCTTTTATCTTAAATCCCATCAGTATCTCGTTTTCATTGACCTAGGAGATGAAATATGAAATCATCTTTTATCTTAGCAGCATTCTCTAGTAAAACATTTTCTTATAACCTGTTATGTCATCTACAGATAAGTATCCATTAGGTATTCTTGCGAAACATTAATGTATTTACAACGACAGTGATTACTGAAAAAATCAATTCTTGATGGCCGACAACTTGTTAGTTGTTTCCGCTTGTGAATTTATTAACTGTTGAATTGATTTGTAAATATAAAGGTAATTTGCTGCTGTGCAATGGTACAAGGGCTTTTAAAAACAGCATAATGTTGCAAATGCACTTATATATGCAAGGTATAACATTGACAATGGTAAAACAAATGCAATTATATATGCAAGGTATAACATTGACAATGGTAAAACAAATGCAATTAGCAAGGTATAACATTGACAATGGTAAAACAAATGCAATTTATATATGCAAGGTATAACATTGACAATGGTAAAACAAATGCAATTATATATGCAAGGTATAACATAGACAATGGTAAAACAAATGCAATTATATATGCAAGGTATAACATTGACAATGGTAAAACAAATGCAATTATATATGCAAGGTATAACATTGACAATAGTAAAACAAATGCAATTATATATGCAAGGTATAACATAGACAATGGTAAAACAAATGCAATTATATATGCAAGGTATAAAAGAAGCAGAAGGAAGGGATTAGCCTATTAACCCCCTGTACATCGGTAAACCAATTTGCAAAGGATAAATCGAATTTCAGAGAAAACATGTCGGACAAATTTCTTATTACCATAATTTATTTACAAAAACTCATATCTTTAAGGAAAGTTTCAACATTTAAAATATATCACAAGATACAAGGATATTGTGTGCGTATAATGCGCTGTTACAAACGATTCCTAATGGCGATTATTTGGCCAAATTGGTATAGATTTGGTTAAGAATGTAAAAAAATCAGTAAAGTTGGCAATATTTTATGTAAAAATGTACTGATCAATTAATGCTTTTTCAATTATTAATGTACGACCTGACGTATCAGCCATTCTTCTTTGTATATCTGCTTCATGCGTTGTTTAAATACACAAAACACGCGTTATTTTGTTATTTTCGTGGAACAATATAATATAAAATTGATAAAGCCCTAACTTTTAGGTGATAACTGCCAAACTTTTATTTTAAACTGAATGGATAATAACCAAACTTGGACAAGAGTGCTTTATGTAAATGCAATAAATGTATGCATTTAAACCATTTTGAGCGAGATTTTAACTTTGTTGACCACAAAAGTTCACTAAATAATTGTGCAGCAATTTTATGAAAGTAAACATTGTCAAGGCTCTTATTACAGTAAAAAGTGCGGGACCAGATCTGATCTTAAATGAATTTATAATAAATGGCAAAGATGAACTTTTTCCGTATTTGCTTAAATTGTTTAACAAAATAGTATGTCTTGGGTATTTTCCAGATAAATTGACAGAATGTTTATTGTACCTATACATAAGAAAGGAGATTTCAATGACCCAATTAATTTTAGAGTAATAACTATGTTAAGTGTCATAGGTCAATTTGATTAAAGTAGGCAATCAAACTGGGCTGAACATTACCATGTATTGACGGAAGCACAAGCTGAATGTCAAGCCAAAATGGGAATGAGTAGGAAACATTTTAACATGCCTATATCAATACCACTTGCACCTTTTGAGTATAATATATCCTCACAGTCATTGATATACACAGAAAAAAGAATTGGGAACAAAACACTCGCCTTGTCTTAGACCTAAAATGACTCTCAAATGCAGTTCCGATATCATTATGATGTCTTACTTTTGTGTACACAAGAGTATACATTGCTTTTATAACTGTAAAACGTCGTCCTCGAATGCCGAGTCTGTATATTCTGTACCAAAGATATCCCTTACAATGTAATCAAATGCCTTTGTAATGTCGATAAATAATAATAAAATTGATTATTTTAATTAAAAATATGTTATTAAATGGTGAAGAACAAATAGGTGTCAAAATCAGCACACATAATGACTTTATGTTATCGGAGACAGGGATACTTTACTTTTTAACTATGAGTAAGATAAATATGATAATGTACTGGTTTAAGGTGATCTGTGCTCCAGAACATAAATTCATTTAAATGTTACATAAAATTATTCTAGACGATATTGAACGTAATCCCCTAAAAACCAACAGGGCAAGTCAAATGAAGTTCATTGGGATTCTATCATGTCTGCTTGGCACACGGTGTTGGTGACCTCAATGGTTTCTTTTCTATGTTTCAGCAAAGAATTACTGACACTTTTGTCCAAGGTGCAGAAGGACGCATAAATGGCTATTCAATGGCATTATTTTATTGCAATATCTTCAATTTTACCTTAAATGGGTTAACATCGTGACGGGAAGGTGGAATAATACCGGTATTAGTAACATAGTGTTTGCTCAGTTTGCCCTGTTCTCGAAGATGTATATCATTTAATTTTTGAATGCAACATCGACTCACAAACAAGACAAAAATACAATACCTTTATCAGTATGTTATAGACGTCACCCAAGCATGTTAAAAGCCACAGAGTTATTTTCTTCACAGAATCCAAATACTATCAAGTTACTAGCTGCTTATGTATGTAGAGCTTTTGAAATGATAAACACGGTCAGTACATGATGATTAATGCTGTTTTATTAAGTTACATGCAGTAAAGATCAGTTTTATGAACACTGTGCATATGACATGTACTTTAACTTATATATAATTTTGCAAAGCATGAGAACACAGTACCGATAATTTTCACGTAATTCTTAAATATAAATTATTTTGTAAAGCATGAGAATACAGTATAGATCACTGTTATGTATTACTAAGATAACAATTATTTGTGTAAAGCATGATAATACAGTACAGAATACTTTTATATAGCACGCGCAGATATATATAATGTATGTCTCTTTCTTAAAGCATGATAATGTTATTTGTTCCTATTTGTATAATTGTTATTTATGACGACCATGGGCCATGTTGGCCTTAATCGTTTTTATATGCTAAATTGTACAATTTTTGAATAAACTATATTTTTCTTCTATTACATATAATAAAAATATGTATATGTAATGAAAATATGTAATAAAAAAATAGCACAAAACTAACCTTCCTTTGCAAAAAATAATCATTTTATCGCACAGTTTGAGCTTTATCCAGTTTAAGTTTGGACTTTATTTACATATTTTCTTCAAACAATTCGGCTTTATCCATACATGAGCATACCATTCCAAGATATAATTGATTTTAACCCCAAAACCACTACTGTATCAACTAGTAAACGTTTGAATGCCCTTCTAGATAGATTATATCACTTCTCTGTAACGGCTTAGATCACCAATTTGTCGACTTAGATGCCAAAAATTAAATAAATGCGTATGTTTCTGGAATATTTTGTATTTCCCCCAGACAATTTATATATTTCTTCTTAAAAAAACGTAGATTTCAGGCAATACACTTAATACATAATTGCGTTGGACATTACTTTATACATGTGTACAATAATTTTGTATATATACTGACTAAAATCGCCAAAAAATTATAATATGTACTAACCTGTCAATTGCGGACGATATGTTTTCTCTGAAATCTGATTTATCATCTGCAAATTGGTTTACCGTCGTACAGGGGGTACTATTGGGGATTTGTAAAAGGACGAAATCTGCAGGCTAGCTTTCCATTATTTGCGTTATCAAATACATTGTAAATATATTTAATAAAACTAAACGTCAAGATTATTTTTCAAAGTACGATGGTTTCACACGTCACCGTAATACGCGGTCTTTTTGGTGTACGTCGGAGGATCGACAGTGACGTCACTTGCGGACGGGTCAGCAGCGACGTTCGTCACCACTGGGCAAATAAACGCATACGCTTTATGAACATGAATACATGTGGCAAATAGCAACTTGAAACTGGTTACCTCAGTGTTTTAGCAAATATATATAAAGTCAAAA
This sequence comes from Congeria kusceri, assembly GCA_027627225.1. Taxonomy (NCBI): domain Eukaryota; kingdom Metazoa; phylum Mollusca; class Bivalvia; order Myida; family Dreissenidae; genus Congeria; species Congeria kusceri. The sequence continues at coordinate 102,492,791 of CM051024.1, forward strand.
TAATACTAGTACGTACATGCAGCATTATTTTTTTAAAGTGTGTGTACATATTACATACAATTATTTCAGATTGTTTTAACTATATAATCGTAATATTTATGTTCCATTTTACCTTTACATAAGGGTTTCTCCTCCTGATGATGTCTCTGGAGTTTCATTATTCGTATACTTATTAACTCAATTATTATAATTTAAACTATATTTATGACAAGTTTGAAGGGTAATGTAAAATGTTATCAAGAAGTATGAGAACATCAAGTAATACAACGGTGTTGTCCGGTATCAGAGGCGCGGACTCATTTATAGGTTGACCGATGTCAGTTTCTACGGATTTAGGTTTCACAAATAATGAAACTACCTGAAAATAAAGTTCCATGTATGACATGGCATAATTCAAACATCTCTAGTAAATTTAAGTTAGTAACAAATAAGATAGCGCGACTATACTGTATTAATAAATAATACTCAAATTGATTGATTGATTGATTCATTCATTCACTCAAACACGCACGCAGTCAGTTAGTCAGTCAGTCAGTCAGTCAGTCACTCACTCACTCCCTCACTCCATCACTCCCTCCCTCACTCACTCACTCACTCACTCACTCACTCATTCACTCACTCACTCACCCACCCACCCACCCACCAACCCAAAACCCACTCACTGACTCACTCACTGACTCAGTCACTGACTCACTCACTGACTCACTCACTGACTCACTCACTGAGTCACTCACTGACTCACTCATTGACTCACTCATTGACTCACTCACTGACTCACTCACTGACTCACTCACTGACACACTCACCCACTCACCCACCCACCCACCCACCCACCCACCCACCCACCCACCCACCCACCCATGCAGTCACTCACTCACTCACTCACTCACACAGTCACTCACCCACTCACCCTCCCACCCGAAACCCACTCACTGACTCACTCACTGACTCACTCACTGGCTCAATCACTGACTCACTTACTGACTAACTCACTGACTCGCTCACCCACCCACCAACCCACCCACCCAAAACCCACTCACTGACTCACTCACTGACTCACTCACTGACTCACTCACTGACTCACTCACTGACTCACTCACTGACTCACTCACTGACTCACTCACTGACTCACTCACTGACTCACTCACTGACTCACTCACTGACTCACTCACTCATTTATACACTCTCTCATTCACGCACTCACTCACTCACTCACTCACTCACTCACTCACTCACTCACTCACTCACTCACTCACTCACTCACTCACTCACGCACTCACTCACTCACGCACTAACTCACTCACGCACGCATGCACTCACTCACTCACTCACTCACCCACCCACACATACTTGCATACGGTGCAGAGTGAGGACACAAGTCGTAGGACCTCCAAATGGGTACACCACATTCCCGTGAAGTAATTTCGACGAAAATTGGTGAGAGCGCGTCTTTTGATACAAACAATATGAATTGATACTTATTTTTTAATTTTTTTGTTTATTAAAGAGTTGGACATTTGATATGACATTGAGGACTTTGGACACACCGACTCGCACTGAGGACCCAAGCAGACTGAGGACTAAGGACAGTGGGGACGCCACACACACGCACATTGAGGACTCCACCCACTTGAACACACTGACTCGCACTGAGGACTAAGGACAGTGGGGACGCCACACACACGCACATTGAGGACTCCACCCACTTGGACACACCGACTCACACTGAGGACTAAGGACAGTGGGGACGCCACACACACGCACATTGAGGACCCCCACCCAATGACAGTTTAGAACAATACGCACCTTTAATTAAGAATATATTACATTTTATGATATTCATTTTAAAATATAGAATCTGAAATTTTTAGATTACGTATAATGTATTAGAATGCTCCATTTATGTACATGCTTAAAAAGCTATGATGGTAACCATGTGCGACATATTCTACCTGCACGTTTTTAAACAGAAGCGTATTGAAACTGAAAAAAACGAAGATTATAAAAATAAAATGTATAATTGATAAGGTTTGATCACCTTATTTTGTTTTCGTCCCGAATATACATTGTTGTTGGGTAATTTTATTTTATTCAAAGCACTCGGGACAATCCATGCACACCCAGCGTCTTCGTCCTCTCTTTGCCGTAGTTAACCGTAGCTTTCAAACGTTATGTTGATGCGGTGTCGAGCGTTGCGGCTGATTTCTGAGAGTTAGGCCAGAGTTTTTAATAAGTTGTTTAACGGAAGCGCCGAATCAAATTTGCCGAAAAGTGAAATAAAAATAAAAAGGGATTTTATATTTTATTTTTATGTTCTGCGCCGCTCTTTACAAAAGTACCGACCTGAAAAAAAGTACATAATACCTTAAGTTAACTTCCCGTTAAAACGTTGAATGTTGTGGTCAATGATGCGGTCTATTTAAGGCAGGTGTGGTGCATGCTATGGTCGATTTCAGGCAGGTGGGCCGAACATTGAGGCCGATTTCAAACAAGTGAGATAGAGCTTTACGGCAGATTTCAGACAGGTGGGATCGAACGTTGCGGAAGATTTCAGGCAGCTGGAATCCAGTGTTGTTGTCGATTTCATTCAGGTGGGATCGAGCGTTGCAACTGATTTCAGACATGTAAGATCGAGCGTTTCGGCAGTTTTCAGGCAGGTGGGATCGAGCGTTGCGGCCTATTTCATGGAAGTGGGATAAGCGTTGTGGCCGATTTCAGATAAGTGGAATCGAACTTTGCGGCCCATTTCAAAAAGGTGGGATCGAGCGTTGCTGTCGATTTCAGGCAGGTGGAATCGAGCGGCGCGGCATATTTCAGACAGGTGGTATCGAGCGCTCTTTTGCGGCCGATATCAGGCAGGTGGGCTCGAGATGGCGATAGCAAATTGTTGGACTACCATGCGATTCACTGATTATATCATTCTTTGTGGAATTTATATTGCGACAGAGACCAATGTGTTTTTTAATACATATTTATAGGTTTGTTTTAATATATAGATTAAAAAAAACAAAAAACAAAAAACAATTAAGCGAATTAATATCTTTTACAAGACGCGGAACGTGGCATGGCTAATAATAGACGCTTGAAACGCATACGTAAATAACGGTATTTGATCTTTGGTCTGCTAAGAATAGAATGGAACAGAACAGCTTATTATATTTTCAAGTGCGTGCACACCGTCTTCATCACATAATATAATACAACAAACATAACATAGCGTAGTGCTGGAGAAATATACATACTTTCCAATCGTATACATGCTCGAAAAAAAAGTAATTAAAGGATGAACATCGTTTTAATAATTAACGCAATTTGGTACATTTTTAACTTTTAAAGCTGATAAGGCTCCGAAGATTAAAGGCATCTGTTTTATTAGTTGAGGTCAAGAGCGGTGTAAATGTAAAGACAGAAGGCTCTACATAGAAAACTATTAAATATATAAATATACTCCGGATAATAGTATAGCAATTGCAAATAATGACAAAATGATATACGTCAACAGTTTAGTTACAAAGTCTACATTATCCGTTTCTTGGAATTCAGTTATATCCGAGTTGAAGTCCCTTTATCAAATATGAGTCTACACATAAAAAAATGAACAATGAGATTTGGTTAAACTTAGAAATAAAGGTTCGTCATTATGTGATGATTTTCCATTTACAGACACAACGTTGAGCTATTTTCTATTTTCTCTAAAAAAGCGTCTATAATTCGCAAATCCACGAACAGTTAGCAGCTTTCTAATGTCTGATGCCCGATTAAACTGTCCGACAGCAAAAGAAAGCGAAGTACGGAAGTAAGGTTTGAAAAAAAAATAGCTTTAGCTTACTCATTAATATACTTTTCGTCGTTAGTACTTTGTGTAACTGCACATGCGAGTAAATGTCTATAACATGATTATGTCGGATCGGAATCGGTTTGTGTATAAAACTTCGTAACATTCGTGTCTTGTACACTTAGTCGCACCATTTAAATCTCTGTTGCTCCATTAGCATTGATTTTTAAAACATTTGAATGAATTTTGTGCTATAAGCAGACTGTTAACTTCTAGATCGAGTAGAAGTCCGGAATAAATAAATTCATACATAATAGTATAAACATTAAAATCATATTATATTTATGTTATTAATTAGAAATCTTGTTAATTTATATTCATGATATTTGCCTTGTTATTGGGCTGAAGACTGCTGCATTAGTCTGAAGTCGTAGGATGTCTAAAGTCCAACAACAAGTCAAATATGAATTCAACATATTAATGAGAATTTTATTATTTGACTTTATAATAGTATTCATCATATTTCAGTTTAAACAGCATCAAAAACAATTATTTCGATTTATATTAACTTTTGTTCGTCAGCTTTCAGTTTCAAAATTCCATGCAAGCTCTAGCCTATGGTCAATACATTTTCTGAAAGTGGAAAACGACAACAATATGTCAAATAAAATAAATAACAATGAAACGTATCAATCCCTGAGTCAAACTTTCACTTTCAGTTTAAAACCCGCGCTCCTTAGTGTTTAGCTGAATCCTTTCTTTTCATTGTGAAGATGGTCTCGATGAGTTGACAGAGCAAACGCTCCGCTAACTCGTCGATTATATTTCCTTTCTTGTGTGCATCTAATCCAAATATTTAAGAATAATTTAATTAATAAATATATAAATATTTTTTTAGAATAGATCTAATTTTATGAAATTCATAAACATAAGGGCCTTCTATTGATAGAGGTATGACCACAGTAATTGGGCGCGGGGCCAAGTCACTATCCCCCTATCCCCCCACCACTACTACACCCCCTCCCCTTGTGAAAAAAAATGTAATAAATTGTGAGTTGTGAGATTTACTGGCAAGTTTCACTTTGTATTAGGCAAGCCCACTAACGAGATTCTCGTCTAATATTACTTACCAAGCCTCAAAACAAAAGCATGCCGTTGTTTAAAAATCTTATGGAGTTTGCATGGGCAACACGAGGCTATAGTTCGGGAACCCTGCGACCGCCGCTGGTCTGCCGCACGTCTGGAGAAACTTATGAAATAATGCGATTGATGTCCATCTAACGTATATTGATTTACTTGTGTTGAAACAACAAAACACCAATTACACATATAATGACATAATCGACGCAAGTGTTTCGCAAACTGTGTCATTTAAAGTCTTTTGCACCGATACTTTTTGTGCGCAGCATGACAATATGACACGTGACATACGAAACACCGTGCGTGCTTCCGCCATGTTACTACGACGCTACAAACGTTGGACGTCAGAATGTTGACGCACGATGAGGGGCTGACGCACTGCCGCCCAATAAACTACCGTAGTTGCCTGCTTTCCGACCGACGAGTCAAACCTCTCTGTCCGCATCGTGTGTTTCCGTATCCGATAAATAGTGTGCTTTTCCATTCCTACATCTGCCTCATACGTTAAAACCGTATGGGTAAACAAAACGAGCAGCGTGCATTTTTTCCTCTCTCAGACGCACACGATGAAATACCCAATTATATATTAACTATTTTGATTAAAAGATACTTATATGGGTATGACCAACACAATTATTGTGTGTTTTAAAAGAAAGAAGGTGAATGACATTACAGTACAGTGTTCCCATTTTTAATATTCTACTTCTTGAAACAGCATTTAAAACTGATAAAAAAAAATAAATGAAACTATAAAATTACAAGTGCTAATAACGCTGGAATACCTAAAAACGTGTCACCGAGGATAAAGGCATGGAATAGTGCATGCGTTTACTGAAGCGTAGACGAAACAGGTAGAAGGCTTATGCAATGTACTGACACAAAGATGGCAGTTTATGACTAATAAAAAATGCACGAATGCCGTAATGACACGAAATGCATTCGGCTTTAAGTAAGCAAGCTCATCATGCGATATGGATATATGTTTGTTTTGTCAAAGATTTAAATCAGAAATAAAAGACTTTTTGGTTACAAATTATTATATATTATTATATAATATATAAGCTTCGGGGTCAGCAAGTGCCCGCAATGGAATGTCGGATATATGCCATCTCGTCAAATTTTAGTCAGACGGACATATCCCCTCCAGTGCGTATGCCCACCCGGACATATGCCGCTAATTTAACAACGCGGACTTTGTCCGTCCAAAATGGAATGTTGGACATATCCCCGCACGAAAATATGTCCTCCCTCTGTGCCCCCGTTAAATCCTGGCATACCTCAGCTAGAAACAACGTTTTTGCATTTCATAATGCATACTTAATGCATTAAGAGAGTCATTAATAACATATGCTTTAACATGCAATTTATTTTAATTTCTCTGGTAATGGTATTATGTTTTAGTCTGAAATATGTGTATATAATATAAATTTAATAACAAACAGCATTAGCTCATCGAGTTAAGAAATATTACTAAATTGTTTTGCTGAATGAAATAATATGTAATTAATTCAGTTGATTATTATATAATTATATAAATTAGAAATGCATATTAGATACTTTTTATATTTTATATCGTCATGAAATAAAGATTCTTGTATCTTCGAACTTGTATGTTTCGTACACATGGTTCAATGCTCAAGCGTTCCATTGGTTCACATGTACCAGAAATATTGGTTATTGTAATTTATCAGTAGTTTACAGTACTGGTTCTTGTACAGACAATGCCCGATAAGCAGGCGATTACTGTATTACTAGGTCGGCGCTTTTCCGGACGCATGCCGTTTACATGGTATTGGTGTCGATCGCTGTTGAAATAGTGAATGTTTTTAAACTTGAATTATTAATTACCAATCCAAGACAATGCCTTTCGTCTACGGTGCTCGGTCGATGTGATTCCGATCGTTTTGTCTTCTGAATTCAACGTTAAAAGATGCGATTTATATGAATCGCAATTGTACGGAAATACGTGTGAAAAGTAAACGACAATACTAATTGCCGACTGGTCAATTTTATCACACTTATTTGACGGGCAGCAACCCTCCGTTGTTTCTTATAATACAGCTGTGAACGTGGATGTTACGACAGTGCTGCAAACATTTTTAAAGGGCCAAATGCATTAGGTGAATTCATTATTTATAGACATTAAAACGTGTAATTTCCTTGAAACAAATGCCCCAAAGATTATTATATTAATTTTCACCGCAACACTATTTATTTGAGCAAGAAACAACGTCTTTGAATTTTGTGATGCATTTTTAATGCATTCGATTAAGCCATTCCGGTGCGCACATGAACTTCAATAAGCGACCTATATAGCAGTCAATTGTTATTGCTTCCGGCAACGTCATAGGTTGACAGTCATACAGACTCACGCGTGTGCACGTGGAGGTTACACGTTCAATGAATAGTAACTTTAAGCGTTGTATAGGTTGCTGTGGTAACAAATAAACAACGTGATAAGTATGTGTAAGCGAATTTCGAATGCCCTTACCTGTTTTCCATTACAAATGTAATTAATGGATTTCCCTGCAATTGTGTCTACTATGATGTGTACTCGGATCTATCTGTGAACATGTGGTAATTGTGTAAGAACAAACCCAAGAATAATGCTTACAGCAGTTTCATTTCTTGCCTAATTTTTCTTGGCTGTAACAAAAAAGTAAACATGCGCGACGATTTATGAATTCGGGTTGTGACCTTCGCTGTGACTGTCAACTCCAGCCCCACCCCACATCCGCCATCCAGGTCACGTAAAATCTTTGTTTATAGACCTTTCTTTCATTCGTGCAAACCACTTTATAAACCTTTCGTACACATTTGTTAGCAGAAAAAAATAATCTAAACTATCTACGTAGTATGCATTAGTACAAAAGAACAAATGCCAATATGTCGGGCGGTCTTCTTATTGTCGGACGGCGGCGGGTTACCAACTTTCCAATCACCAGATCCATTGATCAATACACTTAAGTTGCAGTCATTTACAATCATTTGCTGCGACCGTCCTATGCAAATATCTTGCGCTCACCTAAACTGTTCGGAGAACGTTTTAGCTGGTCTGTGTTCAGACGGCGATCAATAACCGTCTGGTCGCATACAATATGCAAGATGTCGACAATAAATTTGTGAATTGTTTGTCGGCTAATAGTTGAAGACCGACTTACCTAGTTTTCAAAACATCTTTAATGAAGGGGGAAGGGGGACCGCTAATATTTTTATTGTCTATAGTTTACATGTGTCAAAATGATTTAGTTTGTCCCCTAATGCTGTCTCAACACATTTTTGTTTTTCCAATGACTTTATTTATTCAATTGATAACGTTCATTGACAATTCTTCAAATGTGTTGTACTATAATCCCTTAAATACGATTCGCATTTTAACATGCTATTACCAAACACTGACGCGTTGAAGAAGGCGAATAAGCAGGAACTATGTGAGAACATGTGAGAAGTGTGCGAATAAGGGAAGGACGTTGTGTGAACAAGTTAGGATAGTGTGTGAACAAGTGAGGAAAGTATGTGATTAAGGCACAGAGTGAAAACCCGAAGGGAAAGTGTGAACAAGGGGAACAGAGTGCGCAATGTAAGACAGTCGATTATTCATGTTCGTTGCTGTTCAATAGTTCCGGTTAGGTACATAACTTGAGAAAGACATTGAAAATGTTATTTCTTCTTTGTGTGCTTTGGTTTTAGTCAGAAGACTATTGTGAACGTTGGTTGATAATAGTTTGATAAAATTTAAACCAGTCGTCGATAATAATACCGCGTATGAATCAGCCACACTATTTATTTCATTTAGTGTTATAAAATATATATAATGATGTATAATTAATGCGACATAATCATAATACATAATTTTTGTCATCACATTTGAAGAACTTTAAGGTGTACACTGACAGCGACGCTATAAATTGTACATGTCAATCAGCTGATCATAAAATAAAATTAAAAGCAAAACAATTGTATTTAATTCAGATTTAATTGTCTATAGTCCATGCATATATACATACACTGCATGAAACGAAAGAAACAATACATTCTCTTCATCATACAATTTTAGCATGAAAACCAATACTAAATTTTCTGTAGTTTTATTCGATTTTACAAACATTTGCTTTTGGACTTATATGGAACTATTTTTGAATTCAAACACAGATCTCTTTCGCCAGCATAATTTCTGAAACAAGAATTAACATATGATACATGCATATTTAGTTCTATTTGAGTAAAAGTTACCTTGACCCAACTGGCCAAAATTACAAGCTAGGTTAACATGTAAGCTAACTACACACACAATTTAAGTGCAGTTTCAATATTCAACAACACATTATTGTGTGGAAACTTTTTTACTAATGTTAGTAAGGAACATTGACGATGACACAACTGGCCTCAAATGCAATCTCAAGTTGAGTAATAAATACACAAATAATTCCAACACAATGCCTCTATCCTACCTCAAGATATTGAGTGGGAACAGTTTTTCTGTTTTCATTTAGTGACCTGGACCTTCAACTGACTTGCCCCAAATTTCCCAAGCTAAGTCGCCATGAAGTCTTGCAGTTTCATCAAGATTTGTCCATACAAACCTAAGTTAATGACCGGATCCCCCCCCCCCCCCCCACCTACCAACCATCACTAATCTAAGAGCCAGGATTTGCAATTTTCTTTAAAACCAGGTAAAATATCGTTTTGTGTTTCTCAAAACTTTTATAACTATCATGTTGGTTATTTCACAACGGGGCCAAATTCTACATGTGTAGATAAACATTGCTTGTTTAATTTCATAAGGGCAATCCTGCCATATTTTACCCGTATGTTAACTTATGTTATTCACCGGAAACCACTTGTTTGACAACGCCTACCCGCCCGCCATACCTCAATCTAATAACCAGGATTCGTTGAAAACCTGGTTAAAAATACTGTCATTTATACATGGTACACACAATTATTTACAAAATACCATCATTTATAAATGCACAATATTACTAATACTACGGCCTTATCAGCATACAAACCAGCAATTTTATTAGTGACTGAAACTTTAGATCTGGTTTATGCATCATGTGACATGCTGTTAATATATTTTACAATTGCTGAATGACAGTTCATAGCCATGTTACAAGAGGAACTGTAAAATGACAAATCAGAAAAGAATTGTACCTAAACAAACACACAAATGAACAAGTTTTTACAACATAAATTATGTCACAACATTGTTTTGACAACATGGCAACCAATGCAAAAAATCCTTACCAGCCAAAACTACTATAGTTATAACAAAATAAATGAATAGCACTATTTCATGATATGACAAAAACAATGCTTTGACAGTATTGCAAGAAATGCAGCATCCCGTTAAAGTTGGAATATCAATAACCAAACTATAATATAGTGGCAACAAAATAAGGAACTGGGAATGTGCAATTTTAAAATAAACTGTTCTTATGTACTCTGTCTACCAATTCTAAACTTTGTCAAAACATTTTGATGGATAGCACACACCAACATCAGTTTTTCTGCGCATGCGCTTAACACGGTTTACGTAGAAATTAATTTACTGGGGGCTTATTTTATTTCTTAAATGCATTATTATATCCGTTTGCATCAGTGTAGTTACTAGACATATGAACATCTTCAAACGAAGGATGCTACTTTACAACAGTGATGTAATTACAAAATTGCATGTCAGATTTTATTGATATTCCAACTTTAATACAAGTGAAAACATAATATTACATAACAGTCTTTATTCGGCATTAATAGCCCATTGCATACTTATAGCCTGAATAGATGTACAACATTGGCGTGTGTAAGTATAGAAACATGGTGCAATCTGAGAAGGGTTAACAAATGACAGTGCAAACAACAATTGCATGAAAACAGTGAAAAAAAATATACAATTCTATTTAAAGAGCCTGTTTATACAAACTCCAAATGTTCTTTTTTCCTTTTCTGTGATTCATTACGATGTCTAATAATTATCTGAGATTGTAATTTAAATTTTTTCAGACTTGCCAAATACAACATCTTTCAAAATGTGTGAAGTACTAATATTTTCATAATAACTTGCATGTATTAATACTTCTAACAGTTTTGTTTTTAAAAAGTCAAATTTTCATCACAAAATTAATAGTAAATGTATTATACTTGTTTTTTTTTATATAACAATGACTACCACTGTTCAATTTTCATTCCAGACCAAATTTTTATGCAGAAACATTTATAGATCTTGTGACAGTAGTGACTAATACAACCCGATGCCGCATGTCGAAATACGTAGAAAGTTGTAATAATTAGGTTATACAAATTCTAACTAATTGTACGAAGAGCTTCACCTGTTGGATGCTGACTAAACTCTAAATTAACACAAGAGGGCCATAGACCCTAGGTTGCTCACCTGAGACTTCGGGGAACTGAACTGTTCTGAGCAACTTTTGTGATGTTTCAGAAACCAATTTCGATCTTGGCTGAGATATCATTAGAACAAATGTTCTGAGCAAGTTTCATGAAGATTGGACAAAAATGCGAATTCGAGAGTGTTCACAATGTTTCACTTTAGCCATATAAGGAAACTTGCACCCCCTGGTGGACATGTTTTCAACTGACCGCAACCATTTTCATACTCGGAATAGATATTATTAAAACAAGTTACCCCCAGGGTGGGGCCAGTTTGACCCCAGAGGAATGATTTGAACAAACTTGGTAGAGGACCACCATACGATGTTACATGCCAAATTTCAAATGTATGGGTTGTGCGTTTCAGAGATTTTTCAAGTTTTAGTATATACATATAAGGGAAACAAGTAACCCCCAGGGCGGGGCCAGTTTTGACCCCAGTGGCATGATTTGAACAAACTTGAAAGAGACCCACAATATGCTGTTACATGCCAAATACCAATCCTCTGGGCCTTGCGGTTTCAGAGAAGATTTTTGAAGTTTTCACTATACACGTATAACAGAAATAAGATAGCCCCAGGGTGGGGCAAATTTTAACTCCAGGGGTATGATTTGAACAAACTTGGTAGAGGACCACCATATGATGTTACATGCCAAATATTACACCTCTAGGCTTTGTCCTTTTAGAGATTTGTGAAGTTTTGACTATATACATATATGTGAAATAAGATAGCCCCAGGGCGGGGCAAATTTTATGATTTGAACAAACTTGGTAGAGGACCACCAACCATGTTTGACACCAAGTATTAAAAACTGACCCTTGTGGTTTCAGAGATTTTTAAAGTTGTTTACTATATAAGTCTATATAAATCTTGTGACCCCCTAGGCGAGGCCAGTTTTGACCCCAGAGGCATGATTTGAACAAACTTGGTAGAGAACCACAATACAATGTTACATGCCAAAAACCAAACCTCTTGGCCTTGCGGTTTCAGAGAAGATTTTTTAAAGTTTTCACTATATACATATAAAGAAATCAGGTCACCCCCAGGGCGGGGCCAATTTTGACCCCAGGAGCATTATTTGAAAACACTTTGTAGAGGACCACTATATGATATTACACACCAAATAATAAACCCCTGGCCCTTGCGGTTTCATAGAAGAAGATTTTTAAAGTCATTTACTATAGAAGTCTATATAAATCATGTGACCCCTGGGACATGGCCAGTGACCCCAGGTGCATGATTTGAACAAACTTAGTAGAGGACCACTAGACAATGTTACACACCAAATATTAAACTCCTGACCGTTTTGGTTTCAAAGAAGATTTTTTTAAGTTTTCATTTTTTAAATCTTTTTAAGCTCTGGTGACCTACATATGCAATGGACTATAGCGATTTGAACAACGTGGAAAGAGGGTCACCCAAGGAATATTCCTGTGAAGTTCATTCATTAAAATCTGTCAACGGGTTAAGGAGGAGAAGTCGTTTGAAGAAAAAGCTAACGCACGGACGCACTGATGTACGGCGGATAAAACGGTATCCTAAAAGCTCCCCATGAGCACTATGTGCTCAGGTGAGCTAAAAAATCGGACAGGAGGTATGGACAGACATTCATTTCCTTCTATTCAATGTTGTTCTAACAAATCCTTTTACCATTGTCCACGTTCTGTTCTTTAAACATTGATTCTTCTTTATTACTTGTTCACATTCAGACTTGGAGGGCAATGTTCCCAAATGTAAACATTTACGTAATTCATTTTTCACACAATTTTTCTCCTCCTCTCTCCACGGGGTTCTTAGCCCTTTCTTTGGGAAGTTTTTGCCTAAAATTAACATCAATAAAATTAACATCAATATATATTTAAATTATACTAACGAAACATCGTTTAAAACATGCATCACCATTCAATCGAACTGAATGGGAAATAAATATATAGACAAGGCGTTCTTAGTATTTTAAATGTACTTTCAGTGGCAACAGCTGACTTTTTCATACCTTTTTAATTACCCAATCAACAGCTGTCAAACAGCACATTTGAATTTTCTTGTGCTTGTAAGATTGCCTTTTTTTTTAAATATCCAGTTATTGAGTGGAAAGTTGTTTTTTTTTTAATTACCAGTGATTAACAGTGATGTTGACCCATCACACAATCTCTATCCCTTTGCTATCTAACTTTACTGTATCCTTCAATAATTTCGTTTTTAAGTTATTGAGCTAACCTTGTTTGTTTCAGTACTTGTTACCTTGATCTTTGAACAATAACCTCATACTATGCAATACATATTAAATTGGTTTAGGGTAACTATGTATGAATACTCATTGTCGAGTTAGATAATGGAAATAAAAATTGACTCTGTCACTCAAGTTTATGAAATTTGAAATTTTCAAGTGTCAAAGGTCATAAAGACACATTTCAAATTGAAGTAACCAAACCTTTAGGTTAATTTTAAAATTAAGACTAAAAGTTTTAGGTTTGAATGCAATCACTCGAGTCATTCCTGAGAAACACCCTTTAACCTGATTGGACGCCAATACTTGGTCGAGTGGAATAGAAAAGACAAATTACATAATTAAACAATAATATCAGCTGAACAAATTTATTCTCCCTGGATTTTATGCCATATTCAACAGTATTTCAGTCACATAACAGAGGTCAGTTAACCTACTAACACTTTTCCTAGGAAAGTGCAACTGCAAAGGGCGGCATAAAGGTTAATTCAAATACAATATAACTTTACAGATATGTTTATGAAGAATTTCCAAACAAAACAATGGAAAACTGTAATGAGGACAAATAGAAAATCAGATCAGGATAAATATTCCTTACATAGTTTCTTACGGGGTGGACACCATTCTGCATCGCTATCGCTACCACTATCACCATCCTCATTTTCTTCATTTTGCATGGAGACCCATTCTGTATTGAAAACAAGTATTTATTAAGCAACCATAGGGAAATACAAAATTGGTTAATGGTGGTAGAATTCTATCAAGAGCTGTCGCAGGACAGTGGGTTTGCCAGCATTACACAATACATATGAACTCTATAAGGTAACATAATGACCCCAAAGATATGTGTGGAGTTTCAGTTGAATATGTTGGTAGGTCAGTAATCAATTAAATGCTAATTAAATAATGTGTTCATGTACTGTTACCCAAATTGTATCAATCGTTCTATTCTATTGTGAAACTGAATACATTGTGTCAAGTTTCAATAGCTATAGTGGTTACAGACAGAATTTTTTTTAGTAGGGTTTCTGTTTGTTGTCACAATTCTCTAGAAAAATAATAAAGGGGTTTACATACTTTGTTTCCTTGACGTAATGAAATCTTTTGAAGATTCGCCTTTGTCGACAGAGGTATTCGTCAGATCTAAAATTTGTTAATTCAAACATTATTGTGATGTACCAGGCCATACACATACATAAAACTAATGAAGTGCAACAACATATTAACTTTACTAGGAAAAAACCTTCGGTTCAGCTGTATTATTTTTATCAATAAAGGTATGGATTTTAATTACCCTCCAGATGCACACTTATTTCCTCGTCTAAAGATTCATCACCAGAACTGTCTTCTAGTTCTGTAAACAGATAATTGGCATGAATGAGTTGCACAAGGACATACTTATACTAGCTTTCCATAAACATAATAGCCATATTTTATGCATTAATCCAATCAAATTTATAGCATGTTCATGCACACTCTCGTATTGCTTTGCAGCCAAACAATGTCAGTATGACCTGCATCAAAGGGTTTAAATTGCAAAAAAAAAAGCAGAAACAAAACACCAAAATAAGCAAACCAATATACTCTGCCATCTTCCATTTAATTTTCATAATTGGCAACAATGTGGTTTAATATTTTAAAAGGATTGTAACTTAAATTCTTGTTGATAACAATGTTTAAACCATTTTGTTAAACCTCTTAACAATATCTTACCATCAAAGGTTAGTAAAGAGTGACTTACCAACATCAAGATCAATATGGTTGAGGTCTTTCCCCTCCAGGTCGGATATTTTTCCTGCATTAAGCAAGTGTAGCACTTTTGTCACTTTTGCTATTTCTATCGTGCTCTGGGGAAGTCTGTAAAATTCACGGTGTACTCGAATGTCATGTCCCATGAACTTGGCTAAAACATCTTGTTCATTTTCTGTTAAGCCCAACAGCTGACACATCGTCCCCAACTGTTTTCTTAGGTTAGTTGACGTTATTCTTTCTGGATACTTCAATCCTGCTTCCAATGATACTTCCCGTAAGGTTTTTGATCCCCTGTAAGGCATATGTGTGTTGGGAGGGGCAAACACATACTTAGACTCGATGGCCAAGTTCTTTCTTAATTTCAACAAAATTTCAATGTGGCTCTTCATTTCCGCAGTAAAAATTACCGCAACCTTGCGTCCACGTTTTCCTCTGGTTTCTACACGAATGTGGGTCTCGCACAATGTTTGTTCGAAATTGGTAAGCGACTTTTTTACTTCAGCGTCCACTTTTGGGTTTAAAGAGGCCCTCAAAAAGTCCTCAACTTTAAGTCGTTGGGCTTCTCCTGCCCTTTTTCTGTTAAACAGGATGACCTGTGCCAACACTGCTTTGCATAGCTTGGTGTACATTTCAGGTTTTTTGGGAGACGTCCTGGCTGCCTCAATTTCAGATTTCAGATATGTAGAAAGGGTGACAACATCTTCCACCAGAGGCAACAGTTTCGGTGTGTTATACTTCACTGAGGCTAATGAGGCTCTTGCTGGAGACACTATGCGCTCCTCCCACTCATCTTCATACAACTCAATAATAGAGTTGGCGCGTTCTCTTAATTCTTCATCCTCCATTATGTGAGCTTGATTTCTAACAATTTTAGCACACTTTTTGATGCCATGTCCTACTTTAATAGCAAATGAAGGTCTTGACCACTGCATGGTCTCGCTATCGAAACCAGCTTCTGATCTTACAGCATTTAAAAGAAGTTTCCATCATGTTGGAATTAAGCAGTCTTTCAAAGTCAACATTCTCTTACTTGTATCCTTCATAGATATCACTATCCTTGCCAATTCACGCATCCTTTGACCGATGTGCTGGTGCATATGGTCTTGATCTCCTACTTTTTCTTATTTTCTTGATCCAAACTCGAGGATAAGTGGATCAGACCTGACAACAACCGAAATGAGGTCATCCCGCATTTTGCTAAGAACTTTTCTGTTTAGTTCCTGAGAACAATCAACAGGCAATAGTAATTTAGAATTTGCAATCGGTGAGTCGCTATGAATGCCTGCTGGCCTTACAACACATGTCTTGTGATGCTTCCACATATCACTTGCAACAATTTCGGATTTACAGAACTCACAAGGAAGATACTTTCGCTCAACATTGTTGATGGATGGCCTGTATTTTGGAATAATAAACCCCTTTCCAGTTTCACGAACTTCTTTGTTGTGGACCCAATTCCCTTTTGCTGCAAGTTCAATCCAAGCTCGCCTTCGTTTCTGGGATCCTTTCGGCAATGCTAATATTTTGGCAACTTCCAATTCATTTGAATGTTTACTCGCAAGATGTCTTGACATTTTTGTATTCAATACCTGACAGTAGACACAACTTTGGAGCTTTTGCTTTCTTTTTCCAGACAGAGATCCTGAAGTCTGGACAAATATTTTTTTACTTGGTGAAAATGCTTCACACCCGACAATGTCCGAGTCATTATCACTGCAATTCACTATGTCATCGGATATTTTGGATAGAGGGCTGATGACCTTTCCACTGATTATGGTGTGGAAGATCCACTCTTTATCAACACATTGAGCTGAAACATACACAACGTAATATCAGTGCACAGTTTTGTTTTACATCAGCTGTCAACAGACATCTGACTCCAGTAAGAACAAATGCAAAGGACAAAACGAACACTTCTGTTATGTTTCGTGATAGTACAAGAGCTTCCCATGTTTCTAATAGTACAAGAGCTTGCCAGCACAAACTGTTTCAGGAGTATTGCAGTAATTTTTTATAGAGATAAAAGGTGGATTGTAACGATCATTTATAAATTTTTACACAGTACACATTATTATTTTTTTATAGTTACGTTAGCAAGCAGTTGTTCAAAGAATGATTAATACCAGGTAACTGTAAGCAATATAGTTTCAAGTGTTTAACGACCAAAGGGATAATTCACTCAATACATATCTTGAGAAAAATGATTTCGGACACATTGCTATTTCCATGTGTATAGAATATTGGACCGTTAATCATGGATATTTTTCTGATAAAGTGATAAAATTCAAATTAAATTTTGACAAAAAAAACTCTTACATTGGAACTATTGAACAGTAAGAAAAATATATACATGATGTATGAAGTTCTCCATCAGCGCAAATGAAGATAGTGTCTACAGACGCTGTCAACACCTCATGACCACCAATTCTAGTTAAAAGACATCGGAGATCGTCTGAAGATAATAAAATTAAGTTGTTCCACTTCAATACCTGTTCATATTTTATCATTCATTTCTCTGAAATAACATAAAACTATATATAACAGGGATGCCCTCAATTTCAATAATCATTCTGTTGTAACGTGTCCCTTCCTAAATATACAGGGTATCTTTTTTAATGTGTCGTCACAGACACTGATACCCCCACAACGCATATCACATTACACTAACAGCTGATTAGAGGATATTATAAGTTATATAATAATAACAAATTGAACAGGCAAGGACAGTATGTGAGCAAGTGGAGACAGTGTGTGAGCAAGTGGGTTCAGTGTGTGAAAAAATGAGTTCAGTGTGTGAACAAGTGGAGACAGTATGTGAACAAGTGGAGACAGTGTGTGAGCAAGTGGGTTCAGTGTGTGAAAAAGTGAGTTCAGTGTGTGAACAAGTGGGGACAGTGTTTGAACAAGTGGGTTCAGTGTGTTAACAATTGAGTTCAGTGTGTGAACAAGTGGGGACAGTGTTTGAACAAGTGGGTTCAGTGTGTTAACAGGTGGGGACAGTATGTGAACAAATGGGGACAGTGTGTGAACAAGTGGGTTCAGTGTTTGAACAAGTTGGTTCAGTCTTTGAACAAGTGGGGACAGTGTGTGAACAAGTGGGGACAGTGTGTGAACAAGTGAATTCAGTGTGTGAACAAGTGGGGACAGTGCTCGAACAAGTGGGTTCAGTGTGTGAACAAGTGAGGACAGTATGTGAACAAGTGGGAACAGTGTGTGAACAAGTGGGGTATAAATGATGAGCTAATTGACATTCTTTAACTGAAATTCCATTAGTTACCTTCTTTAGTTTCAATCCAATCACTTCCAAGGAATTTGAATTCGAAAGGATCATAATTCTCATACGCAGACCACTCGCCATATGTTACTGCACTCTTCACAGCATATCTTTCATCCTGTGCAATAATAAAGAAACAAGAAAACCATAATAACCATTTGACCGGCCTGAATATTGACTGAATAAATTAAAACAGTCCTGTGTTTCTAGTCTGATCACATCTGCATTCTTCCACTGGTTATGGGGCATGAATTAATTAAATGCGGGTTTACAACCAACCATAACCTTGCTTGAAAACTTTTGTTTCATGTTTGCACAAAAAATCGTAAGTTATTTTCCACACAAGCTATAACATGATTATATATGATGGAATACACAGGACAGTACCTCTATAATAGCTCATCAATCACTTAATAATGTGGCGAGTGGGGGGGGGGGTGGGGGAGCAGTAAAATTAAGTTTATTTTTATTGTACTCTTACCAGCTCTTGCAAGCAACCTGTTGCAATAGAGTCTGTCACCCACTTTGCACTGACAATAGATTTCTCTCTGCCAACAAGGCACTGGAATAGTTTCATTGTTGAATGTTTAGTGTGTCCATTTCCTGCTGAAAACCAAAAATAAAGGAACTGATCTTGTTGTGCTGCCAAAGATCACAGCAATGGCTAAGTTGACATCATGTGACAGGCAAACTGTCTAATGTCAACATTTGTTTGTAAAGGATTAAATGAAACATTTCCAGGGTAACACTGATTGTATGATTGCAAATGCATAAAAGGTACAAATATAAGCATTTCAGCTTATTTTAACCCTGTCAAATTTTGTTAATGGAATCTATAGATTTGTCACTAGTAACCTTGCAACGCTTATTCAACTTGTGACGTTGTATGCGGACAGATCACTGCCCATGTCTTTGCTTAAGGGCAAATAACAAAGTAATATGTAGATCACTGGGTATGAGTTGTTTCTTGCAAACTTCATGGTTATGACGCATAAATGTGGAGTAAGTTCACTCCATAAAGTTATAACATTTAATGTGGACTGACCTATCGACCAACAAACCGACTGACAGAGTGACTCCAGTATACCCCTCTCTCTTCAATTACGAGGTAATAATAATTAATAAAAAAAAAAAAACTGTAAATTTCCTCTTGCACACTTATGCCTACACATGTGGAATGTTTCAGATTTACTGTAGAGATGATATATTTCTGCAGATTATATTTAAGACTTAATGGGTTAACTGGTAGTAAAATTGTTGATGAAAATGTTGCAAGTAATACATGTAATCATGAAAACGACTCACAACGTTCAAATGAATTAATTTTTTCAACTGTTAAATAATTTAATGAACATCACATATTTAAATGTATTCCATTGATAGTGACTTTAAAATTCTGCTTAAACGTTTCCGATTTTTGTGAACATTTTTCGACAAAACACTACATGATTATGTTTAAATGTTGAATGTGATACCCTTTAATTGTTAAATAACGGCAATGAAATTTTGCTATATTACATGTCATTGAGCAACAGGCATGATAATACTCCTACTGGATATGACACTGGTTATAATTAAACATTTATAAATATATTGATAACTGTATAGCCATTATATTTCTTATACATATGATGTATTTGTGATTTGCCTTACATTGCTGGAAGAACGAGAATATCAGCCTCTTCTGCGCTCGTTACAAGCTTGCAGGTTCGAAAAATCTTGAAAAATCCCTTAAAAATAGATACAAGAAATTGCTCAATACTTGTATAAAGCATAAGAAGCACACTGACAGAACATACTCATGTAAGGACAATTTGATAATAATATGCTTAGGATTTCACACACACATATATTAATATACACTTATTTTTGCAAACATTTATTTTCATTTAAATTATTTCATAGTGAAAACTGATGTGTGCCTATACGACATAGATGTCTCCATATTATACAGATTATCACAAAACTCTTATGTTGTCTGTTTGTTTGTTTGTTTTGTTGAATTTTTTGCCGTTTCAACAGTATTTCAGTCACATCATGGTGGTCAGCTAACCAACTCACACTTTTCCAGGGGTAGCTGGTTTAACTGTACTAAGCGCACATACTTATGCAAGTAACTGACAACTGCCCTCCTTGAATCAGAGGTAGGGGGAGAATGGCCGTAGAAAGAACTTCATGACCAATCACCACACAAGTTATGTGGCCAGGCCAGGGATCAAACCTGCAATCTTCAGATTTGTAGTCCAGCCCTCTACCAACTGAGCTAGCCAGCCTGGTTACTGATGTCACCAACCACAACTTCACCAAAATACCCATGTGCATTAGTTAAAAAGCTGGTGAATATAAATCTAGAGTTTATTCATTCTTGCTGTCACCAATGCAGGCCTTTCCCCAGGATTTTGTTAAGGCACAGGGGCATAGACCCACAGTTGGCAATGGGTTCTACTTTTTTCTTAATTGAATGTGTCCCATATTAATTTCTACATTACTCCAGAGCTAAACAAGAGGGCCATGATGGCCCTAGGTCGCTCACCTGATATCTATGTATGAAGTTTCATTAAAATATCTAGAAAGGTTTTCAAGTTATTGAGCGAAAACTTTTAGTAACTGTGACCTTGACCCCACCCAACACAAACATAATGCAAGGTCTTGATATTAGGTACATGTATCTACATATTAAGCTTCATTAAAATATATCAAAGGGGTCTTCAATTTTTTTTTATTTCACCTAATGACCTAGTTTTTGCCTCGCGTGACCCAGTTTCGAACTCAACCGAGATTTCATTGGAACAAATGTTCTGAAAAAGTTCCATGAAGATTGGACAACAAATGTGGCCTATAGAGTGTTAACAAGGTTTCACTATAGCCATATAAGGAAAACTGCCCCGCCCCCTGGCGGCCGTGTTTTTCAACAGACCGGAACCATTTTCGGACTTGGCCGAGATATCATTAGAACAAATGTTCTGACCATGTTTCATGAAAATTGGACAATAAATGTGGCCTATAGAGTGTTAACAAGGTTTCACTATAGCCATATAAGGAAAACAGCCCCGCCCCCTGGCGGCCATGTTTTTCAACAGACCGGAACCATTTTCGAACTTGGCCGAGATATTATTAGAACAAATGTTCTGACTTAGTTTCATGAAGATTGCACAATAAATGTGGCCTATAGAGTGTTAACGAGGTTTCACTATAGCCATATAAGGAAAACTGCCCCGCCCCCTGGCGGCCATGTTTTTCAACAGACCGGAACCATTTTCGAATTTGGCTGAGATTTCATTTGGACAAATGTTCTGACAAAGTTTCATGAAGATTAGACAATAAATGTGGCCTATAGAGTGTTAACGAGGTTTCACTATAGCCATATAAGGAAAACTGCCCCGCCCCCTGGGGGCAATGTTTTTCAACAGACCGGAACCATTTTCGAACTTGGCCGAGATTTCAGTGGGACAAATGTTCTGACCAAGTTTCATGAGGATTGGACAATAAATGTGGCCTATAGAGTGTTAACGAGGTTTCACTATAGCCATATAAGGAAAACTGCCCCGCCCCCTGGCGGCCATGTTTTTCAACAGACCGGAACCATTTTCGAAATCAGCTGAGACATCATGAGAACAAATGTTCTAACCAAGTTTCATGAAGAATGGACTAAAAATGTGACTTCTAGAGTGTTAACAAGCTTTTTCTTTAATTTGACCTAGTGACCTAGTTTTTGACCTCACGTGACCCAGTTTCGAACTCGGCCGAGATATCATTGGGACAAATGTTCTGACCAAGTTTCATGAAGATCGGACAATAAATGTGGCCTCTAGAGTGTTAACAAGGTAAATGTTGACGACGCACGACGCACGATTCACGACGGACAAAAGGTGATCCTAAAAGTCACAATGAGCACGTTGTGCTCAGGTGAGCTAAAAAGCACATACACAGATAATAATTGGAAATTTAGGTACAGGGGTGTTCCTGAATTAAAAATTCAGGCACTGGGGTACCCTTCTTTGGAAATTCAGACACAGGGGTACCTCTGATTTGGAAATTCAGGCACAGGGGTGCCACTGTGCTTAAAAGCCCTGTGGAAATGCCTGCAATGGTGAAACCGTTAGGGGACTAAAAACTGGTAAAAGTAAAATGAAAATTCTGAAGACTCACCAAATTAACTGACATTCCTGAAAACAGTATGTTGATGACACATTTTCCTGCATAACCTGAAAAATGATACCATTTATTATTGCTGTGAGTAAATATCTAATCAAACAACTAGCTATTTTGTACAGGCCACTCACTTCTTTCATGGTAACAAGGCAGTCGAAGAGGCAACTACATCCCCGGCTGACATTCTTTTACACTAAAGTGGTGACTTATGACTTCAGAACATCTTATAAATGACAAACTTTTCATGACAATCCTTCAATGGGTATAGGAGATATGAATCATATACGAAAGCAATGAAGGGTAAATTAGTGTTCTTCAACTGTGACATTGACCTTGAGCCGGCGTAACTGACTCATGCCTTCTGCACATCATCTCAATGACCTTAACATTGTAACAAAATTTCATGAAAACCCTTCAAAGGGTATAAGAGATATTGAGCGGACACGACAATGGAGATTCAAACTTTTGACCGTAAAGTATGACCTTGACCTTGAGTTGGCATAACTGACTTGTGCCTTCTGCACATTGTCTGAATTTCCTACACATTTTAGCCAAGTGTCATTAAAATCCTTTAATTGGTATAGAAACATGGAGAAGACACAAAAATAAAGGCTGTAACTCTTGACCTTGAAATTGGGCCAGCTGTCTGACTCATGCCGTCTGCACATTGTCTCAACGAAATTAACATTTCAGCCAAGTTTCATGAAAATCCTTTAAAGGTAATAAGACAAACAGAGCCGACACGACAATTGAGGTTCAAACCTTTGACCTTGAAGTATGACCTTCACCTTGAGCCAACATGACTGAATCATGCCTTATGCACATTGGTTCTATGCCCTTAACATTTGTAGTAAGTTTCATAAAAATCCTTCAAACGGTATGTAGCGGACACGAAAATGGAGGCTCAAACCTTTTACCTTGAAGTACGACCTTGACCATGAGCAGGCATAACTGACTAATGCCTTCTGCACATTGTCTTAATGCCCTTAAGGCAAGTTTCATGGAAATCTGTCAAAGGGTATAGGAGATATGGAGCGGACACAAAAGTGTTAGGGACAGACTGACGGATGGACGGACAACGGGCATTCTTAAAATACCCCTCCCGCTTTGCGACGGTGGATTAATAAGTAGTTTCTTGACCAAAAATGAGACAAACACGATGAGCGATGAATTCTCATTCAATATCTACATCATGGATAAAAGGGGTTTGATTAAAACTGGGAGTAGGGTAAATAACCCTTCTATTTTCTACAACTATATTCAACAGCACTCTGAAACTTTTTGAGCCTTAGAAAAAATCCGCATAGCTAACTATGAGGAAAAATGAAACTCCAAAAATATTATTTTTTGGGGGGAACTTCTGGTAGTCTTTCATTTAAAGCTAGTGACCAATTGCCTCGACGATACAAGAAAATACATACAACAAAACATTAAACATGAACATTTATTAAAGCTGGGGTCACCGTCTTGGAACAGTCAATGCAAAGTATTTGGGGTTTAAACCGGTTTTATGGATAGCCTAAACTCACACTTAGCCCAGAATTATCACAAAACACACAAGTGAAAAATAAATTTTAACGATGAAATGATGAATGATGCCTAAAACATAATAGCCTTATTTAAATCCAGAAAAAAATGTTCAATAATACCTGCTGTCTTGTTTGCTAACATGGAGGTAGCCCTCTCTTTTTCGACATTCGAAGCATCATCATCATCATCATCATCATCATCTATAAAAAACAAATTTTTGCATAAATTTATATGCATAACTGAACACAAAAAGGTTTGTTGTGTTTAAGACAATAACACATCTTTGTGTGCTCTTCACATCATATTATTTTTAGAAATGTGCACCAAATTATACAAACCTCCTGCAAAGGATTCAAAATGATTGGGACCTTCCGACAGAGACCTTTTGTTTTTTTAAGCTCATTTGTGAATACAGTCTAGTGCCAAATGTTTAAAAACAAACAACCGATAACAGTTAAATAATACCTGCTGTCTTGTTTGGTACGATGGAGGTAGCCCCATATTTCTCAACATCCAAAGGGGGACCATCATCATTGTCAATATCATCATCATCGTCCCCATCATCGTCATCATCATAAACAATGTCCCCGTCATCGCCATCATCAGCATCATGGTCACCATCATCATCGTCGCCTGAAAAGGAAATACACAATTTTGTATAAAATTATATAACCATAAATAGAAAGGAATTTGTGAATACAGTGTAGTGCCAAATGTTTAAAAACAAACAACCTACATGTATAACAGTTAAATAATACCTGCTGTCTTGTTTGGTACGATGGAGGTAGCCCCATATTTCTCAACATCCAAAGGGGGGCCATCATCATTGTCAATATCATCATCATCGTCCCCATCATCGTCATCATCATAAACAATGTCCCCGTCATCGCCATCATCAGCATCATGGTCACCATCATCATCGTCGCCTGAAAAGGAAATACACAATTTTGTATAAAATTATATAACCATAAATAGAAAGGAATTTGTGAATACAGTGTAGTGCCAAATGTTTAAAAACAAACAACCTATAACAGTTAAATAATACCTGCTGTCTTGTTTGGTATGATGGAGGTAGCCCCATATTTCTCAACATCCAAAGGGGGGCCATCATCATTGTCAATATCATCATCATCGTCCCCGTAATCATCATAATCAATGTCCCCGTCATCGCCATCATCAGCATCATGGTCACCATCATCATCGTCGCCTGAAAAGGAAATACACAATTTAGCACAAAATTATATAACCATAAATAGAAAGGAATTTGTGAATACAGTGTAGTGCCAAATGTTTAAAAACAAACAACTGATAACAGTTAAATAATACCTGCTGTCTTGTTTGGTACGATGGAGGTAGCCCCATCTTTCTCGAAATCCAAAGGGGGGTCATCATCATTGTCCCCGTCACCATCACTGTCCCCGTCATCGTCATCCTCGTCTGAAAAGGAAATACACAATTTTGAATAAAATTATTCAGGCATAAATAAACAGGAATTTGTGAATACAGTGTAGTGCAAAATGTTTAAAAACAAACAACCAATAACAGTTAAATAATACCTGCTGTCATATTTGGTACGATGGAGGTTGCCCCATCTTTCTCGAAATCCAAAGGGGGGTCATCATCATCGTCCCCGTCATCGTCATCATCATTGTCCCCGTCATCCTCATCCTCGTCATCGTCTGAAAAGGAAATACACATTTTTGAATAAAATAACATAACCATAATTAAACACTAATTTGTTAATACAGTCTACAGCCATCATTAATGATAACACACACATTAAAATAGTTTAATGGTACCTATTGTCTTGTTTGTGAACATGGAAGTAGCCCTCTCTTTCTCGACATCGAAAGGGTCATCATCATCATCATCATCATCTGAGAAGGATAAACACATTGTCACATAAAACATATCAAGCATAAATAAAAACTAGAAGGTTTGTGGTGACATTTTTTGTATTTATTTTTGATTTATTATCCTTTTCTCCAGTAAATTCTATTTTTATAATGTCTTAACATCATCCTGCAATTGAAATATTAAGTAAAAGACGTCTTGTACGACTGAAATGGTGTTCATGTTACTTTACTTCATTGGCATAGCATGCAAACTTTATTTGTAACGCTAAGAGCATGTAAAGTGTATTATGGGGTCTGGGAAGTCACACAAACAATTATTTTGGTCCTCATGTACTTTACTTTAGAGCATAACATCTCCATATTAATTTTAATTTTTTAAAGACATTTGTTGTTTCGCTTTGTTTTTTTCACAGAGGTCTTAATAATGTGTTGAGCCCTAGTGTTTTCCCTAACAACAGCAAAAGGGTCGCTATTATAGCATAACAATTTTACATCTAGAATAAACAGGGTCTTTTTTTAATAAAATGATTTACTGTTTAGTTTAGCTTAACCCAACATGGCCCACCTAATCACAAATTTTAATCTATTAGGAACAAATAGAAAGGCATTTGAATTGATTTATACAACTTTTTTTCTTGTCAACACTACATGGATAATGAACCGAAAACATACATTTAATGCTCGTACGTAACAATGTTATACATTGACCTTCTTTATCTTTATGACCGGTATGTAAAAATCATATAGCATTGAAGAGAATTATATGAACCGGCCAATATTTTTAGTACATGGACCAATGAGGTAAGCATCATTTATATCAAACAAAAAATCTCATGTAATTTTTTTTACAGATCAAACTAATTTGAACAAACTTGCTACAGTATCAACCAAGGAACTTTGGTACCTAAATATTTTCAAATCGGGATTTTGTTTTTTGAAAAAAAAAATTCTGAAACTTGCTTGAACCATTTGTACTATTATACACATGATGATCCACCTGGTTAAAATGTTCATTATAATATATGGAAAAAAAAAACCATTTCAGCTCCAATGGAATTGAAGTGACCAGCCAGGCAGTCACAAAGTGTACATGGACCAAAGCTGCCTAGCCGGTAGCTCTTTACCATAGCGTCCTCAGTAGATTTTACTATTTCTCAAAGATTATAAAGTTGTCCTTCTTTATCCTCTATAACTGGTTTCGGTAAAATGCGATAGAAGCAACAAGAGTATATGGACCTGTCACTATTTTTTATATGGACTGCACATGCTAAATATTCATGAATGACGTCACCGCCTGGGTTAGTCAGAGCTTAGGTGCACTGTGCAGTAGCATTTATTGTATTTCACTGTTGCAGGCACTTTTAAACCGTTATTTTTAAAACAATTTAAAATTTGAAATATTAACACTTTATAAAAACACAAGACTTCAACATTTGAAGATGTTCTGGATGAGTACTTTAAAGAGTTTAATCGTTTTTGTCAAGTTGTTGTGCTGTTAAACTCATTAATACACACTTTCAGGACGAAAAGATACAATTTTGGGCTGCCTGGCTGGTCACTATAATGCCATAGGGCCCTCAGTGGGGTTTTCTATTTCTTAACTATTAACACAACGTTAATCATTTACACAATGTAACAGTTACACATGAAACTGCTAAAACATTACCTATTTCGTTTTCCTGATTATGCTGAAATATTTATAGTAAATACACATACAAAACAGCCCTCGAGTGGATGAACTGTGCTTAAAAATATGTGGGCCCAGACAATAACAATCCGTTACAGAGAGAAGATATTTGTTTTATATAGCGGACATTTGTTGGTGTCAGTGTAAAATTATATGAATTCATGAGTGTTTTCTTCTTGTTTTTGTGTTTAACATTTTAATTGCTTTCTGTATTGATTTTAGAGTTTGATTGGATTTTTGTGTGGAAATCATAACATTAATACAAATTAAACCCATAAAACACATCTGAAAATAGCAAAAGATTGTCTGTAATGAAACATTTATATTTCAAAATACAAAATAGTCCTTACTTTATTCCTCCAAGGTAAATTGTTTGTATCATCCCCATAGTCGTAACGTAGCTCTTCTCCAGAAGCAATGTTTCGGGCAGCGAACAAACAAAGACGTGGATAGTTATTGAAGATCATTAATTTCATTTTACTATTGCATTTAAATGTTCCTTCTGCTGCATCGTTGACCAACCCACCCAGGTGGTTTCTAGTTGTTCTAGAAGCATCAACCCTTAAACAGTAAGAAATTACGTTGCTTTTATATTACTTATATTTTAAATAACTTTAATATAACAACAGCTGTCACAGAACAGTGAGCTTGACTTTTCTTGTTCTTGTCAGAGTTTCTGGCTTTTTTTTTTATAAAACAAACTGTATGTATTATTGTATGGTAGGAGCCAAATAATGTAAGTTACTACTGTTATCAAGTAATTTAGTTATATATTTTTTTTCTAATTTGCAAATATCTCTCAAGACACCTAAACCTTGATTTGAATCTGCCAACACAAATGACAGACATGGCGAAAGACTGCCACAATTTACAGGCCAGACTGTCCTACGAAGAGGAAAAATTTACAAGCCAGTTGTAAATTTCACCGGCCTCAATTTTGTATGTGCTAAACATAATTGTGTTTTACTGTTCAAAAGAAATATTTATACATATTGTTCTTTAGTGACAACTTTACTGACACATATTCCTGATACATTCACAAAAATAACATTGGAGATTTTATTATTCTACTTTTTTTTTCTATTTCATATTCTTTTAACAACTTTTGCTTGAGAAAAGAAATTAATTTCTTTCATATTTTGGTCAAAACTAGTAGATCTATTCAGTATTGTATGCAAGCCATAAAGCAAGTCAAACTAAATGTGTTTTTTACAACAAAATCCTTATTTTTAATATGAACACAGGGAAAAGAACGCTGATTTAAAAAAAAAACTTTAAGAGTTTCACTTTCGAAAAGGACTTTTCTACCACAAACTTTCATTAAAATGTTACCTCAGCCAAATAAAATAACAAATCATGTAACAACTAGTTATCATATTGCATACCTCCTCTATTGATACACATTAGTAGTTATATATTTTAACATCAATAAAGTGTGATTTTTGACACGATCTGTGTGTGTATTAGATTTTTATCAAGTGCACTGGGAATTTCCCATATGGCCATCGCCCCCAGAAGACTTGTTAGTTGGGTAAGGGGAATACTGTGGATACAGAAGACGCCCCATTCCAGGGATGACCCTGAGTCTTTTAGCGCCCGGTGTGAAGCACCTAGAACACTGCACCTCGGTTTAACGTCTTAGGTAGGTTAGGGTTGAGCGGAGGATCAAACCTGCCACCCGAGTTCTGGTACCAGTGTTTCCACTAGACCACAGATCCGCTCGACATGATCTGAATATGCAATTAGACAATGAAAGAGCATGATCAACTCGCTCATTTGCGTACACTTTCTGATTGGCTGATTGGTAATGTTGGTAATGTTGACCTTTGGAATCAGTATCGGAAATTATAATTGTGTTGGTGGTAATCCATTTTTGAACAGGCGTTCCTTCCTGCCATCATATTTTTTCCTGGAATAGCCCTCATTATAATGAACATTTAAACTCCCCTTTCATTTGCACTTACCATAGCATTTTCCCATGAAACATGAAGCCAAACAAAAAATTGTTTCCGTTTTCTTCTCTGCGGTTTGCTTCATCCTTGTCAATTCGATCCCCAGTGTATTCAAGGAGGAACTCTCCTTTTGCAAATGTTTTTTTTTTTTTAAACTCCGTAACCTAAGAGAAATGAAAACCACATAAATACAAGACTTTGACAGTATTGCAAGGAGCATACATGCCATAATTTTTCAAGTCCAAATCCATTAAAATTGTCGGGACATTCCAAATGATCTTTCATTTCACCTTTACTTTAGTCAGTGATCAGTACAGTACATGTACTAACAAAAACTCTAAATTTCTGGCCAATATTGACGATTAATGTGTTTAAGAATTTCATGCTGATGAACACAAACTTCTCCATTTTCAGGAAGTAAACATACAGGTGCACCATGTGCGTGACGTCATAAAGTGAATTGTGGGGTATGCCTCTATTTGACGTCCAATCGAGATAGGGGTATTCCCATTGAACATGCATAAATCATCTAACGCGATGTGCGCGCATCGGGCACTGTTCTTGTTTGACAAATCATCAGTACAGGGCTTTTTTTTATTCTATAGCTGTAGCCTTATACAGGCTACATCCCCTCAGAAATTTGCTTTAAATTCATGCAGTTTTCCCCAAAAATGAAACTTATACCTGGAAATTTCATTCCCCTATGAGTAACAGCGCACGAAAATTATCCCCAAATTTGGTTTTCACGCGCTTTTTCCCCCCATATTTGAAGGCTAGGGCCCCTTCCCCCGAGCCTTAGAAAAAAACCTGCAGTATCAAGATTTTTTAAACATTCTCACAATATCGTTACTCTCCATGTTCATACAATGTTTTCACAATTATATCTTTATATGTACTTTTACAGTTATTGCAGTATTTAGCGTAATTCTATTTTACGTAAAAGTCATCTGACAATTGACCTCTGGAAAAGTTTAGGTTCATGCGTGATACCAAGTTTCATGATCATTATCACAAGTTTTTTCATTTGTTGCAGACCAACCAAAAGATAGATGAACAGACGAACATATAGTAAACATATAGCCCAATGTGTATACCAAATTTCACGATAAAGCCTTGTGTACTTTTTTAGTTATTACAATATTAAGATTTGTTTCATTTTCTTTGAGAGACATGACCTTTGACCTTCAGTGAAAAACAAAATGTCATGCATAATTGTCAAATTGCCTTTTACAAGTACACCAAATTACATCCAAGCATCTTTAAAAGCACGACACAGTCAAATAAGAGATACCAAACATGTCACAAAAACAGATGGGAGGGCAAATCTCTGAAGTGGGGGCATAAGGTACTGGAGTAACCGTAACTGTTAAGTATTTGAGTGGCAGTTTAAAATTATTTATTTTTACTTATAATTCAAAAGAAAACCATACATACCAATATGTTTGGAAACTATTTTTTTTTGAAGGCCCTCTTGGTCCACCCCAGCCTTGCACCAAAACTTGGCGCATGATGATGGAGATTGTCTCCGCTAAATACAAACAAGTGCTTTGAATATCAGGTACTTGTTTTAAAAAGTTATACAAACTAGAAATGTGTCACAAACACTGATGCACCACAACACGTTTGGACACAGACAAATCCACTATACATGTATATTCAATAGTAGACAATAAGACAAAGGGCCGAAATTCAGCCAAAACTGGTCGCAGTCACTTTTCCATTCTTTACGATCATCTACGCTTTTAGGTCATTCAACTGTTAAAGATTCAGCGAGATGCAAAGAGCAGTTAAAAAAAAATAATTGGCACTATATATTCTATAGTGGAAAAACAGGCAAAGGGCCATAATTCTGACAAAACTCGTCTCAGCCAAAACAGTTTCTTTATGATCATCTACTCATTAAGGTCATTAAACTGTGAAAGTTTGAGCGAGATCCACCCAATATTTTAAGAGGAGTTGAAAACACAAAATTTTGGGGCTACAGTGGAAAAACAGACAAACAGCCATAATTCTGCCAAAAATTGTCGCAGCCACAATTCCTTTATTCACCATCATCTACAGTTTGAGCAAGATCCACCCATTAGTTAAAGAGGAGTTGAAAACACAAGCTTCAGGCAACTATATAAAGGGCCATAATTCTGCCAAAAATCTGTACAGCCCGAATTCCTTTCTATACGATCAACTACACATTAAGGTCATTCAACTTTGAAAGTTTGAGCGCGATCCACCCAGTAGTTAAAGAGGAGTTCAAAACACAAGCTTCCTGACGTACGTACGAACGGACGGACAAGTGCAATGCTTAATGCCTCCCACTCTGTGGGGGCATAACAAACTATTCATGTTTAAAATTGATTAATTCACCGATTGATATGTGTTAAATGATTCAGATTGTGGCACAAACAATTCAATAGACAAGTGTCTGTTTAGTGAAAATTTCATACTTGTACAAAATATTTAGTATTATTCCAACAAATAAACCAAACACACTATGTCAATTGCTCATATACATGATTTCGCTCATTATGGCATTTCTAAACAACTACTTCTCAGGAAAGAATTGCGTATTGATTCTGCACAAAGAATAGCACCACCTATAATGCAGTTTTGGCAGTTCAGTCATTGCTGAAGTTTTCTAACTTACATTTCAATTTTTTTTCTCAGTTCCCTTTCTTTTATTTGAATGATTTGTATCAATCTTACACTATGTTTCTTTAACTAAACAGTTTCAAATGCAAATATATGTAAGTTACCGTATTCTACCGAGTATAACACGCACCCGTGTATAACGCGCACCGATTTTTTTACCCCAAAAAGGAGAAAAAAAGATTTCAAGACTAGAAACTAGCAAATCGGACCGAAAATGGCCGCCATTTTACTATTGCGCAATCCGTCGATCGCCCGTCTCAAATGCCAATAAGCGTCTCAAATTACTCAACAGGTCATGGCATAAATTGCTCAACGAAAGCTGTCAATTAAGAAGTGCAAAAAACACCAAAAAGACCCCATTCACACCTGCCGTTACCCGCGAAAATGAAGATACAATTTGTAGGTTAGATTTTTGGATGTAATCATACATTATGCAGTTTTGGCAGGGATGGTCACAAAGGCTCAGTCCTTGAGGTGAGCTAAAAAAGGTACAGATGACAACTCACTTGTTTCAATGAAATCTTTAGGCTTGTCTTCAGCTGAAAAAAAAAAACAAGCCTGACATTGAACTCATTTGTCGTGTGACCATAGGTTCACGTTATTTAATAAATGTCACAAAGGCAGCCCTGCAGTTTGTGCTTCTTGTCAACTGATCTTTTGATACAATATGAATTGTATTGATTCCATAACCAGGGCTTTTTCTCACCATTTTGGGAATATGACCTATACCCGTCTAATTGGGAATTTTAGCGTCAATTTATTTTAAATTGGGAAAATGTACTATTGTTTGATTTATTACATTTGAATAATTATTGATAAAACTTACATAAAAAAGAAAATTTTTAATATAAACATATCGGTAAAATGGATATTACAACTTCAAAACGCTTTATTTCTACACTTGACAGCTCTATTTCCAAACATCTGAAAGTCAAACGATCAATTCGGAATTTTCGGCATGGATTTGGGGAAAAAGATACTTTTTGCCACTGGGAATATGACCGAATAATGGCTATAAAATCAGCCAAAAAAAGCCCTGATAACCAACAGTATTTGAACAAAACTAATTAAAACATTGCTGAAAAATATTTTTTTTTATCATAATTATAGTCTAAGAGTAAAGAGTATCATGGTGGCGTAAAACGCAGGCTGTTTGCACTCGTCAAGACTGTCATGACATACATGTAACCAATCAATCAAATATTTTGTAAAAGCCTCAAGTATGGTTAACACTGCTATAACAATATTGACTGGAGTGGACCCCTGGATTTATATTGTTATGCATCCCAGCGTTTTTCCTCTATACCATTCCCAAACCTATTTTCTGGCTATTTTCCTCAAATTGAAGGTAAAACTTTCCCAAATCAGAGAAAACATATTCATAAAGGACCATTAATGATTGACGATGTGCTTTTTAAAAATTTTGTTTTATCCATGCGTCTACCAAAATTCAAATCAGCTACTGTGCACCGCTAGGGGAAGTAACTGCGTTTGGTGGCGCTGTTATCGAATCGTTTCAATTACAATTCATTGTTTCTTACATACATGGCATCTGAGAATGGGAACCAACTGAATTGCACTGCGTTTTTGCGAGTGGCAATAAATCATAAAACTAATAATACGGAAAACCCTTCAGGATGCAATATTTTATATAGTTTAAAGGCTTCATTAATGATCAACAAGCAGGTTTTTCTTTCCTTCTTTGAGACCCACCGAATATCGGCCCTTTCTCCTTGACGTATTTTACCCCTATGTCATTGAATTCAGGGTTCCCGCTGTCGATCGCCATTGTCGCCAATGGCGACAAAATAAAAAATTTGGCGACAACTTTTTGAATTTGGCGAAAGTAAGTGGCGACAACTTTTCAAAAATGGCGATTTTTCAAAATTCCACATTTTTTCTGCGTAATATTTACTTAAAATGACATAAGAGGCTCTGTTTACCAGCCGCTTTACGGCAGTCGCTGTGCAATGGATTTCCGTGATGTAAGCGACACTGCTGAAATCAATGGAGCGTGCTGATTGCCGGAAAGTGGCAGATTATGGTGATAATTGGGATTATTGGTGGTGTTGTTACAAGTTATCTTAATTGGTCGTCAGTTTTATTGCTTCAGAGATAAGACAACTGTGAAATGTACCGACTTTGCGCTGAAGTGTGAAGTGTTTGTCACAGTATAGGAAGCAGATTAAAGCCTGTTAGGTTGACAACAATGACAATCAAAAAGGTAAATATGGATTGTTTTTAGCATAATCGGTGTGTTTAAAGGCAATAATTAAACATTTTGCCTTGATTAGTGCTATATAAACATGAGATAATATTCTCTGTTTCACTCGTCAAAATGGCAAGTTCAGAGTGTATAACGCCTGTTAAAAAGCGAACGTTAGATTCAGATGATGTTGAGACTCCTTCAAAAATGTATAAAACTCTAAATTCACCAGCTAACAGAAATTTCACAGACAGTTGGAAATCAGATTTCCCGTTCCTCAAATATGATTCCAACACAAAATCTATGCTGTGTGAACTCTGTATATCCTCAAAACTGAGCAATTCATTCGCTACAGGATGCACTGTATTGAAAAAGGAGAACATTGTTAAGCATATGAAAACCAAAGGTGAGATTTACTGTAGAGTGAAGTACACAAATACTTAACTTATTTAACTGTGTTCTGTACAAGGCACTATGTAGTAGTTCATATAATATAACGCGTATTTATATTGTTTATATGCTATTATTGTTATTAGCAGAATTTTTAATGTCTTCATTTTCTACAATGCAAATTTGGCGACAACTTTGTGAATTTGGCGAAAGTAAGTGGCGACAACTTTTTGAATTTGGCGAAAGTGGCGACAACTTTTTGATTTTGGCGAAAGTAAGTGGCGACAACTTTTTAAAGCCCAGAGGGAACCCTGGAATTTTCCCCAAACGATCCATTTTCCCCCAAAATTGCCTATATATTAAACAATTAAAAACAACTACGTTTGTAAATATCGTAAGAGTGCAACAATAGTAACGATAGTTAAAATGGAGGATATTGAAAGGTAAACATATTAAATATATTAATTCAAACATACTCCAATAACATAACAATAACACTTAAGTGTGTACGGTTATAGGTTTTTATATTTCCCCCAAACTGCCAATAACGCGCTTATATTTTGCCCTAAATCCGGTTTTTCTCACTATTTTTTCCCCATAAAAAAGAACGGCCCTTTTCCCCCTAAGTCGGAAAAAACCCTGACAAGGAGATTGTCAATATTGATGTATATTCTAAAATAAATTAACATGCAAACCTGTGTCTCTGATGCAACTTGTGGAACGAAACTGAAACTTAGACACATTCAAGTCTCAAGTAACACGAGCAATTTCCTGTAAAAAGATGCTTTTCTGAGCTTAATTCAAGTACAAGAATAAGTTGAACAAGTTGTTTTCAGACAGGTTTTTTTGTAAGGCTCGGGGGAAGGGGCCCTAGCCTTCAAATATGGGGGAAAAATAGCGCGTGAAAACCAAATTTGGGGATAATTTTCGCGCGATGTTACTCATAGGGGAATGAAATTTCCAGGTACAAGTTTCATTTTGGGGGAAAACTGCATGAATTTAAAGCAAATTTCTGAGGGATGTAGCCTGTATAACAGTCTTCGAAATTCGCACTCGCCCGTTCGCAAATGCGAGTAAAAATAAAATCGGGCGAACGAAAAAATCCATAATTATCGCCCGCCTGGCGAATAAAATATTATGGCCAGAAATTAGAGATTAAAATCAAATAATCTCATAAATACTCAATCTACGTAGAAAATGTCAACAACACCGTAAAGCGTTCGTTTACAACCGTATTTTCGATTGGATTACATTAGAAAACATCATCGCGCACCTAGTCGTGACACATCCAATCGAATCCTATCGTTGAATTCCGACTTACCGGAGAGTAACGATTGTCTTAGCAGTTTGTCCGATATAAGCAAAACGGAAATGTCCGAGTAGGTACGCATTATCTTTCGTATACAGATGCCTGGCGAAAATTGCCGAGTAAATACGAATGTCGTATTTTGTTATGATTTGTGACCTTTATGAAGTAATCGATTAAAATATGCTGAGCTCCAATCGCTATTTCAATCAGGTACCCCACGTCCGCTTTCACTTGTTTGATGTGTTATTGTTCAAAACAAAAAGTTTGTTGACATGTTTTGTGATGAAAATAGTTCAGATTGTAACAGACATGTGAATGTACTAGTTTTGTAATGATAAATATAATGAACTGTTGTTGCAACTTGTGTTTTTCATTAATATAAGTTCGGGCTAGTAAAAATTGTTTCGGGCTAGTTAAAATTGTAAGGTAACAAGCCCGACTGGCTAGTAATTTAAAAATGCGAATTTCGAAGACTGGTATAAGGTTACAGCTGTAGGATAAAAAAAGCCCTGTCAGAATTTAACTTATTGGTTTGACATCCTCTTGATAGCTTTTAAAGAATAAGATAAAATTCCCAATTGAGCTGAAAACGACGCTAATTTACCCAATTTGACCAGTACCGTTACCATTCCCAAAGTGGTGAGGAAAAACGTTGTATCCCAACAGCGTCAAATTTGGGGCCGAAATTCGGCCCCATTCCCAATCTCAAAAAGTATATATTTTTCCCAAATGACAGCCTAAAATTCCCAATTGAAGCTTTCAAAGCAAAAAAAAAAAAAAATATTTTTTTTATATATATATTTCAACTTTCAGTTCATCTCCCTATCCAGCTCTATGAGTTGAACCTTAGTAAATATAATATTGAAAACACTTTTATCATACATGCCATACGTCCCGATCTCGATTTTTTATTTCACCTTAACTTTAGTCATTAGTCAGTATAGTAATCACAATAACTCAAAACGATTTACTTTTTTCAAGATTTTAAATACAGCTGAAATGAAACATGTAACTTAAATCATAACACCAATAATTTATTAAATAAGACAAGAAAAGAAATAAATAGACGTCTTTCATCTGAGTTCTCGCTAGAATTTCAGAACATGGAGTCCAGGACTCCTTCCTTAGGAAAATTACTCGTCCCAGTATATATCTTGCGTCAAAACCGAATGCTACCAGGGCCTGGTGACGACATATTTCAAGTTTTAAATCAATTGCTTAAGAAATGTTGACGAATTTCGCTCCACAAACTTATCACATTGTATGCAGACAGACCGACAAACCATCCGACAGCGTGACTCCTATATATCCCCTTACAAACTTCGTTTGCGGGGGTATAAATAGCTTGTCTTAATTTAAATACCTTGTTTAAGCCTTGACTTGTCTTCAGTTGTTTGTTTGTTGTTGTTTTTTTAATTATAGGCTAGTTTTTTTGTCGATTTAATAATTTTAGTGTGCAGAAAATAAAAACATTTATTTTAATACATTTATATCTACTGCCCACCTAATTTTTTACAAAACATAAAAAAATCAAGTCCATTGCTATTGGGAAAAAAATTAAATAAGTACTTACTGCTTGTTTTCCGCGTGTGAGGTCCGTCATTCCACATAAGCGGTCTGCCATTTATTCTATGTCAATCTGAAAATAGGAATTACATGTATGGACTTCTACTAGACAACTCAAATATTCTATTTTGTCCCCACAGATCAATATTGCATTCACTTGTATTCACATTTTTTCCTTGATGAAAACACTGAATGGCGGCCTAAATTGTATTCCTATTATAGACTTTTATAATTATTGGTATTATTTGATGTATTTGACAATTTCAATTCGATGTACCTGTATGTCAATATGATGAAATATGTGCACTGAATTAATTCATAAATTTCAAAATTAACCTAACCACTGTGTTTCACATTTGATACATTGTTGGCTTCAGTGAACAGGTTTAGTTTTGTTTGTTTAATTGGATTTTTCACTGTTTTCCACAGTATTTCAGTTATATCACCGCGGTCAGTTAACCAACTAACACTTTTCCTGGGTTAGCTGGTTTACCAGTACGTGTTCATCTGTATTCTCGCGGTACTTAACCTTAAGTATATATTTGGAGCCATAAGGAACAAATAAAATATTTCTTTCAAAAGTATGCTAACCATTGAACCTTTTTACGAACATTACGACTAGAAATTATGTTTATTAGTATTCTTCATTAAATTATTCTGTTTGTCGATGTATACCATGCCGCCATCTTGAAAAATTACTAAGTGCACATGCTTATGCCAGTAACTGACAACTGCCCTACTTGAATCAGAAGTAGGGGGAAATGGCCGTAGAAAGGATTTCATAACCAATCCCCACACAGTTATGTTGCCAGGCCGAAGGTCGACCATCGTAACTTACCATCGATAAGAAATAACTCCACTTCCATTTTGTTCACAAAACAGACAATGACGTCACTGAGCGGAAAAATGTTCGCGCATGCGCATTGGATTTTAAGTGTGTCGCTTCATAGGAAAAAAAGCGACAAAAAAAGAAAACGACACACTGGTGAAAAAAATAACCCGAGGTTAACGACGAATGGGGATACCCTATTTTTTCAATTTTATTTTGTGTTTCATGCAAAATTATGAAGAATAAAGGGTATTTATACTTTTGACAAGTGAGGACGTCCTCACTCTGCCACTGAGACCCCACTCGTTGCTGTGCATACCCATTGACGGCCTCAGTGTCCCGTACGTGCAACCACAGCCACCCACCCACCCACCCACCCAACCACCAACCCTCCCACCCATTCACTCACTCACTCACGCACTCATCCACTTAATCACTCACTCACGCACTCTCTCATTCACTCACTCACTCACTCACTCAAACCCACTCTTTCACTCACTCACGCACTCACTCACGCACTCACTCACGCACTCTCTCACGCACTCACTCACGCACTCTTTCCCTCAATCACTCACACACTCACGCACTGACTGACTCACTGACTCACTCACTCACTGACTCACTCACTCACTCACCCATACAAACCCAAAACCCACCCACCAACCCAGCCACCCACCAACCCACCCACCCAAAATTCACACCCACCCACCCACTCACCCACCCACCCTATCACCCAAAACCCACTCACTCTCTCATTCACTCACTCACTCACTCACTCACCCACTCACGCACGCACTCACTCACTCTCTCACTCACTCACTCACGCACTCACGCACTCACTCACTCACTCACTCACTCACTCACTCACTCACTCACTCACTCACTCACTCACTCACTCACTCACTCACTCACTCACTCACTCTCACACACACACTCACTCATTCACTCACTCACTCTCTCACTTACTTACTCAGTCGCTCAGTCACTCACTCATTCAAATATTACAAAGCTGAGATACAAATTCAAGGACAATTTTTAAAATAGCCATGCATACCTTGGTAAGCGCTTTCTTAACGTTCTTTGGAATTCTTTTCACCTCCTTCTCTATTTTCCTGCCGAGTTTCTTTAGGGATTTTCTGACGCTTCAGCCCTCTGCAGGGGTCACAAGGAGCCGGATCAATGCGGCACAAAACAAGAACCGAAGTTGCATGGAAGCTTTGGTAGCATCAACAATAATACCGTAATGTTAATTTAACTCTAGTAGCAGCAACAGCAATAATGTCATCAGCAATAATTGTATGGTATGGTTGTTGCTGCCGGTACTATATTGTATTTTTTCATCTACACACTCTCCCAAAATACTTACATCAGACTGTATGTACAGTCAGAAAAAAATATTTTCAGGCTAACTGTACTATCAGCAACAATTGTATTGTATAATTGTTGGTGACGATTCTATAGCTTTGACACTCATGAACCCGACAATCGTCAAGTCTGTTCGAAAAATTAGGCGCTTTATCGTACCATAACTGGGGATACGTTTGCATCGATATAACTAACGTCAGTGTCAAATTAATTTGTCCGAGCTATTTTTAAGACTGTTGGCGGAAGCCAACGTTCTTTAGTAGGACGATTTCGAGAGCTTGAATCGCGTGACCTACTTGTGACTTTGCAGGCTACGAAGCACTAACAATCGATGCCCACATAGGTTATTTTGGCCCAAGACGACACCTTGACTGTTATGCATCTGATTGCATTTGTATTAAGTAGTTTGCATTCAACCAAGATATGGAAAGTAGGGAGTATAACAATGAGTAGTTTGATAGCTGTAATATCAGCAACAACAATAATTATATGATAGCTGTACGAGGATGAGTAACAACAATAATTTCATGAAAGCTGTAATATCGTCAACAATAATAATTTCATGATAGCTGTATTATCAGTAATAATAATAATTCAATGATGTCTGCAGTATAGTCGATACTTGTTAAATTTTGTCAGCAACAATAACAATGGTACTACGTTTGCATCAATGTTGCACAGTACAATACGAATAAGTAGTGTAAAAACCAGTAGCATTTCCCAACACAAAAAACCTACACCACCTACTACATCAGTAGCTTACGTTTTTTTTGTTAAATAAGTGTTTAGTTTTTATAGAATCTTCAAAACAGTGTTTAAGGATATTACATATATGTTTTGAATATCAATTCAGTTTTAGAATCTTCAAGTTGACCAGTTGCTAAATAAAAAAATAAATAAATCCCTACCTACCTACCCTATTTGTTTTGGTAATGTAACGTGAAACAAACATATTTTTTTTACCCCCAAGTATCAGTCCCTTTCAGTAAAACGGGTTCGGTTGTTGAAGTATTCGTATGTACTGCGACAATAACAATCATCCTTCATATATAAGAAACGGTGCGTGGATTCAGTAAAACAATATAATCGGAACAGCTTAATTAAATGTCTTTGGACACTGCTTATTTTCAGCAGTCCTGGGTCCACATTCCAGAAACATATTAAGTAGATCTTAAAATATTTTCACATAAGCTAAAATTTCAAAATGTCATATTTTAAAAGCTACATAAACATTTGTAAATGTTTTATATTTAATAAAATGTTGAGTTTAAGGCTAAGGATAAGATGTTACTTAAGATGTTTCTGGAATACGGCTCCTGGTCCAATGACTACGAAATATCTTAATCTCAAACTAAGTCTTAACTTAAAATATTAACCAATGAAATTCTAAGCTGTTATGTAACGACA
Organism: Congeria kusceri; assembly: GCA_027627225.1. Lineage (NCBI taxonomy): Eukaryota > Metazoa > Mollusca > Bivalvia > Myida > Dreissenidae > Congeria > Congeria kusceri. Next base: position 102,534,249 of record CM051024.1, read on the forward strand.
ATTTAGATTGGTCGATATTTTAAGTAATGACAAAGATTGTGATTACGTTATTTCGCAATTATATTGCCAGTTATTTTATAAATACACATTAAACGGTTATAAATGTAACAAAATCTCACATTTTCTATAACGTATTCTGCACATGAATGTAGTAACTAGCTGCCGTGAAGATTTTTATTGCAATTTACATCAGCATCGTTCTATATATTATCTTACATATTTTGAAATGGAAAAAAAAATGCTTCCGGTTTTATCGCTGATTTGGAGGTTGAAATCATAATTTCGTCTTCTTCCCACGTACCATGGATCATTAACATTATTATGTAAATGGATATACATAAAAAGTAATATGTTATCTGCCATTCTAGTTGAATCTGCACAGCAGTCTGATGTATGCGGCAGCTAATTTGTGGTACAATTAATCCTATTGTAGTTTATTACATTAGTTTTAACGGGAATTTGGTTTATGTTTTAACATAAAAAAGTGGTTTTTCGTTGAAATTGTGATTGTAAATAACGTCAAATAAACGTCAGGCAATCTTGTTTTTTTTTTTATTCACGAGAGTCTCAATAGATCTACTTTAATATATAAAACTATCATTTGAGTGTATGTATTTGTATGTTTTAATTACTAAAAATGCGCAAAACTTGTTGGAGCGTATACAAATACTAATATAAATAAACTTATTAGAAAGTTTAAATTATCGTGAAATACATGATCTGTAATTTTAGGGTAATCAGAGCAAAATGAACGACGGCAATACAGTTGAACCTGGTATAATATCAACGGTATTTTAAAAAGTTGAATATGAAAATAATTGAGGCGTGTCGTGGGAAAACCGGCTGATCCAGGACGACACTTTTTGCTTTTATGGTATTGTCTGTTTCAAGGACGTCTGTTATAAGCATAAATCCAAAGTAGACGGAAAGTGTCGTCCTGGGTTAGCCTGTGCGGAATGCAAGGCTAATCCGGGACGACACTTTACGCAGGTGCATTAAGCCCAGGTTTCCCACGACACGACTCATATTTTATAATTAAGGTTATACTTTTACCACGACATTATCATCGTAAACGGTCAATTTACTAGATCGATATCTGCCACACATACTTGTTGGATTGTAATACAGTTTTGCCAGAACTCTAAAATAACGTTATTTAACGGGTATATGCATTTCCTATTTCACTCAGTATGTCTTTTAGGTGTACAGTTAACTACAATAATTACATTGGATAACGTGCATACTAAGTCATTCGGACGAGACAAGTTTCGAGTTGCAATGTATTTGATGAATGTATAATAATTGTTTTCTGTATTCATGATTTTATGTACTACATGTTTATGTCATGCTAGTTGTAGGATGTTAAATAAAATACAAGAGTCGCTTAAAACTAGACATGAACAGAAGGGTGAAATACGACCACTGTGTAGAACAGTGTAAACCATTGTAGAACAGTGAACAGTGCAGAACAGTGTAGAACAGTGTAGAACAGTGTAGATCAGTGTAGATCAGTGTAAAACTGTGTAGAATAGTGTAGAACATTGAACAGTGTAGAACAGTGAACAATGTAGAGCAGTGTAGATCTGTGTAGAACTGTGTTGAACAGTGAATAGTGAACAGTGTAGAACAGTGTAGAACATGCCTTTGTCCCTTTACTACTAGTATATAAATCACTTCAAGGTTACAATATACTAATTCCAATCTTTATGTAATTTAATGTAAAAGCGATAATTTTAACCAAAAATTATCGCTAAATTTTGCACATAGGGACCCTCATAACCATACCTTTTCTTATAGAGCATTCTAAGCTAAATTGATTTAAGCAATTAAAAGGGTATGTCATGTAATATGTAAGAAAGAACTCGACACTAAACAAAGTTGATTGTTTTATCACCATCTTTTTAGATGGCTACTTTCTAGTTGAATGTAACGCGAGTCAGCCCAATTGTCATACTGTAGTCTCCATTCTTAAAACATATCAGTGATTTATTTGTGCATACCAATGCGTACGCTACCAACATCTTAAAAAAAAAAGAATATCAAAGCAAGTATCTAAACCTAAAAACATGTAATCGAGTTAAACTTGTTGATTTTTTTAGAGAGTACAGCCCTACATGACTTATTTATTTAGCGTAATATGACCTTCAACCTCACTGTTCACTGTCCCCCATCATTTCTACTTATCCGATGCCCTACACATATACTTATAGCTATTCATAATTCAGATTTTAACAAAGACGGATATGTCGGTCTTTTAAAAACGTGTACGTTAATTACTGAATAACTTATAGAAGGCAACTTATAGAAGGCACTCTTTGTCCAACTAGCCCACAAGCTTTGGTTGCTGTGTACCTTTTTTGTCATAACGCAGTGTATAAAAATAAAGCTGTTTAATATTGATATTCGCTGTCACGGATATTTTCCATGAAATGATAAACTGTTTTTGTTGATATGGCAAAAAGATATAACATCAAGACGAAAAATAATGTTTATTAGCATAATGAAATTTTGTATGCAATCCATATACATGTACATCAATTTTTTAATCGAAACCGCAATGACGTTTGTAGAATAATTGGTAAACAATAAAATATAGACATGTCTTTTGAGCTTTTGTAAGCTTTTGACATATGTTTTAATATTAAAGGAACAACACTAACATTTCATTTACAATTACGTATAAGCACCCACTTTTGTGCTATTCAGTAACTGTCTATAATTGTGTTTCTTGACTCTAATGTCTAGTATTGTTTTTAATTTTCACAATGTACTAGAGAAAAAACAAAATGAAATTGACATATAAAATACAGTAGTTATGCGTTATTGTGTTTACATAAAACCCATATACGCCTAGACACATATACAGATTTTGGTAAAAAGGGTTGTTCATTAGCCACTTGGCCAGATTGTTTAATGGCATGAACGTATCAATACAAAAGAAAGAACAATCTCTTTCACACCAGCTACATTCCATTTGCCTCTGTAGTCGGCTCGGAAAGTAGTCCCAACTCACGTGGTTTTAGTCACATGATTACAACATTCAAACGCAGCGCACAATACCATCCACTCTGTCTATTTTGTTTACATCTGCGCACAGATTGCATCTGCGTAAATTATCATGAAAATAGATCCAATAATAGGAATCAAAATTATTAATATTTACCCATTTATGATAATTTAAAAACCATTTATTCGTTATTTCTGTACTTGTGGTCCTAATACTCAACTTCAATGTGCGTTAAATATATTTGTTCCGTTTTGACAAGATTCTTGTCATTGAGCCCGTTCCAGAGGTGTATAGTGAGAGCAGCGAACGACGACTATGTGTACATACGTATTAGAACTACCAGAGCACACTTTATAAGTACTATACACACGTTTGTTCTGTGTTACAAACCTGAAGGTTTGAAGCATATTTTGCTCAAATATGTTTACAACACACAAAAAAACACAACCGTTTTGCCAAAAAATAATTTATTTGAAAAGTAAAAAAACAACAGACAAAACATTCACATGCCTATTATATAAAACAATTGAAGACATTTTGTACAAGCACTGGACAATAAATTAAGAACAGCATTGCTACTTAAGAATCAATACAATACAATGACAAATAAAATCATAAGAACATCAATTGTTGCGTTAAGTTGCTTCCTGCAAACTTTTACCGTTATATAATGTATAACGCCAAATTTGAATGCAATTTCTATGTAGCTGTTTGTAAAACAATTAATTTAATTTACTACAAAGTAGGTTTGTTTGCAGACATGCCATCATTGGCAAATGCAAACATATATAAAGCCACATTTGAATAAAATTTCAATGAAGATGCTTGCAAAACGATTAATTCATTAAAAAGTCAGTTTGGTTTGCAGACATGCCATCATCGGCAAATGCATTCATCACATCAACGATTACATTGTCTAGTGCCGGAGAACTGGTTGTAACGTTGTTTGCAGGAACTGCAGCTGCATCGGTCGTTTCTTCACCGCCAATCACCGTTTCCCGAGTAATAATATGTTCCTTAAGGTGTTGGTGGTGAAGTGTGTCTGAAATTGTCGTAAGACCAAAGTAGCGGATAATAATTTTGCAACACCAAATAAGTTGGGAACACAAAACACAGAAGCAAAACAGGTATACGAACTTCCCAATGAACAGCATAGCTACATCCTAATTAAATAACATTTCGCGGCGGATGGTAAACCAGCCAAGTGTACACATTGTATTTAAAGTTTGCATTAAAAACTGGATTAAAAGAGGGTAACAAAAGTCATAGGTGAGTAACTCGCCTATTTTTACACAGAGAACTATCATTATTAATACAAAAACTCATCGTATTTCATAAAAATCACGTACAATTCTTAAACTTTACTTACGAGCAAATAGGAAGGGAGCCCCCTGAAATTCGTCCATATCCAGGACACCGTCCCCTGAAGGTATAATACAATGTGAATATTGCGTTTAACTCAAAGTGCTCTAAACATCGATGTTGCTTTTATTTATTGTTAAGGCTATTTTCAACGAACCTTACTGGTTTAAGGCTGTTAGCACGGTTGGTTCAGCTCCTTTTCTTGCCTTTTATATGTATTATGGTTGATGGTAAATAATAAAACAATGAAAATAGAATATAATGAGCTAATTTAATTACATTACATGGCATTGCAAAGGGAAATGCAATAGCAGAAGCAAGTGTAATTGTGTGGACGTCCACAGACACTAGTATTTGTAATATATATTACGAATAATTCTTACCATTAGCGTCGGCTAGTCCGAACGGTTCTCTTAGCTCGCTGGGGTCTGCCATGGTTACCGTTTTGATGACAACAAACACGAACTCCTCGTAGGCGATCAGCTTGTCGCCGTTCGTGTCGTAGTCCGAAAATTCATCGGAGAACGGCACCATGATCTCGAAAGGGCTAACCTGAAATATTAACACTAAACGTTGGTGTTTAATACTGTTTAATACTAACACAAAAGAAAACTTTCACGTTCACTGGTTTAACAGGAATTGCTCTATTGCTGAGAGACTAGCAAATTATATCATCAACGCATTTACATCGTCATAACTAAAGAAATGTATTATGCACAACATTCCACTTTCATACAGACTGTAATTTGGAAGCGCATTATATACGAGGGCTGTTCAATAAATTCTAAGATTGGCCTTACAATGACAATACGTTATGTCACAAACAGGTGAATAAGCAGGAATTAGCCGCGTCGTCGGAAAACTGGACTTAATGCATGTGAGTAAAGTGTCGTCCCGGATTAGCCTGTGCAGTCCGCACAGGCTAATCCAGGACGGCACTTTCCACCTACAGTGATTTATGTTTAGAAGAGACTTCCTTGAAACAGAAAATACCATAAAAGCGGAAAGTGCCGTCCCGGATTAGCTTGTGCGGACTGCACAGGCTAATCCGGGACGACACTTTACGCACATGCATTAAGCCCGGTTTTCTCACGATGCGCCTCATACAGTTTTAATCATACATGTTTTTGTGTTTGTTTGGTGTTTTATGGCGTGGGGGGTTTTATGGGCAAGTGGTCAATTGTCTGAGATAAAGAACCAAAGAACCTCAGAATGTTAATGGGTTCTCTGTTGCTGATACAGACGGAATTTTCTATATGTTATAATAATACACAGACTATTTTGAGCAGAACAGCAACATATTCAAGTAATCAGTACCAAAGTGCTATGTTGTCTACATGACATATGCTACCTACGCTTCGTTTACACTTGTCGGCCCTGACACTGCACGCGTTTTTGCCGACATCCTTCAAAGGTTCCACCACGGGAGCGGCCAGTCCATACGTCTTCAATTCTACAAAAGTGCCAACCGCCTCGACAGCTGCAGGACAGGCTAAGCCGAACAGGGCCTGCACGGAATAATAGGAATAAAAATAATAATAATAATTATTATTATTAACTAACTATTAACTATCATTATTATTATTATTATTATTATTATTAATATTATTATTATTATTATTATTATTAGTAGTAGTAGTAGTAGTAGTAGTAGTAGTAGTAGCAGTAGTAGTAGTAGTAGTAGTAGTAGTTGTAGTAGTAGTAGTAGTTGTAGTAGTAGTAGTAGTAGTAGTAGTAGTAGTAGTAGTAGTAGTAGTATTACTATTATTATTATTATTAGTAGTAGAAGTAGTAGGAGTAGTAGTAGTAGTAATAGTAGTAGTAGTAATAGTAGTAGTAGTAGTAGTAGTAGTAGTAATTTTAGTACAAGTAGTAGTAGTAGTATAACTATTATTATTATTTTAAATGTAGATGTAATATTTGTAGGTTCCTAAGTTTTTCTGCGCCAGTCAAACCTAAAGTGTTGCTGTCCAACAAAGTTTACTAATAACTGCAAACACATCATTCGTCTAAATACTGGAACTGAAGAATCGTCTAGACGACGTTAAGTTCAATTTACATGCTATGCACTGAGTTATATCTCGGTACATACCTTGCAACCCACTTTCTTGACTGCTTTCCCTAACTTCTTGAGCGCTTTTCTGACGGACCAGCTGTCAGCGGGGTTGATCAACAACACTACCAACAGCACAACCAGACATGTCCTGGTGTTCATCATGATGACTGAAGGTTATAATAAATCTAACATGATACTCGCAACTTTTTCTGTAGACAAAGAACACAATTATCGTTGTTATACTACCCAGAAAACTACGCAAAAAGTAGTCCCGATTATATTCTGAGCGGAGCATAGTCAAAAGTAGTTCCAATTACAATTGTAAAAATATACGTCCAATCATGTTAGAATCGAAATAATGTTCGCATTATCGTTGTTTATCGGCCATTAAACAACACTTTGTCGTTCTGATGCCGCCGTGGCTATTAAACAACTAGGGCTACGCCAAAGTGGTTTCATGCCTTCGCATCAAAACCCCAAATTGTTGTTTATTGGCCGATAAACAACGATAAATCGAAAATTATTTCTTAAATCACAATGTATTGCAAATGGATAGACTGAAATAGGCAGTTGTTGTTTTTAGACACATTCAATAATTTAATCAATTGTTTTCGACATTTGTAAATTTAATAACATCACAATATATTGCATAAGCCGATAAACAACGATAAATAAATCACAAGTTATTGCACAAGGATAGACTCAAATAGGCAGTTTTTTTTTAATTTAATTGTTTAATCAAGTGTTTTCGAATATTGTAGATTTAATAAAATCACAATCTATTGCATAAGCAAAAGCTGATGTTAGCAGTCATATTTCGTTAAATTAAATCAAATAATTTTATCCTGGTTGTTGCTATAACTGATGATGGATTAAACGGACAACTTTTTCAATGTACGTATAAGCCATTACTGTACACTGCAAAATGAAACTAGATGACTGTATATTGCATCAGTGACACCTTCTTGAAAACTCATTGAAGCTTGAAATTAACTGGTTTCTTTGGCACTTCTGTCGAATTTGAAATCCTGGTTCTAAGATATCCAGTTGATATAAACCGAAAGATTATGAAGTATCATAAACATATCAATCAGTACACTTTATAAATAGCCAAAGAGCGGATATCTGTCTTTAAGCATTGGGTTAAACCGAGTGACCATCTGCAGTTACTGTTGCATGAATAAATTAAATTTGTCGAAGGAAACACCAGTATCAAAGGTTACGGTTATAAATTACATACCCCACACAGAGAAATTGGCAAAAAAAATAAAATAAAATAATACAAACACACGCAACAAAGACCAAGTTAAAGCAGCAGTCCAGAAATATGTCAATAAAAATTATACTTAGCAGAAATCGCTTCTTGTTGACATTTTACCGACCATAACACAAAACACCGCATTGAAATCGGTAAAATAATAACGTTTTGGTAACTTTTAATTGTTTAGGCATCTGTATGCAACAGCTGAAGACGTCTCTGGAGTAAATCAGCATGTACATTAGCATGTATATTCCGTTCGTACCAAGCGTTTTCTAACATAGACGAACAAATATCTTTTCTAAATAAAAAACAGTGTTCAGTCGAATATGTTCATTAAGGTGCATTGAATTATATTCTGTGGACTGTGTCGAAAAGCTGTCATAACATTAAGTAGTGTGTAACCAAAGTCCGATACTAAACCAAACAATAATATACCAACAACAACAACAGCAATCTTACCTGGATAAATCGTTCTTGGAATTCAAATAATAGTCACTTTTAAATTACGTATGCTCTGACAGCAATAATGGCCTGACCCGCTATTAAATAGAAGTCGCGTACGTTTGTGGTTTTGGAATCTGTTTTACATTGGCTGATCACTGATATTTCGAAATACCAGCAGATGTGTGACCAATAAGAATCAAATATTTTATTTCCGTGTTTATAAATATACACTATAAAACTGATACGATAGTGTAATTGAAAGAAATTTTAGAGTTTAAATTAGGGCTCCCTGGTACACGTAGGTAGTACCAATTTTAGTGACGCAATAAAGACAGATATACATTACAAGCGGCCCGAACATTGAGTTAACAGACAAACGTTCAGCCCACATTTATATCATGCCACGTTAAACGATTTACGTCCGTTTAGTCGTTTACGTCGTTTTGCGGTTAAAGAATCAACATAATTTAAAACGATCATTATGATTAATTACTTTTTATCAGATTTTGCGATGTGGTAATTATTAAAATGCACCAAACCTTTAGGGAATTTCCCTTCAATGATACGAGCATGTATCTGGTATTTTGATGGTGTAGGCCCGAGATTTTATATTTTTAGTTTCTCGGACATTTTTGAAAAACTGACCTGTCGGACGGTGGAAATAAAATAAAAAATAAAAATATACTTTGAACACCTTTTTTTCGCTATACTCATGACAAAACGAGCAATGCATTGCTTTTTGTATAAACATGCCCATAAAATCAGCATGATTTACGTTGAATTAATATATGATAACTGCGAGTTGAAACGATATAACTGTAAGAAATACGTCATTAATGGAATAAATTATATGATCAATTTTGTGTTTATTATTTTTACATTATTGTTCCAGTTTTTGGGTGGTTTTCAAACAAATTCGGGTCAGTAGATTCGAGAAACTAAACATCAACAAACACTTGCATAATCGACGGTTTTAATGGTATGTTTTAAGCAATTGCTGTTATCACGTGTGTATGTTCTGTATTGTCTTCAGTAATTATAATTAATCACTGTTTGTGTTATACATAAACCATGCGTTTTATGGTCAGATTTTTTCTAGAACTGTTATATTTGGTGGTTCATATATACATTTTTTTTCTAATTTCCGAACGTCAGACTGTCCGAAAATCTATTTCTCGTGCAGTGGCATAATTTACATTTAGAGGGTCAGCAGCATTTTGCTATGTCATTAGTAAGATTGTAGTCCGTTTTAAGTAACGTTAACAATAAAATCAGATGCAATGCTCCAAGCAACATTTATTTACCTCTAAGGACCACGATTCTTAATATAAAACAACTCGGTGTTTAAAATTACAAAGATCGTAAACAAGAAAGCAATTGAACCTTATGAACACGGTTATGAAGTTCTTTACTTCCTAGCAAATGTCAGGAAAAGAGACCCCAATGTACAAAATGTATGATGATACAATGTAAAAAGCAGTTGAGAATTATTACAATAGTAGTGTGAATTTAAAATGGGGAATTACTTTGCAAGACAACACTACTTCTCCAAGACCATTATATTGACGGGTCTATTCTATAAATACAGCATCGTCAAGGACACTGACCTCTGTACTAAGACTCTTCACTAACAGAAGCAAAGACTAGTATTCGCTATTCTGCACATACGCGACGGTAAATGGCAAAATATAGTTCCAAACATAGTAAATAAAACTATTTTTTAAATCACAGTTCATCAAGCAAGCGTGATTGCGATGTATTAATGCAATTCAGTTTGTTTACCTTTTTACTGGGGTATATGTTCTCATTACATTTTCCGTTTTTCCGAACAGAAAGTATAACTGGTATAGTGAAGCATATAAAACTAGTTTTATTTCCCGAAATACGTTACTCCAACGTACAAATGTCAGTGTTTGATCGCTGTGTACACAGTGTTGTCGGCTCATGAAGCTCCCGCAAGGACAAGGTCGTAGACGATCCAGGTCCTTCACGTACCAGATCATGACGGCCCACATTATAATATGAGGAGTATTGTAAGAAACCCAGGCTTAATGCAAGTGTGGAAAGTGTCGACCTGGATCAACGTGTGCAGTCCGCACAGGCAAATCCAGGACGGCACTTTCCGCTTTTATGGTATTTTCTGAATAATCGCTGCACATCACTTAGATGTATAGTGAACATGTGTATATTTCAGTGTAGAACAAGCACACACAAGTCATATAATTTTACATTACCATTAGCATATATAGGCATGCACATTTTTGGTTCAGATCAGACATCGAATAGACAGGAAAGCTGCAACATTAATAGGCTAATATAATTGATAAACGTGTATAAAAAAGAAGCATTAATAGTATTTTACTACCAATACATTCATAAAGACCGACATTTCTTTAAGTATCAAAATACGTTCTTAAATGATAAATACCCTTAGTTAAATGTTATTTTTGGACAAATATGAGAGCGTAGACCATTGAGTACCATAATTATTTTCATCATCTAGACATGTGATATTTAGAAATATCGTTTTAAAAGATTTCACCTTCTTACCTGTATATGTGAATTTTCCATAAACTCATAGAGTAAAGAGAACATCTAAGGTCTTCGAATAATAAAGGAGTTTATAGGGACATTGTGAAACCGGATCGACATGCATGTGAAATTTCGAAAGCTGCAATATATAAAAATATTGTATTTTTTTTTTCCGTTGGTGCTTCTTGCGATGTCGAAAATATGTCCTTTTGCTTTCGTCTTATGTGACCACATAAAATACTACATTATTTTAATGGATAGCCATGTCAAGTTTTATCAAGATTTATGGGAAAATGATGAATTTTGTACCTAATTAGTGGTAACATCAATAATGAGACAGTGGTTTAACATACTGAATCACATACACGTAAAAAGAAGGGGCATTTTCGTTTATTTTACAGACACTTTACTTGCGGTTTGTAGCAAAACAATGCACATCACATACAACACAATTATATTTTATGAATCCGTACAAGTCAGAAAGTACGTTTCTATATACATGTATATTTAAAAAAGAAAACAAACGATTGTGCAGAACATGTAAGGGCCTTATTATCTATGTCTAAGAAATATTATATGCTATATTGTATTATTGTGAAATGGATAATGTGCTTCGACACATGTACATGTGTCAGTGCGGAATTTATCCAACAGAATGCATTGACAACACGTGGCTAAAACTCAGAAGTGATAACACAATCGTTTCGCTTATATTATAATAATTCATTTCAAGTCCACGTGGTTCTAAATAATTTCCACATTTATATTATTTACATGCTTGTAAATATTAATTACATTAAATAAAACACCTATCAGTTTGATAATATATTGTGACCGTTTTTCCATAACTTTTCATATAATACAATATGAATGTTAATTGAATAGTGTACTGGAACAAGTGTTATCTTATATTAATTCATTATTCAGTCAAATAATTCTTTATTGCTTGTCCTTTATTATGCAGAAATACATGGTGCGAATTTGTAAGCTATCGCATGTCAATGTTCGTTAGAAGTTCTTTAGTGTTTTATAACGTTCCGTCGTCTCTAGTGTATTCGGTTTTTATGACGTTCCGTCGTGTCTAGTTGCGTTCCGCACCACGAGGTTAAACAATGGAAAATTTAGTCTTATAGCCCCTCACAGTGTAAGATATTCTTTATCATGTTCATGTAAACAATTTGTAAAGTTAGTTTTATTCCAGATTATTGGAAAGTCCAGTTTTCGTATCAGAACTGTTTCGTACTCAGTATTGTTCGATCTCGTTATTATATTCGCTCCAGGTTACGCTGCATTTTGACTTCCCATTTCATTGTATTTGCTTACTTATAACTTAAGAAGTCAAGATGCTTTGATGCAGAATGTTGTCTATTATGCACTCTAAGTTTGAATCACAGTGTTAAGTGTTCTATATGTTTTAATGTTATTATACATTTGTACATTGAAAGCTGAAATCCTGTTCCATGTATTTCAGTTTCTAACCGCCTTTCACGAATAAATGGTTAAACTTGATGCGTCGCCTCTCATACTCGGATGCGGTGGCATTATAAATAGAACAAATATTGTTTTCCAATTAAACATACTAAGAGAATCGGTGTTAATTACATTGTCAAATTAAGCATGTCAATAAAGAGCTGATAACGCGTTGTAGGTGGTTGAATATTCCATTTGTATTTTGTGTAATAAAAGTAATGTATTTCAAATATTTGTAGATTTATTACATAACATTTATAAACATAACATTAATATTTATCTCATCATCACGCCTGCATTGACATAAATAACACCCCGTGGGATAAACGTAGCTGTATTTCATCTTGTTGAATACAGCAAACACGCGCATTATAATGACGTCATTTTGTTAATGTTTGTGATGTCATTTGATGTTTTTCGTGTTATTCAGCGATTTTCGTTCGTTTATTATCAAAATTAAGACAGAAAATGATGAGATAAATAGAATGCCAGGTAAGTGTTGAATACATATACGTTTATTTTCTCCGCACGAAAACCTAAACCACTCGCCAAATTAACTTATCTGTATTCAACACTAGTAATCTCTATATCTTCGACGCACTAACCTGACTCCGACCTTTATACATGACTGCATTACAAATCCGTTAAGGTGAATGTATTACTTTCGGTACTAAAATGAGTTAACTCGATATCAGCGTATTTCACTGAAAACACAGTTCTGTTATCCGTAAACACGGGAACACGTTCACTAACAAAACCCAGTATACATGTAGAAAATACTTCAAGCGCGTAATGTGTCAGGTTAATGTGTCCGAGCAATTTTAATAGTTGCTGTGTACTTCTGAAACTGCTTGAACGATGTATTTTGTACAATATAATGTATGTTATGTCCAGTTATTATATGTATATTTAAGAAAAAAAAATATTTATCGTTGTTTATCGGCCAATAAACACCGATTTTGAGTTCTGATGCGTATGAATTAAACCACAAGGGCGTTAGCCTGAGTTGTTTAATAGCCACGCATCCGAACGACAAAGAGTTGTTTATTATAAAATAAACGACGACAATGCGAAAATTATTTCGATTCTAAAATGATTTGACATGTATTTTGCAATTTTAATTGGAAGTACTTTTTACTGTGCTCCGCTCAGAATCGGAAGTTCTTTTTGCGTTGTTTATAGGTAGTTTAACAACGATAATTTTGTCTTTGTCTATAGAAAAATTAGCGGGTATCATGTTAAAATTGTAATTATAAAATAGTAATTATCTAGCTGTAACGAAATTGGTGAAGAGAAACTTAAGAAGTATGCATGGTGGTTATCATTATAAAATGATTTTTGTTTAAATATAAATTTTAAAACATTACTATTGGAATGCGTTGAAACAGCAAATGCAGAATACCAGGGCTGTGAGTGGAATCAGCTTAGTGACGTATTTTCCAAAAAGTGACAAATATTATAAATTGAAAAAGAAACGTACATTTTTATTTTTGTATACATGTTCAACTGGGCGTTTTTTTTTTTTTTTTTTTTTTGTTTTTTTTTCGGGGGGGGGGAGGGCCCAAAGGTTGGTGAATACGGGCCCTAGTGACATGTTGTGGTTACATAGCCTAATAATAATAATAAATCAAAACGCTGACAGCGTAGACAGACTGTTGGCGACAAAACAAACTAAAAGCGTGTGAATTATGACTGCATTTGTGCAAAAAAAGGAAAGTGTTGTTTGAATGAAGTTTAATTTCCCACCCTTAAACTTTATTATGTGGTTTCCTATTCAGTAATATACGACATCATAATAAAAACTAATTTGTAAGTAACGAAAAACATAGATTTGTTCGAGCTAATTATCTTATGCAAACGGAATTACATACATGCCAGTCAACAAGTCTATCTGAAATGGGCTAGAATAAGCGACGAAGAGTAATAGTTAGGAGCACCGATTGTTAGTGCTTCGTAGCCAAACATCCATAAATAAACATGTTTATTTATAGATCTTATAGATCGTTGTTCGTTGCCTACTGGGTCAAAAGTAGGTCATACGATGCAAGCTCTCTATTTCCACAGTACAGTTTAAAATTAATAAATTGCAGTTATTTGTTTTAAGAATATTCAGAATCAGAATTGGTAACAAGAAAAAACACTTTCGCAACGAGTCAAAAGTAAACGATGTAGCGCATTAATTTGGTGGTCTTATTCCAGGACACTCAGGTGAATATTCGGTTACATACAAGTAAATAGCAAAAGTAGGGGTGTCATATGTTTAAAGTTAAATTTTTTCATAAAATGATCTTCTTACAAACTGTTATTGTAATAAATCACATGATATACACATTATAATACATATACACACATTATCTTAAAGAATTAAAATGTAAGAAAACGGGGGTGAAAGTTTGCTGTTTTGAAAAAGTCCCCTTTCTGGTTTCGATTTTCTGACTAATAGCCTTCAAAGAAAGGAAGTAATTTTCCGTTATACCTGTTTTGGAAGTTACTCTCTCAAAAGACCGTTGGCTTCCGCCAACAGTCGAAAAAAGAAACCTTTAGATAATCGTACTCAAATACTGGTATATTTTCAGGATAAAATACTATAGGTCAGATATAATTACCGTATTTCACACTGTGAAATAAAAATCCGTATCCAACGGGTGGTTAAAACGGACTATTTTTGCGTTCGTTGAGAATCGAATATTTCCGTAGCGTTCCGAGCGACATTGGGAAACACCCCGTTTTATTCATATACACAGACGCCGCCGTTACTATATGTTGAATTGAATTGAATTGAAATACGTCATTGATGCCCATCAAGACATGACATGTATTTATGCGCGTTCTTTAACAGCACTATTTTGTTATTTTTGTGTTTGTTTTGTGGTGTTGTTTTAATTGTAAGGAGGTATATAATAAATGAAATACTACATAAATGTGGCGTTCCGGTAGGTTGTATCACTCTCGAGACATGCGGACTCTTTTAATAAAGCGTTTCACAATCAACTCGAGCGATACAAGCCACCGGAACTCCACAGTCATGTATAGAGCTGCAACAATTCTTTCGATGCATCGATCAATCGAATTTGAATAGCCCGATTCGATTGTCGATACTAAACCAGCCAATTTCGATTCGATTCTTTTTTTTATATATTAATAGATGATTTGTTATAAAGCTATAAATTACAACTGTGGTTTTATGTAGAGTTGTCTTGTAAATTGAGTATGGCATCATGTCTGACGTTGTACTGAATTAGTTTTCTTAAGCATTATGACCATTTTCCACTGTTCTAATTAATATTGATGTATTTAAGGTACATACGTTAACATTAACATGACGATTAATATTTATAAAAATAATATTTCTTATATTGCAAGTCACGACTCCTGAATACGCAAAAGCCTATATAAAGGAAAAATGAATCGAATCGAAATATTCAACTACATGATCTTTGAAATCGAAATCGAATCGAATCGAGCCGTGGCTGAATCGTTGCAGCTCGAGTCATGTAATAGTCCCTATATTGAAAAAGAAAACAGCTGGGATCGAAACCAGCATACCCTAGAGAAGGACATTGGTGTCTAATGAATGAAAGGCAGATTGGAACAGGACAGAGCTATGCCAATTTACAATGAATGTAAAAGGAATTTATTGTTTGGTGAGAGTGAATCTAGCATTCTTGAGTTTTACACACAATGACAAATTTTACCTATTAGACAGGTGTTTACCTTTCTGACAAATGTTACCATATTTTGCAATCCTCACATACGCCTGTCCAGAAATTAACAAAACACATGTGTTATTAACACATTTTTTAATTTGTTTAATTTTATTTTATTTTACACAATTTCATAACAATTTTTAGCAATTACATAAATATAAAAATGGCAATGATTTTGTTTTCCAGTCCGTCTGCTGTAAATTTGATGTCCATTATGCGGCACCTGCAAGCAGTCGGGGTCACATGGACAGAACGGTTACATTGCACCGTAATGTCAAATCATTAACGGAACATGTTCACACATTGGCGAATTGACAATTTTCAAAAATTTTGTCATAGATCACAAAAAGAAATTGTACCTTATATACAAACAGGCGAATTAACACTCATGACTAAGAAATATATTGAAACTATCGTTTCGTTTATTGATAATCATCAATCACATGTTCGTAACGCTTTTAATCGGTATTTTGGAAAACACCGCATATATATAACCATCATATACATAATCTTAAAAATACCTCGCCAAACGTGTAGGTCCGAATGGCCGAGTAGTTTTGAGAGTTTTGATCCCGAAGGTCCCGGCGAAGGCAATTTTTTTAAATTTTACCTTTTTTTCTTTATATAATATTTGTTGTAGACTATTCGAGATTGTTTAGTTTTTGCAGTTAAACTCTTTAATGATATTATCCCCAAAATACCAAAATCTGTGAACAAGTCCCTTGAAGTGGACCAGCGTACACAGACAATTGAAGAAAGTTAATAAAAATGTGTAAAGTAACAAGTGAATTAAACGTAATGTGGCATGAAAAGAATTTATGTTCCTAAACACATACGGTGCCCAAATGACAATGTTAAGACAGTCTCCTTACGATGCAGAAATCTCACCAGAACACCATCAAGTAATGGCGTTAAAACTTTGATTGTTGTTGTTTTATGTTGTGAAAAACATGTATCTAATCATAATGTAAGGTATACATGTAGTATACCTACCAGCAAACACATATGGTGCTGTTCGAAATTCGTCTGCATCCACGAACCCGTCTCCTGGAATAAAATATCCATTCATATCTCACCTCCTACATAAATAACGCGATCCAATTGACTAAGACCGGTCACATGACCATGGGGTATTTTCCATAAACCATGGGTATATTTCAATACCCCATACAAGTTTAATAGCGCAGTTTATTTTCGTGACGTCATAGTATGTGTTTCGTGTTAAGTTTTTCTTTCGTTCATTTTCAAGTGATATCAATTAAAGAAACCACTAAAAGGTTATCGGTGAGATAAACATTTATTCGTTACACTGTTAGTTTCACTGTTAGTATCCCATGCACCCTCATGTACTAAGAGTGTAACTAATAATACCAACACATATTTAATGTGAACATAAAAGAACGTACATTATACTTTTTTCGACGCATTAATCGCGTGTTTTTGATGTTTAAAGAAAAAACAGTCCATTTATTTACATAAATCAGTAAACAATGTAGTTAAAACGTGTAACATTATTATTTAAGGTCACTACAAATCTACACAAGATACATTACAAGTATTGTATTTGGTCACTTCAAGACTACATGTATGTACAATACATATCCGCATAACAATCTACACCAATTAACATAACAATTTCTTTTACCATTTTTGTTAGCGGCATCAAAAGGTTCACGTATCGACCCTGGGTCCACGATGTTCACTGATCTCAGCACGATGTGCACGAACTCTTCGTACCCTATCCTTCCGTCCCCGTTCATGTCGTAATCACTGAGCTTACTCGAAAATCCCATCAGTATCTCGTTTTCATTGACCTAGGAGATGAAATATGAAATCATCTTTTATCTTCGCAGTATTCTCTAGTAAAAGATTTTCTTATTACCTGTTATGTCAACTACAAATAAGTATCCGTTAGGTATTCTTGCGAAACATTAATGTATTTACAACGACAGTGATTATTGAAAAAATCTATTCTTGATAACCGACAACTTGTTAGATGTTTCCGCTTGTGAATTTATTAACTGTTGAATTGATTTGTAAATATAAAGGTAATTTGCTGCTGTACAAGGGTACAAGGCTTTTAAAAACAGCATAGTGTTGCAAATGCAATTATATATGCAAGGTATAACATTTACAATGGTAAAACAAATGCAATTATATATGCAAGGTATATCATTGACAATGGTAATACAAATGCAATTATATTTGCAAGGTATAACATTGACAATGGTAATACAAATGCAATTATATATGCAAGGTATAACATTGGCAATGGTAAAACAAATGCAATTATATATTCAAGGCATAACATTGACAATGGTAAAACAAATGCAATTATATATGCAAGGTATAACTTTGACAAAGGTAAAACAACCTCCCTGCGCAATTATATATGCAAGGTATAACATTGACAATGGTAAAACAAATGCAATTATATATGCAAGGTATAACATTGACAATGGTAAAACAAATGCAATTATATATGCAAAGTATAAAATTGACAATGGTAAAACAAATGCAATTATATATGCAAGGTATAATATATACAATGGTAAAACAACCTCCCTGCGCAAAGCCCATGCATGTATATCCTTGTTTACACATTGCAGTCGCTCTAAGAACGGATTCCGATATGATAATTGATAGATTTGTGAACATTAAACCGTGTGATTTTCATAATTATTTACAATGCACGTCAAACCCTTTTAGCAAATTGGACGTTTGAATGTCCAGTACACTGTAAAACGAAGCTGTAGCGTTCGTCCTAATACTAATGACGTCATTAGCAGAAGGAAGGGATTAGCCTATTAACCCCCTGTACATCGGTAAACCAATTTGCAGAGGATAAATCTAATTTCAGAGAAAACATGTCGGACACATTACTTATTACCATAATTTATTTACAAAAACTCATATCCTTAACGCTCTCACTCTCTCCCTCACTCATTCACTCACTCACTAATTCCCTCACTCACTCACTCACTCACTCACTCACTCACGCACTCATTCACCCACTCACTCACGCACTGACTGACTCACTCACTGACTCACTCACTGACTCACTGACTCACTCCCCCACCCAAACCCAAAACCCACCCACCAACCCACCCACCCACCAACCAACCCACCCACCAACCCACCGACCCAAAACCCACAAATCCCACCCACCCACCCACCCACCAACTCACTCACTCACTCACTCACTCACTCACTCACTCACTCACTCACTCACTCACTCACTCACTCACTCACTCACTCACTCACTCACTCACTCACTCACTCACTCACTCACTCACTCACTCACTCACTCACTCACTCACTCACTCACTCACTCACTCACTCACTCACTCACTCACTCACTCACTCACTCACTCACTCACTCACTCACTCACTCACGCACTCACTCACTCACGCACTCACTCACTCACTCACTCACGCACTCACTCACTCACGCACTCACTCATTCACTCACTCACTCTCTCTCTTACTTACGCAGTCGCTCAGTCACTCACTCATTGAAATATTACAAGGCTGAGATACAAATTCGAAGACAATTTTTAAAATACCCATGCATACCTTGGTAAGCGCCTTCTTAATGTTCTTTGGAATTCTTTTCACCTCCTCTATTTTCCTTCCGAGTTTCTTTAAGGATTTTCTGACGCTTCAGCCCTCTGCAGGGGTCACAAGGAGCCGGATCAATGCGGCACAAAACAAGAACCGAAGTTGCATGGAAGCTTTGGTAGCATCAACAATAATACCGTAATGTTAATTTAACTCTAGTAGCAGCAACAGCAATAATGTCATGATAGTTGTAGTATCAGCAACAACTATAATTCCAAGACAGTGGTAGTATCAGCAATAATTGTATGGTATTGTTGTTGCTGCCGGTACTATATTGTATTTTTTCATCTTCACACTCTCCCAAAATACTTACATCAGACTGTATGTACAGTCAGAAAAAAATAATTTCAGGCTAAACTGTACTATCAGCAACAATTGTATTGTATAATTGTTGGTGACGATTCTATAGCTTTGACACCCATGAACCCGACAATCGTCAAGTCTGTTCGAAAAATTAGGCGCTTTATCATACCATAACTGGGGATACGTTTGCATCGATATAACTAACGTCAGTGTCAAATTAATTTGTCCGAGCTATTTTTAAGACTGTTGGCGGAAGCCAACGGTCTTTAGTAGGACGATTTCGAGAGCTTGAATCGCGTGACCTACTTTTTACTTTGCAGGCTACGAAGCACTAACAATCGATGCCCACATAGGTTATTTTGGCCCATTTAGTATAAGACGACACCTTGACTTTTATGCATCTGATTGCATTTGTATTAAGTTGTTTGCATTCAACTATATATCAACCAAGATATGGAAAGTAGAGAGTATAACAATGAGTAGTTTGATAGCTGAAATATCAGCAACAACATTAATTATATGATGGCTGTACGAGGATGAGTAACAACAATAATTTCATGAAAGCTGTAATATCGTCAACAATAATAATTTCATGATAGCTGTATTATCAGTAATAATAATAATTAAATGATGTCGGCAGTATAGTCGATACTTGTTAAATTTTGTCAGCAACAATAACAATGGTACTACGTTTGCATCAATGTTGCACAGTACAAAACGAATAAGTAGTGTAAAAACCAGTAGCATTTCCCAACACAAAAAACCTACACCACATACTACATAAGTAGCTTACATTTATGTATAATATAAAGCGTAAAACAATATGTTTGTTTCAGGTTATCCGACCTACCCTAAAAGATGCCCCTACCATAGAACATTTTATTGGGGTTGTCAGATATTGTTTTTGTTTTTTATAATGTTTTTGAATAATTACCTTTTTTTTTTGTTAAATAAGTGTTTAGTTTTTATAGAATCTTCATCAAAACAGTGTTTAAGGATATTACATATATGTTTTGAATATCAATTCAGTTTTAGAATCTTCAAGTTGACCATTTGCCAAATAAAAAAATAAATAAATCCCTACCTACCTACCCTATTTGTTTTGGTAATGTAACGTGAAACAAACATATTTTTTACGCCCAAGTATCAGTCCCTTTCAGTAAAACGGGTTCGGTTGTTGAAGTATTCGTATGTACTGCGCCAATAACAATCATCCTTCATATATAAGAAACCGTGCGTGGATTCAGTAAAACAATATAATCGGAACAGCTTAATTAAATGTCTTTGGACACTGCTTATTTTGAGCAGTCCTGGGTCCACATTCCAGAAACATATTAAGTAGATCTTAAAATATTTTCACTTAAGCTAAAATTTCAAAATGTCATATTTAAAAAGCTACATAAACATTTGTAAATGTTTTATATTGATATACACGAATGATAATACTATAGGTGATAATTAATAAACACCTAGCATTTTAAGGCTAAGGATAAGATGTTACTTAAGATGTTTCTGGAATACGGCTCCTGGTCCAATGACTACGAAATATCTTAATCTCAAACTAAGTCTTAACTTAAATATTAACCAATGAAATTCAAAGCTGTTATGTAACGACAATTTAGATTGGTCGATATTTTAAGTAAAGACAAAGATTGTGATTACGTTCTTTCGCAATTATATTGATAGTTATTTTACAAATACACATTAAACGGTTATAAATGTAACAAAATCTCACATTTTCTATAACTTATTCTGCATATGAATGTAGTAACTAGCTGCCGTGAAGATTTTTATAGCAATTTACATAAGCATCGTTCGATATATTATCTTACATATTTTGAAATGGAAAAAAAATGTTTCCGGTTTTATCGCTGATTTCGAGGTTGAAATCATAATTTCGTCTTCTTCTCACGTACCATGGATCATTAACATTATTATGTAAATGGATATACATAAAAACTAGTATGTTATCTGCCATTCTAGTTGAATCTGCACAGCAGTCTGATGTATGCGGCAGCTAATTTGTGGTAAAATTAATCCTATAGTAGTTTAATACATTAGTTTTAACGGGAATTTGGTTTATGTTTTAACAAAAAAAAGTGGTTTTTCGTTGAAATTGTGATTGTAAATAACGTCAAATAAACGTCAGGCAATCTGTGTATGTATTTGCATGTTTTAATTACTAAAAATGCGCAACACTTGTTGGAGCGTATACAAATACTAATATAAATAAACTTATTAGAAAGTTTAAATTATCGTGAAATACATGATCTGTAATTTTAGGGTAATCAGAGCAAAATGAACGACGGCAATACAGTTGAACCTGGTATAATATCAACGGTACTTTAAAAGGTTGAATATGAAAATAATTGAGGCGTGTCGTGGGAAAACCGGCTGATCCAGGACGACACTTTTTGCTTTTATGGTATTGTCTGTTTCAAGGACGTCTGTTATAAGCATAAATCCAAAGTAGGCGGAAAGTGTCGTCCCGGATTAGCCTGTGCGGAATGCAAGGCTAATCCGGGACGACACTTTACGCAGGTGCATTAAGCCCAGGTTTCCCACGACACGCCTCATATTTTATAATTAAGGTTATACTTTTACCAAGACATTATCATCGTAAACGGTCAATTTACTAGATCGATATCTGCCACACATACTAGTTGGATTATAACACAGTTTTGCCAGAACTCTAAAATAACGTTATTTAACGGGTATATGCATTTCCTATTTCACTTAGTATGTCTTTTAGGTGTACAGTTAACTACAATAATTACATTGGATAACGTGCATACTAAGTCATTCGGACGAGACAAGATTCGAGTTGCAATGTATTTGATGAATGTATAATAATTGTTTTCTGTATTCATGATTTTATGTACTACATGTTTATGTCATGCTAGTTGTAGGATGTTAAATAAAATACAAGAGTCGCTTAAAACTAGACATGAACGGAAGGGTGAAATACGACCACAGCGTAGAACAGTGTAAACCAGTGTAGAACAGTGAACAGTGCAGAACAGTGTAGAATAGTGTAAAACAGTGTAGAACAGTGTAGAACAGTGAACAGTGTAGAACAGTGAACAATGTAGAGCAGTGTAAAACTGTGTTGCACAGTGCCGAACAGTGAATAGTGAACAGTGTAGAACAGTGTAGAACAGTGTAGAACATGCCTTTGTCCCTTTACTACTAGTATATAAATCACTTCAAGGTTACAATATACTAATTCCAATCTTTATGTAATTTAATGTAAAAGCGATAATTTTAACCAAAAATAAAAGCAACATTTTGCACATAGGGACCCTCATAACCATACCTTTTCTTATAGAGCATTCTAAGCTGAATTTATTTAAGCAATTAAAAGGGTATGTCATGTAATATGTAAGAAAGAACTCGACACTAAACAAAGTTGACTGTTTTATCTCCATCTTTTTAGATATTGATGGCTACTTTCTAGTTGAATGTAACGCGCCTCAGCCCAATTGTCATACTGTAGTCTCCATTCTTAAAACATATCAGTGATTTATTTGTGCATACTAATGCGTACCCTACCAACATCTCCAAAACAAGAATATCAAAGCAAGTGTCTAAACCTAAAAACATGTAATCGAGTTAAACTTGTTGATTTTTGAGAGAGTACAGCCCTACATGACTTATTTATTTAGTGTAATGTGACCTTCAACCTCACTGTTCACTGTCCCCCATCATTTCTACTTATCCGATGCCCTACACATATACTTATAGCTATTCATAATTCAGATTTTAACAAAGACGGATATGTCTGTCTTTTAAAAACGTGTACGTTTATTACTGAATAACTTATAGAACGCACTCTTTGTCGAACTAGCCCACAATCTATGGTTGCTGTGTACCTTTTTTGTCATAACGCAGTGTATGAAAATAAAGCGGTTGAATATTGATATTCGCTGTCACGGATGTTTTCCATGAAATCATAAAATGTTTTTTGTTGATATGGCAAAAAGATATAACATCAAGACAAAAAATAATGTACATCAATTTTTTAATCGAAACCGCAATGACGTTTGTAGTGTAATTGGTAAACAATAAAATATAGACATGTCTTTTGAGCTTTTGTAAGCTTTTGACATATGTTTTAATATTAAAGGAACAACACTAACATTTCATTTACAATTACGTATAAGCACACACTCTTGTGCTATTCAGTAACTGTCTATAATTGTGTTTCTTGACTCTAATGTCTAGTATTGTGTTTAATTTCACAATGTACTAGAAAACAAAAAAATGAAATTGACATATAAAATGCAGTAGTTATGCGTTATTGTGTTTACATAAAACCCATATACGCGTAGACACATATACAGATTTTGGTAAAAGGGTTGTTCATTAGCCACTTGGCCAGATTGTTTAATGGCATGAACTTATCAATACAAAAGAAAGAACAATCTCTTTCACACCAGCTACATTCCATTTGCCTCTGTAGTTGGCTCGGAAAGTAGTCCCAACTCGCGTGGCTTTAGTCACATGATTATAACATTCAAACGCAGCGCACAATACCATCCACTCTGTCCATTTTGTTTACATCTGCGCACTGATTGCATCTGCGTAAATTAGCATGAAAATAGATCCAATAATAGGAATCAAAATTATTAATATTTACCCATTTATGATAATTGAAAAACCGTTTATTCGTTATTTCTGTACTTGTGGTCCTAATACTCAACTTCAATGTGCGTTAAATATATTTGTTCCGTTTTGACAAGATTCTTGTCATTGAGCCCGTTGCAGAGGTGTATAGTGAGAGCAGCGAACGACGACTATGTGTACATACGTATTAGAACTACCAGAGCACACTTTATAAGTACTATACACACGTTTGTTCTGTGTTACAAACCTGAAGGTTTGAAGCATATTTTGCTCACATATGTTTACAACATACAAAAAAACACAACCGTTTTGCCAAAAAAATAATTTATTTGAAAAGTAAAAAAACAACAGACAAAGCATTCACATGCCTATTATATAAAACAATTGAAGACATTTTGTACAAGCACTGGACAATTAATTAAGAACAGCATTGCTACTTAAGAATCAGTACAATACAATGACAGATAAAATCATATGAACATCAATTGTTGCGTTAAGTTGCTTCCTGCAAACTTTTACCGTTGTATAATGTATAACGCCAAATTTGAATGCAATTTCAATGTAGCTGTTTGTAAAACGATTAATTTAATTCACTACAAAGTAGGTTTGTTTGCAGACATGCCATCATTGGCAAATGCAAACATATATAAAGCCACATTTGAATAAAATGTCAATGAAGATGCTTGCAAAACGATTAATTCATTAAAAAGTGAGTTTGGTTTGCAGACATGCCATCATCGGCAAATGCATTCATCACATCAACGATTACATTGTCTAGTGCCGGAGTACTCGTTGTGACGTTGTTTGCAGGAACTGCAGCTGCATCGGTCGTTTCTTCACCGCCAATCACCGTTTCCCGAGTAATAATATGTTCCTTAGGGTGTTGGTGGTGAAGTGTGTCTGAAATTGTCGTAATACCAAAGTAGCGGATAATAATTTTGCAACACCAAATAAGTTGGGAACACAAAACACAGAAGCAAAACAGGTATACGAACTTCCCAATGAACAGTATAGCTACATCCTAATTAAATAACATTTCGCGGCGGATGGTAAACCAGCCAAAGTGTACACATTGTATTTAAAGTTTGCATTAAAAACTGGATTAAAAGAGGGTAACAAAAGTCATAGGTGAGTAACTCGCCTTATTTTTACACAGAGAACTATCATTATTAATACAAAAACTCATCGTATTTCATAAAAATCACGAACAATTCTTAAACTTTACTTACGAGCAAATAGGAAGGGAGCCCCCTGAAATTCGTCCATATCCAGGACACCGTCCCCTGAAGGTATAATACAATGTGAATATTGCGTTTAACTCAAAGTGCTCTAAACATCGATGTTTCTTTTATTTATTGTTAAGGCTATTTTCAACGAACCTTGCTGGTTTAAGGCTGTTAGCACGGTTGGTTCAGCTCCTTTTCTTGCCTTTTATATGTATTATGGTTGATGGTAAATAATAAAACAATGAAAATAGAATATAATGAGCTAATTTAATTACATTACATGGCATTGCAAACGGAAATGCAATAGCAGAAGCAAGTGTAATTGTGTGGACGTCCACAGACACTAGTATTTGTAATATATATTACGAATAATTCCTTACCATTAGCGTCGGCTAGTCCGAACGGTTCTCTTAGCTCGCTGGGGTCTGCCATGGTCACCGTTTTGATGACAACAAACACGAACTCCTCGTAGGCGATCAGCTTGTCGCCGTTCGTGTCGTAGTCCGAAAATTCATCGGAGAACGGCACCATGATCTCGAATGGGCTAACCTGAAATATTAACACTAAACGTTGGTGTTGAATACTGTTTAATACTAACACAATGGAAAACTTTCACGTTCACTGGTTTAACAGGAGTTGCTCTATTGCTGAGAGACTAGCAAATTATATCATCAACGCATTTACATCGTCATAACTAAAGAAATGTATTATGCACAACATTCCATTTTCATACAGACTGTAATTTGGAAACGCATTATATACGAGGGCTGTTCAATAAATTCTAAGATTGGCCTTACAATGACAATACCTTATGTCACAAACAGGTGAAAATAAGCAGGAATTAGCCGCGTCGTCGGAAAACTGGACTTAATGCATGTGAGTAAAGTGTCGTCCCGGATTAGCCTGTGCAGTCCGCACAGGCTAATCCAGGACGGCACTTTCCACCTGTAGTGATTTATGTTTAGAAGACACTTCCTTGAAACAGAAAATACCATAAAAGCGGAAAGTGCCGTCCCGGATTAGCCTGTGCGGACTGCACAGGCTAATCCGGTATGACACTTTACGCACATGCATTAAGCCCGGTTTTCTCACGATGCGCCTCATATGTGGAACGTAGTTGAATGGCTATTAAACAGGCTTAAACATCTTTGCATTTTGATCGTGCCACAGTGTTGACTACAGTTTTAATCATACATGCTTTTGTGTTTGTTTGGTGTTTTATGGCGTGGGGGTTTTATGGGCAAGTGGTCAATTGTCTGAGGTAAAGAACCAAAGAACCTCAGAATGTTAATGGGTTCTCTGTTGCTGATACAGACGGAATTTTCTATATGTTATAATAATACACAGCCTATTTTGAGCAGAACAGCAACATATTCAAGTAATCAGTACCAAAGTGCTATGTTTGAAATACATGACATATGCTACTTACGCTTCGTTTACACTTATCGGCCCTGACACTGCACGCGTTTTTGCCGACATCCTTCAAAGGTTCCACCACGGGAGCGGCCACTCCATACGTCTGCAATTCTACAAAAGTGCCAACGGCCTCGACAGCTGCAGGACAGGCTAAGCCGAACAGGGCCTGCAAGGAATAATAGGAATAATAATAATAATAATAATAATAATTATTATTATTAACTAACTATTAACTATTATTATTATTATTATTATTATTATTATTATTATTATTAGTAGTAGTAGTAGTAGTAGTAGTAGTAGTAGTAGTAGTAGTAGTAGTAGTATTAGTAGTAGTAGTAGTAGTCTTAGTAGTAGCTAGTAGTAGTAGTATTACTATTACTATTATTATTATTATTATTATTATTAGAAGTAGTAGTAGTAGTAGTAGTAGTAGTAGTAGTAGTAGTAGTAGTAGCAGTAGTAGTAGTAGTAGTAGTAATTTTAGTAGAAGTAGTAGTAGTAGTATTACTATTATTATTATTATAAATGTAGATGTAATATTTGTAGGTTCTTATGTTTTTCTGCGCCAGTCAAACCTAAAGTGTTGCTGTCCAACAAAGTTTACTAATAACTGCAATCACATCATTCGTCTAAATACTGCAACTGAAGAATCGTCTAGACGACGTTAAGTTCAATTTACATGCTATGCACTGAGTTATATCTCGCTACCTACCTTGCAACCCACTTTCTTGATTGCTTTCCCTAACTTCTTGAGCGCTTTTCTGACAGACCAGCTGTCAGCGGGGTTGACCAACAACACTACCAACAGCACAACCAGACATGTCCTGGTGTTCATCATGATGACTGAAGGTTATAATAAATCTAACATGATACTCGCAAATTTTTCTATAGACAAAGAACACAATTATCGTTGTTATACTACCCAGAAAACAACGCAAAAAGTAGTCCCGATTATATTCTGAGCGGAGCATAGTCAAAAGTAGTTCCAATTACAATTGTAAAAATATACGTCCAATCATGTTAGAATCGAAATAATTTTCGCATTATCGTTGTTTATCGGCCATTAAACAAAACTTTGTCGTTCTGATGCCGCCGTGGCTATTAAACAACTAGGGCTACGCCAAAGTGGTTTCATGCCTTCGCATCAAAACCCCAAATTGTTGTTTATTGGCCGATAAACAACGATAAATCGAAAATTATTTCTTAAATCACAATGTATTGCAAATGGATAGACTGAAATAGGCAGTTGTTGTTTTTAGACACATTTAATAATTTAATCAATTGTTTTCGACATTTGTAAATTTAATAAAATCACAATATATTGCATAAGCCGATAAAAAACGATAAATCGAAAAGTATTCCTTAAATCACAAGTTATTGCACAAGGATAGACTCAAATAGGCAGTTTTTTTAAATTTAATTGTTTAATCAAGTGTTTTCGAATATTGCAGATTTAATAAAATCACAATCTATTGCATAAGCAAAAGCTGATGTTGGCAGTCATATTTCGTTAAATTAAATCAAATAATTTTATCCTGGTTGTTGCTATAAC
Organism: Congeria kusceri; assembly: GCA_027627225.1. Taxonomy (NCBI): domain Eukaryota; kingdom Metazoa; phylum Mollusca; class Bivalvia; order Myida; family Dreissenidae; genus Congeria; species Congeria kusceri. The sequence goes on from CM051024.1 coordinate 102,562,835, forward strand.
TGATGATGGATTAAACGGACAACTTTTTCAATGTACGTATAAGCCAGTACTGTACAATGCAAAATGAAACTAGATGACTGTATATTGCATCAGTGACACCTTCTTGAAAACTCATTGAAGCTTGAAGTTAACTGGTTTCTTTGGCCCTTCTGTCGAATTTGAAATCCTGGTTCTAAGATATCCAGTTGATATAAACCGAAAGATTATGAAGTATCATAAATATATCAATCAGTACACTTTATAAATAGACAAAGAGCGGATATCTGTCTTTAAGCATTGGGCTAAAACCGAATGACCATCTGCAGTAACTGTTGCATCAATAAATTAAATTTGTCGAAGGAAACACCAGTATCAAAGGTTACGGTTATAAATTACATACCACACAGAGAAATTGGCAAAAAAAAATAAAATAAAATAATACAAACACACGCAACAAAGACCAAGTTAAAGCAGCAGTCCAGAAATATGTCAATAAAAATAATACTTAGCAGAAATCGCTTCTTGTTGACATTTTACCGACCATAATACAAAACACCGCATTGAAATCGGTAAAATAATAACGTTTTGGTAACTTTTACTTGTGTAGTTATCTGTCTGCAACAGCTGGTGACGTCTCTGGAGTAAATCAGCATGTACATTAGTGTATATTCCGTTCGTACCAAGCGTTTTCGAACATAGACGAACAAATATCTTTTCTAAATAAAAAACAGTGTTCAGTCGTTAATGTTCATTAAGGTGTATTGAATTATTTTCTGTGGAATGTGTCTAAAAGCTGTCATAACATTATGTGGTGTGTAACCAAAGTTCGATACTAAACCAAACAATAATATACCAACAACAACAACAGCAATCTTACCTGGATAAATCGTTCTTGGAATTCAAATAATAGTCACTTTTAAATTACGTACGCTCTGACAGCAATAATGGCCTGACCCGCTATTAAATAGAAGTCTCGTACGTTTGTGGTTTTGGAATCTGTTTTACATTGGCTGATCACTGATATTTCGAAATACCAGCAGATGTGATACCAATAAGAATCAAATATTTTAATTTCCGTGTTTATAAATATACACTATAAAACTGATACGATAGTGTAATTGAAAGAAATTTTAGAGTTTAAATTAGGAGTCCCTGGTACACGTAGGTAGTACCAATTTTATATAATGCCACGTTAAACGATTTACGTCCGTTCAGTCGTTTACTTCGTTTTGCGGTTAAAGAATCAACATAATTTAAAACGATCATTATGATTAATTACTTTTTATCAGATTTTGCGATGTGGTAATTATTAAAATGCACCAAACCTTTAGGGAATTTCCCTTCAATGATACGAGCATGTATCTGGTATTTTGATGGTGTAGGCCCGAGATTTTATATTTTTAGTTTCTCGGACATTTTTGAAAAACTGACCTGTCGGACGGTGGAAATAAAATAAAAAATAAAAATAAAAATATACTTTGAACACCTTTTTTTTGCTATACTCATGACAAAACGAGCAATGCATTGCTTTTTATATAAATATGCACATAAAATCAGCATGATTTACGTTGAATTAATATATGATAACTGCGAGTTGAAACGATATAACTGTAAGAAATACGTCATTAATGGAATTAAATTATATGATCAATTTTGTGTTTATTATTTTTACATTATTGTTCCAGTTTTTTGGGGGGTTTTCAAACAAATTCGGGTAAGTAGATTCGAGAAACTAAAGATCAACAAACACTTGCATAATCGACGGTTTTAATGGTATGTTTTAAGCTGTTGCTGTTATCACGTGTGTATGTTCTGTATTGTCTTCAGTAATGATAATTAATCACTGTTATACATAAACCATGCGTTTTATGGCCAGATGTTTTCTAGAACTGTCATATTTGGTGGTTCATATATACATTTTTTTTCTAATTTCCGAACGTCAGACTGTCCTAAAATCTATTTCTCGTGCAGTGGCATAATTTACATTTAGAGGGTCAGCAGCATTTTGCTATATCATTAGTAAGATTGTAGTCCCTTTTAAGTAACGTTAAAAATAAAATCAGATGCAATGCTCCAAGCAACATTTATTTACCTTTAAGGACCACGATTCTTAATATAAAACATCTCGGTGTTTAAAATTACAAAGATCGTAAACAAGAAAGCAATTGAACCTTATGAACACGGTTATGAAGTTCTTTACTTCCTAGCAAATGTCAGGAAAAGAGACCCCAATGTACAAAATGTATGATGATACAATGTAAAAAGCAGTTGAGAATTATTATAATAGTTGTGTGAATTTAAAATGGGGAATTACTGTGCAAGACAACACTACTTCTCCTAGACCATTATATTGACGGGTCCATTCTATAAATACAGCATCGTCAAGGACACTGACCTCTGTACTAAGACACTTCACTAACAGAAGCAAAGACTAGTATTCGCTATTCTGCACATACGCGACGGTAAATGGCAAAATATAGTTTCAAACATAGTAAATAAAACTATTTTTTAAATCCAAGTTCATCAAGCAAGCGTGATTTCGATGTATTCATGCAATTCAGTTTGTTTACCTTTTTACTGGGGTATATGTTCTCATTACATTTTCCGTTTTTCCGAACAGAAAGTCTAACATGTATAGTGAAGCATATAAAACTAGTTTTATTTCCCGAAATACGTTACTCCAACGTACAAATGTCAGTGTTTGATCGCTGTGTACACAGTGTTGTCGGCTCATGAAGCTCCCGCAAGGACATGGTCGTAGACGACCCAGGTCCTTCACGTACCAGATCATGACGGCCCACATTGTAATATGAGGAGTATTGTAAGAAACCCAGGCTTAATGCAAGTGTGGAAAGTGTCGACCTGGATCAACGTGTGCAGTCCGCACAGGCAAATCCAGGACGGCACTTTCCGCTTTTATGGTATTTTCTGAATAATCGGGGCACATCACTTAGAGGTATAGTGAACATGTGTATATTTCAGTGTAGAACAAGCACACACAAGTCATATAATTTTACATTACCATTAGCATATATAAGCATGCACATTTTTGGTTCAGATCAGACATCGAATAGACAGGAAAGCTGCAACATTAATAGGCTAATATCATTGATAAACGTGTACAAAAAATAAGCATTAATAGTATTTTACTACCAATACATTCATAAAGACCGACATTACTTTAAGTATAAAAATACGTTCTTAAATGATAAATACCCTTAGTTAAATGTTATTTTTGGACAAATATGAGAGCGTAGACCATTGAGTACCATAATTGTTTTCATCATCTAGACATGTGATATTTAGAAATATCGTTTTAAAAGATTTCACCTTCTTACCTGTATATGTGAATTTTCCATAAACTCATAGAGTAAAGAGAACATCTAAGGTCTTCGAATAATAAAGGAGTTTATAGGGACATTGTGAAACCGGATCGACATGCATATGAAATTTCGAAAGCTGCAATATATAAAAATATTGTTCTTTATTTCCGTTGGTGCTTCTTTGCGATGTCGAAAATATGTGTTTTTGCTTTCGTCTTATGTGACCACATAAAATACTATATTATTTTAATGGATAGCCATGTCAAGTTTTATCAAGATTTATGGGAAAATTATGATTTTTGTACCTAATTAGTGGTAACATCAATAATGAGATAGTGGTACTGAATCACATACACGTAAAAAGAAGGGGGATTTTCGTTGATTTTACAGACACTTTACTTGCGGTTTGTAGCAAAACAATGCACATCACATAAAACACACTTATATTTTATGAATCCGTACAATTCAGAAAGTACGTTTCTATATACATGTATATTTAAAAAATAAAACAAACGATTGTGCAGAACATGTAAGGGCCTTATTATCTATGTCTAAGAAATATTATATTCTATATTATACTATTGTGAAATGGATAATGTGCTTCGACACATGTACATGTGTCAGTGCGGTATTTATCCACCAGAATGCATTGACAACACGTGGCTAAAACTCAGAAGTGATAACACAATCGTTTCGCTTATATTATAATAATTCATTTCAAGTCCACGTGGTTCTAAATAATTTCCACATTTATATTATTTACACGCTTGTAAATATTAATTACATTAAATAAAACACCTATCAGTTTGATAATATATTGACCACCAGTGACCGTTTTTCCTTAACTTTTCATATAATACAATATGAATGTTAATTCAATGGAACAAATATTGGTTTCCAATTAAACATACTAAGAGAATCGGTGTTAATTACATTGTCAAATTAAGCATGTCAATAAAGAGCTGATAACGCGTTGTGGGTGGTTGAATATTCCATTTGTATTTTGTGTAATAAAAGTAATGTATTTCAAATATTTGTAGATTTATTACATAACATTTATAAACATAACATTAATATTTATCCCATCATCACGCCTGCATTGACATAAATAACACCCCGTGGGATAAACGTAGCTGTATTCATCTTGTTGAATACAGCAAACACGCGCATTATAATGACGTCATTTTGTTAATGTTCGTGATGTCATTTGATGTTTTTCGTGTTATTCAGCGATTTTCGTTCGTTTATTATCAAAATTTAGACAGAAAATGATGAAATAAATAGAATGCCAGGTAAGTGTTGAATACATATACGTTTATTTTCTCCGCACGAAAACCTAAACCACTCGCCAAATGAACTTATCTGTATAAGTAATCTAGTAATCTCTATATCTTCGACGCACTAACCTGACTCCGACCTTTATACATGACTGCATTACAAATCCGTTAAGGTGAATGTATTTTGTCTTTGTCTATAGAAAAATTAGCGGGTATCATGTTAAAATTGTAATTATAAAATAGTAATTATCTAGCTGTAACGAAATTGGTGAAGAGAAACTTAAGAATCATGGTGGTTATGATTATAAATGATTTTTGTTTAAATATAAATTTTAAAACATTACTATTAGAATGCGTTGAAACAGCAAATGCACAATACCAGAGCTGTGAGTGGAATCAGCTTAGTGACGTATTTTCCAAAAAGTGACAAATATTATAAATTGAAAAAGAAACGTATATTTGTATTTGTGTATACATGTTAAACTGGGCGTTTTTTTTTTGTTTTTTTTGGAGGGGGGTGGGGGCTCAACGGTTGGTGAATACGGGCCCTAGTGACATGTTGTGGTTACGTAGCCGAATAATAATAATAAATCAACACGCTGACAGCGTAGACAGACTGTTGGCGACAAAACAAACTAAAAGCGTGTGAATTATGACTGCATTTGTGCAAAAAAAGGAAAGTGTTGTTTGAATGAAGTTTAATTTCCCACCCTTAAACTCTATTATGTGGTTTCTTTTTCAGTAATATACGACATCATAATAAAAACTAATTTGTAAGTAACGAAAAACATAGATTTGTTCGAGCTAATTATCTTATGCAAACGGAATTACATACATGCCAGTCAACAAGTCTATCTGAAATGGGCTAGAATAAGCGACGAAGAGTAATAGTTAGGAGCACCGATTATTAGTGCTTCGTAGCCAAAGATCCATAAATAAACATGTTTATTTATAGATCTTATAGATCGTTGTTCGTTGCCTACTGGGTCAAAAGTAGGTCATACGATGCAAGCTCTCGATTTCCACAGTACATTTTAAAATTAATAAATTGCAGTTATTTGTTTTAAGAATATTCAGAATCAGAATTGGTAACAAGAAAAAACGAGTCAAAAGTAAACAATGTAGCGCATTAATTTGGTGGTCTTATTCCAGGACACTCAGGTGAATATTCGGTTACATACAAGTAAATAGCAAAAGTAGGGGTGTCATATGTTTAAAGTTATTTTTTTTTCATAAAATGACCTTTTTACAAACTGTTATTGTAATAAATCACATGATATACACATTATAATACATATACACACATTATCTTAAATAATTAAAATGTAAGAAAACGAGGGTGAAATTTTGCTGTTTTGAAAAAGTCCCCTTTCTGGTTTCGATTTACTGACTAATAGCCTTCAAAGAAAAGAAGTAATTTTCCGTTATACCTGTTTTGGAAGTTACTCTCTCAAAAGACCGTTGGCTTCCGCCAACAGTCGAAAAAAGAAATCTTTAGATAATCTTACTCAAATACTGGTATATTTTCATGATAAAATACTATAGGTCAGATATAATTACCGTATTTCACACTGTGAAATAAAAATCCGTATCCAACGGGTGGTTAAAACGGACTATTTTTGCGTTCGTTGAGAATCGAATATTTCCGTAGCGTTCCGAGCGACATTGGGAAACACCCCGTTTTATTCATATACACAGACGCCGCCGTTACTATATGTTGAATTGAATTGAATTGAAAGACGTCATTGATGCCCATCATGACATGACATGTATTTATGCGCGTTCTTTAACAGCACTATTTTGTTATTATTGTGTTTGTTTTGTGGTGTTGTTTTAATTGTAAGGAGGTATATAATAAATGAAATACTACATAAATGTGGCGTTCCGGTAGGTTGTATCACTCTCGAGACATGCGGACTCTTTGAATAAAGCGTTGCATAATCAACTCGAGCGATACAAGCCACCGGAACTCCACAGTCATGTATAGAGCTGCAACAATTCTTTCGATGCATCGATCAATCGAATTTGAATGGCCCGATTCGATTGTCGATACTAAACCAGCCAATTTCGATTCGATTCTTTTTTTATATATTAATAGATGATTTGTTATAAAGCTATAAATTACAACTATGGTTGTATGTAGAGTTGTCTTGTAAATTGAGTATGGCATCATGTCTGACGTACTGAATTAGTTTTCTTAAGCATTATGACCATTTTCCACTGTTCTAATTAATATTGATGTATTTAAGGTACATACGTTAACATTAACATTACGATGACATTAATATTTATAAAAATAATATTTCTTATATTGCAAGTCACGACTCCTGAATACGCAAAAGCCTATATAAAGGAAAAATGAATCGAATCGAAATATTCAACTACATGATCTTTGAAATCGAAATCGAATCGAATCGAGCCGTGGCTGAATCGTTGCAGCTCGAGTCATGTAATAGTCCCTATATTGAAAAAGAAAACAGCTGGGATCGAAACCAGCATACCCTAGAGAAGGACATTGGTGTCTAATGAATGAAAAGGCAGATTGGAACAGGACAGAGCTCTGCCAATTTACAATGAATGTAAAAGGACTTTATTGTTTGGTGAGAGTGAATCTAGCATTCTTGAGTTTTACACACAATGACAAATTTTACCTATTAGACAGGTGTTTACCTTTCTGACAAATGTTACCATATTTTGCAATCCTCACATACGCCTGTCCAGAAATTAACACATTTTTTAATTTGTTTAATTTTATTTTATTTTACACAATTTCATAACAATTTTTAGCAATTACATAAATATAAAAATGGCAATGATTTTGTTTTCCAGTCCGTCTGCTGTAAATTTGATGTCCATTATGCGGCACCTGCAAGCAGTCGGGGTCACATGGACAGAACGGTTACATTGCACCGTAATGTCAAATCATTAACGGAACATGTTCACACATTGGCGATTTGACAATTTTCACAAATTTTGTCATAGATCACAAAAAGAAATTGTACCTTATATACAAACAGGCGAATTAACACTCATGACTAAGAAATATATTGAAAATATCGTTTCGTTTATTGATAATCATCAATCACATGTTCGTAAAGCTTTTAATCGGTATTTTGGAAAACACGTGTATCATATACATAACCTTAAAAATACCTCACCAAACGTGTAGGTCCGAATGGCCGAATAGTTTTGAGAGTTTTGATCCCGAAGGTCCCGGCGAAGGCAATTTTTTTTAATTTACCTTTTTTTCTGTATATAATATTTGTTGTAGACTATTCGAGATGCGTTAGTTTTTGCAGTTAAACTCTTTAATGACATTATCCCCGGAATACCAAAATCTGTGAACAAGTCCCTTGAAGTGGACCAGCGTACAAAGACAATTGAAGAAAGTTAATAAAAATTTGTAAAGTAACAAGTGAATTAAACGTAATGTGGCAGGAAAGAATTTATGTTACCTAAACACATACGGTGCCCAAATGACAATGTTAAGACAGTCTCCTTACGATGCAGAAATCTCACCAGAACACCATCAAGTAATGGCGTTAAAACTTTGTTCACAAAAGTTTGTTGTTGTTTTATGTTGTGAAAAACATGTATCTAATCATAATGTAAGGTATAATTGTAGTATACCTACCAGCAAACACATATGGTGCTGTTCGAAATTCGTCTGCATCCACGAACCCGTCTCCTGGAATAAAATATCCATTCATATCTCACCTCCGACATAAATGACGCGATCCAATTGACTAAGACCGGTCACATGACCATGGGGTATTTTCCATACACCATGGGTATATTTCAATACCCCATACAAGTTTAATAGCGCAGTTTATTTTCGTGACGTCATAGTATGTGTTTCGTGTTATGTAAGTTTTTCTTTCGTTCATTTTCAAGTGATATCAATTAAAGAAACCACTAAAAGGTTGTCGGTGAGATAAACATGTATTCGCTACACTGTTAGTTTCACTGTTAGTAACTGAGGGTGTAAGGTGTGTACACCTTTAGTGGCTTCATGCCGTACTCGAGCCACTGGGGGTGTATATCCCATGCACCCTCAAGTACTAAGAGTGTAACTAATAATACCAACACATATTTAATGTGAACATAAAAGAACGTACATTATACTTTTTTCGACGCATTAATCGAGTGTTTTTGATGTTTAAAGAAAAAAACAGTCCATTTATTTACATAAATCAGTAAACAATGTAGTTAAAACGTGTAACATTATTATTTAAGGTCACTACAAATCTACACAAGATAAATTACAAGTATTGTATTTGGTCACTTCAAGACTACATGTATGTACAATACATATCCGCATAACAATCTACACCAATTAACATAACAATTTCTTTTACCATTTTTGTTAGCGGCATCAAAAGGTTCACGTATCGACCCTGGGTCCACGATGTTCACTGATCTCAGCACGATGTGCACGAACTCTTCGTACCCTATCCTTCCGTCCCCGTTCATGTTGTAATCACTGAGCTTACTCGAAAATCCCATCAGTATCTCGTTTTCATTGACCTAGGAGATGAAATATGAAATCATCTTTTATCTTCGCAGTATTCTCTAGTAAAAGATTTTCTTATAACCTGTTATGTCAACTACAAATAAGTATCCGTTAGGTATTCTTGCGAAACATTAATGTATTTACAACGACAGTGATTATTGAAAAAAATCTATTCTTGATAACCGACAACTTGTTAGATGTTTCCGCTTGTGAATTTATTAACTGTTGAATTGATTTGTAAATATAAAGGTAATTTGCTGCTGTACATGGGTACAAGGCTTTTAAAAACAGCATAGTGTTGCAAATGCAATTATATATGCAAGGTATAACATTTACAATGGTAAAACAAATGCAATTATATATGCAAGGTATAACATTGACAATGGTAATACAAATGCAATTATATTTGCAAGGTATAACATTGACAATGGTAATACAAATGCAATTATATATGCAAGGTATAACATTGACAATGGTAAAACAAATGCATTTATATATGCAAGGTATAACATTGACAATGGTAAAACAAATGCATTTATATATGCAAGGTATAACATTGACAATGGTAAAACAAATGCAATTATATATGCAAGGTATAACATTGACAATGGTAAAACAACCTCCCTGCGCAAAGCCCATGCATGTATATCCTTGTTAACACATTGCAGTCGCTCTAAGAACGGATTCCGATATGATAATTGATAGTATAGTGAACATTAAACCGTGTGATTTTCATAATTATTTACAATGCACGTCAAACCCTTTTAGCAAATTGGGCGTTTGAATGTCCAGTACACTGTAAAACGAAGCTGTAGCGTTCGTCCTAATACTAATGACGTCATTAGCAGAAGGAAGGGATTAGCCTATTAACCCCCTGTACATCGGTAAACCAATTTGCAGAGGATAAATCTAATTTCAGAGAAAACATGTCGGACACATTTCTTATTACCATAATTTATTTACAAAAACTCATATCCTTAAGGAAAGTTTCAACATTTAAAATATATCACAAGATACAATGATATTGTGTACGTATAATGCGCTGTTACAAACGATTCCTAATGGCAATTATTTGGCCAAATTAGTATAAACTTGGTTAAGAATGTAAACAATTAGTAAAGTTGGCAATATTTTATGTAAAAATGTACTGATCAATTAATGTTTTTTCAATTATTGATGTACGACCTGACGTATCAGCCATTCTTCTTTGTATATCTGCTTCATGTGTTGTTTAAATACACAAACACGCGTTATATTGTTATTTTCGTGGAACAATATAATGGAAAATTGATAAAGCATAACTTTAGGGTGATAACTTCCAAACTTTTATTTTAAAATGAATGGATAATAACCAAACTTGTACAAGAGTGCTTTATGTAAAGGCAATAAATGTATGCATTTAAACCATTTTGAGCGAGATTTTAACTTCGTTGATTACAAAAGTTCACTAAATAATTGTGCAGCAATTTTATTAAAGTAAACATTGTTAAGGCTCTTATTACAGTAAAAAGTGCGGGACCAGATCTGATCTTAAATGAATTTATAATAAATGGCAAAGATGAACTTTCTCCGTATTTGCTTAAATTGTTTAACAAAATAGTATATCTTGGGTATTTTCCAGATAAATGGACAGAATGATTTATTGTACCTATACATAAGAAAGGAGATTTAAATGACTCAATTAATTTTAGAGTAATAACTATGTTAAGTGTCATAGGTCAATTTGATTAAAGTAGGCAATCCAACTGGGCTGAACATTACCATGTATTGACGGAAGCACAAGCTGAATGTCAAGCGAAAATGGGAATGAGTAGGAAACATTTAACATGCCTATATCAATACCACTTGCACCTTTTGAGTATAATATATCCTCACTGTCATTGATATACACAGACAAAAGAATTGGGAACAAAACACTCGCCTTGTCTTAGACCTAAATGACTCGCAAATGCAGTTCCGATATCATTATGATGTCTTACAGTATACATTGCTTTTATAACTGTAAAACGTCGTCGTCGAACGCCGAGTCTGTATATTCTGTACCAAAGATATCCCTTACAATGTAATAAAATGCCTTTGTAATGTCGATAAAACAATAATAAAATTGATTATTTTAATTTAAAATATGTTATTAAATGGTGAAGAACAAATAGGTGTCAAAATCAGCACACATAATGACTTTATATTATCGGAGACAGGGATACTTGACTTTTTAACTATGAGTAAGATAAATATGATAATGTACTGGTTTAAGGTGATCTGTGCTCCAGAACATAAATTCATTTAAATGATATATAAAATTATGCTAGACGATATTGAACGTAATCCCCTAAAACCCAACAGGGCAAGTCAAATGAAATTTATTCTAAGTTCATTGGGATTCTATCATGTCTGCTTGGCACACGGTGTTGGTGACCTCAATGGTTTCTTTTCTGTGTTTAAGCAAAGAATTACTGACACTTGTCCAAGGTGCAGAAGGACGCATAAATGGCTATTCAAGGGCATTATTTTATAGCAATATCTTCAATTTTACTTTAAATGGGTTAACATCGTGACTGGAAGGTGGAATAATACCGATATTAGTAATATAGTGTTTGCCCAGTTTGCCCTGTTCTCGAAGATGAATATCATTTTATTTTTGAATGTAACATCTACTCACAAACAAGACAACAATACAATACCTTTATCAGTATGTTATAGACGTCACACATGCATGTTAAAAGCCACAGACTTATTTTCTTCACAGAATCCAAATACTATCAAGTTACTAGCTGTTTATGCATGTAGAGCTTTTGAAATGATAAACACTGTCAGTACATGATGATTAATGCTGTTTTATTAAGTTATATGCAGTAAAGATCAGTTTAATGAACACTGTGCATATGACATATACTTTAATGTTTAACTTATATATAATTTTTGCAAAGCATGAGAATACAGTACCGATAATTTTCACTCAATTCTTAAATATAAATTATTTTGTAAAGCATGAGAATACAGTATAGATCACTGTATTACTAAGATAAAACTTATTTGTGTAAAGCATGATAATACAGTACAGAATACTTTTATATAGCACGCGCAGATATATATAATGTATTTCTCTTTCTTTAAGCATGATAATGTTATTTGTTCCTATTTGTATAATTGTTATTTATGACGATCATGGGCCATGTTGGCCTTAATCGTTTTTTATATGCTAAATTGTACAATTTTTGAATAAACTATATTTTTCTTCTATTACATATAATAAAAATATGTATATGTAATGAAAATATGTAATAAAAAAATAGCACAAAACTAAACTTCCTTTGCAAAAAATAATCATTTTATCGCATTTTGAGCTTTATCCAGTTTAAGTTTGGACTTTATTTACACATTTTCTTCAAACAATTCGGCTTTATCCATACATGAGCACACCATTCCAAGATATAATTGATTTTAACCCAAACACCACTACTGTATCAACTAGTAAACATTTGAATGCCCTTCTAGATAGATTATATCACTTCTCTGTAACGGCTTAGATCACCAAATTGTCGATTTAGCTGCCAAAAATTAAATAAATGCGTACGTTTCTGGAATATTTTGTATTTCCCCCAGACAATTTACATATTTCTTCTTAGGAAAACGTAGATTTGTGGCAATACACTTAATACATAATTACGTTGGACATTACTTTATACATGTGTACAATAATTTTGTATATATACTGACTAAAATCGCCAAAAATTTATAATATGTACCAACCTGTCAATTGCGGACGATATGTTTTCTCTGAAATTTGATTTATCATCTGCAAATTGGTTTACCGACGTACAGGGGTTACTATTGGGGATTTGTAATAGGACGAAATCTGCAGGCTAGCTTTCCATTATTTGCGTTATCAAATACAATGTAAATGTATTTAATAAAACTAAACGTCAACATCATTTTTCAAAGTACGATGGTTTCACACCGTAACTACGCGGTCTTTTTGGTGTACGTTGGAGGATCGACAGTGACGTCACTTGCGGCCGGGTCAGCAGCGACGTTCGTCACCACTGGGCAAATAAACGCATACGCTTTATGAATATGAATACATGTGGCAAATAGCAACTTGAAACTGGTTACCTCAGTGTTTTAGCGAATATATATAAAGTCAAAATGATACTAGTACGTACATGCAGCATTATTTTTTTAAAGTGTGTACATATTACATACAATTATTTGAGATTGTTTTAACTATATAATAGTAATATTTATGTTCCATTTTACCTTTACATAAGGGTTTCTCTCCTGATGATGTCTCTGGAGTTTCATTATTCCTATACTTATTAACTCAATTATTATAATTTAAACTATATTTATGACAAGTTTAAAGGGTAAAGTAAAATGTTAACAAGAAGTATGAGAACATCAAGTAATACAAATGCTGTGCATACCATGGAGACATCCTGACAAGTTGGTTCACTCACTCACTCACTCACTCACTCACTCACTCACCCACTCACCCATTACCCACCCACCCACCCAACCACTTAGTCACTCACTCACTCATTCACGCACTCTCTCATTCACTCACTCACTCACTCACTCACCCACCCACCCACCCACCCACCCACCCATCCGCCCACTCACCCACACAAAACCCACCCACCCACCCACCAACTCACTCACTCACGCACTCACTCACGCACTCACTCACGCACTCACTCACGCACTCACTCACGCACTCACTCACGCACTCACTCACGCACTCACTCACTCCATCACTCACTCACTCATTCCCTCCCTCACTCACTCACTCACTCACTCACGCACTCATTCACTCACTCACTCACGCACTGACTGAGTCACTCACTGACTCACTGACTGACTGACTGACTCACTCACCCACCCAAACCCAAAACTCACCCACCAACCCACCCACCCACCAACCCACCCACCCACCAACCCACCCACCCAAAACCCACAAATCCCACCCACCCACCCACTCACCCACCCACCCTATCACCCACCCACCCACTCACTCACTCACTCACTCACTCACTCACTCACTCACTCACTCACTCACTCACGCACTCACTCACTCACTCACTCACGCACTCACTCACTCACTCACTCACGCACTCACTCACTCACTCACTCACTCACTCTCTCTCTTACTTACGCAGTCGCTCAGTCTCTCACTCATTGAAATATTACAAGGCTGAGATACAAATTCTTAGACAATTTTTAAAATACCCATGCATACCTTGGTAAGCGCTTTCTTAATGTTCTTTGGAATTCTTTCACCTCCTCTATTTTCCTGCCGAGTTTCTTTAGGGATTTTCTGACGCTTCAGCCCTCTGCAGGGGTCACAAGGAGCCGGATCAATGCGGCACAAAACAAGAACCGAAGTTGCATCAACAATAATACCGTAATGTTAATTTAACTCTAGTAGCAGCAACAGCAATAATTTCATGATAGTTGTAGTATCAGCAACAACTATAATTCCAAGACAGTGGTAGTATCAGCAATAATTGTATGGTATTGTTGTTGCTGCCGGTACTATATTGTATTTTTTCATCTTCACACTCTCCCAAAATACTTACATCAGACTGTATGTACAGTCAGAAAAAAATATTTTCAGGCTAAACTGTACTGTCAGCAACAATTGTATTGTATAATTGTTGGTGACGATTCTATAGCTTTGACACTCATGAACCCGACAATCGTCAATTCTGTTCGAAAAATTAGGCGCTTTATCATACCATAACTGGGGATACGTTTGCATCGATATAACTAACGTCAGTGTCAAATTAATTTGTCCGAGCTATTTTTAAGACTGTTGGCGGAAGCCAACGGTCTTTAGTAGGACGATTTCGAGAGCTTGAATCGCGTGACCTACTTTTTACTTTGCAGGCTACGAAGCACTAACAATCGATGCCCACATAGGTTATTTTGGCCCATTTAGTATAAGACGACACCTTGACTTTTATGCATCTGATTGCATTTGTATTAAGTTGTTTGCATTCAACTATATATCAACCAAGATATGGAAAGTAGAGAGTATAACAATGAGTAGTTTGATAGCTGTAATATCAGTAACAACATTAATTATATGATGGCTGTACGAGGATGAGTAACAACAATAATTTCATGAAAGCTGTAATATCGTCAACAATAATAATTTCATGATAGCTGTATTATCAGTAATAATAATAATTAAATGATGTCTGCAGTATAGTCGATACTTGTTAAATTTTGTCAGCAACAATAACAATGGTACTACGTTTGCATCAATGTTGCACAGTACAAAACGAATAAGTAGTGTAAAAACCAGTAGCATTTCCCAACACAAAAAACCTACACCACCTACTATACTACATCAGTAGCTTACATTTATGTATAATATAAAGCGTTAAACAATATGTTTGTTTCAGGTTATCCGACCTACCCTAAAAAATGCCCCTACCATAGAACATTTTATTGGGGTTGTCAGATATTGTTTTTGTTTTTTATAATGTTTTTGTATAATTACCTTTTTTTTTGTTAAATAAGTGTTTAGTTTTTATAGAATCTTCATCAAAACAGTGTTTAAGGATATTACATATATGTTTTGAATATCAATTCAGTTTTAGAATCTTCAAGTTGACCATTTGCTAAATAAAAAAATAAATAAATCCCTACCTACCTACCTACCCTATTTGTTTTGGTAATGTAACGTGAAACAAACATATTTTTTACGCCCAAGTATCAGTCCCTTTCAGTAAAACGGGTTCGGTTGTTGAAGTATTCGTATGTACTGCGCCAATAACAATCATCCTTCATATATAAGAAACCGTGCGTGGATTCAGTAAAACAATATAATCGGAACAGCTTAATTAAATGTCTTTGGACACTGCTCATTTTGAGCAGTCCTGGGTCCACATTCCAGAAACATATTAAGTAGATCTTAAAATATTTTCACTTAAGCTAAAATTTCAAAATATCTTATTTAAAAAGCTACATAAACATTTGTAAATGTTATATATTGATATACACGAATGATAATACTATAGGTGATAATTAATAAACACCTAGCACAATGCACTGTAAAAACGAAATAAACAGTTAAATAAAATGTTGATTTTAAGGCTAAGGATAAGATGTTACTTAAGATGTTTCTGCTCCTGGTCCAATGACTACGAAATATCTTAATCTCAAACTAAGTCTTAACTTAAAATATTAACCAATGAAATTCTAAGCTGTTATGTAACGACAATTTAGATTGGTCGATATTTTAAGTAAAGACAAAGATTGTGATTACGTTCTCTCGCAATTATATTGCCAGTTATTTTATAAATACACATTAAACGGTTATAAATGTAACAAAATCTCACATTTTCTATAACTTATTCTGCTCTTGAATGTAGTAACTAGCTGCCGTGAAGATTTTTATAGCAATTTACATAAGCATCGTTCGATATATTATCTTACATATTTTGAAATGGAAAAAACATGTTTCCGGTTTTATCGCTGATTTCGAGGTTGAAATCATAATTTTGTCTTCTTCTCACGTACCATGGATCATTAACATTATTATGTAAATGGATATACATAAAAAGTAATATGTTATCTGCCATTCTAGTTGAATCTGCACAGCAGTCTGATGTATGCGGCAGCTAATTTGTGGTAAAATTAATCCTATTGTAGTTTATTACATTAGTTTTAACGGGAATTTGGTTTATGTTTTAACAAAAAAAAGTGGTTTTTCGTTGAAATTGTGATTGTAAATAACGTCAAATAAACGTCAGGCAATCTTGTTTTTTTTTATTCACGAGAGTCTCAATAGATCTACTTTAATATACAAAACTATCATTTGAGTGTATGTATTTGTATGTTTTAATTACTAAAAATGCGCAACACTTGTTGGAGCGTATACAAATACTAATATAAATAAACTTATTAGAAAGTTTAAATTATCGTGAAATACATGATGTGTAATTTTAGGGTAATCAAAGCAAAATGAACGACGGCAATACAGTTGAACCTGGTATAATATCAACGGTATTTTAAAAAGTTGAATATGAAAATAATTGAGGCGTGTCGTGGGAAAACCGGCTGATCCAGGACGACACTTTTTGCTTTTATGGTATTGTCTGTTTCAAGGACGTCTGTTATAAGCATAAATCCAAAGTAGGCGGAAAGTGTCGTCCTGGATTAGCCTGTGCGGAATGCAAGGCTAATCCGGGACGAAACTTTACGCAGGTGCATTAAGGCCAGGTTTCCCACGACACGCCTCATATTTTATAATTAAGGTTATACTTTTACCAAGACATTATCATCGTAAACGGTCAATTTACTATATCGATATCGGTCCACACATACTAGTTGGATTATAACACAGTTTTGCCAGAACTCTAAAATAACGTTATTTAACGGGTATATGCATTTCCTATTTCACTCAGTATGTCTTTTAGGTGTACAGTTAACTACAATAATTACATTGGATAACGTGCATACTAAGTCATTCGGACGAGACAAGATTCGAGTTGCAATGTATTTGATGAATGTATAATTTTCTGTATTCATGATTTTATGTACTACATGTTTATGTCATGCTAGTTGTAGGATGTTAAATAAAATACAAGAGTCGCTTAAAACTAGACATGAACAGAAGGGTGAAATACGACCACAGTGTAGAACAGTGTAAACCAGTGTAGAACAGTGAACAGTGCAGAACAGTGTAGAATAGTGTAAAACAGTGTAGAACAGTGTAGAACAGTGTAGAACAGTGTAGAACAGTGAACAGTGTAGAACAGTGAACAATGTAGAGCAGTGTAGATCTGTGTAGCACAGTGCTGAACAGTGAATAGTGAACAGTGTAGAACAGTGTAGAACAGTGTAGAACATACCTTTGTCCCTTTACTACTAGTATATAAATCACTTCAAGGTTACAATATACTAATTCCAATCTTTATGTAATTTAATGTAAAAGCGATAATTTTAACCAAAAATAAAAGCAACATTTTGCACATAGGGACCCTCATAACCATACCTTTTCTTATAGAGCATTTTAATAAGCTGAATTGATTTGAGCAATTAAAAGGGTATGTCATGTAATATGTAAGAAAGAACTCGACACTAAACAAAGTTGACTGTTTTATCTCCATCTTTTTAGATATTGATGGCTACTTTCTAGTTGAATGTAACGCGCCTCAGCCCAATTGTCATACTGTAGTCTCCATTCTTAAAACATATCAGTGATTTATTTGTGCATACCAATGCGTACCCTACCAACATCTCCAAAACAAGAATATCAAAGCAAGTGTCTAAACCTAAAAACATGTAATCGAGTTAAACTTGTTGATTTATTTAGAGAGTACAGCCCTACATGACTTATTTATTTAGGGTAATGTGACCTTCAACCTCACTGTTCACTGTCCACCATCATTTCTACTTATCCGATGCCCTACACATATACTTATAGCTATTCATAATTCAGATTTTAACAAAGACGGATATGTCTGTCTTTTAAAAACGTGTACTTTTATTACTGAATAACTTATAGAAGGCAACTTATAGAAGGCACTCTTTGTCGAACTAGCCCACAATCTTTGGTTGCTGTGTACCTTTTTTGTCATAACGCAGTGTATAAAAATAAAGCTGTTTAATATTGATATTCGCTGTCACGGATGTTTTCCATGAATCATAAAATGTTTTTTGTTGATTTGGCAAAAAGATATAACATCAAGACGAAAAATTATGTTTAGTAGCATAATGAAATTTTGTATGCAATTCATATACATGTACATCATTTTTTTATCGAAACCGCAATGACGTTTGTAGTGTAATTGCTAAACAATAGAATATAGACATGTCTTTTGAGCTTTTGTAAGATTTTGACATATGTTTTAATATTAAAGGAACAACACTAACATTTCATTTACAATTACGTATAAGCACAAACTCTTATGCTATTCAGTAACTGTCTATAATTGTGTTTCTTGACTCTAATGTCTAGTATTGTGTTTAATTTCACAATGTACTAGAGAAAGAAAATGAAATTGACATATACAATACAGTAGTTATGCGTTATTGTGTTTACATAAAACCCATATACGCGTAGACACATGTAAACATTTTGGTGAAAGGGTTGTTCATTAGCCACTTGGCCAGATTGTTTAATGGCATGAAGTTATCAATACAAAAGAAAGAACAATCTCTTTCACACCGGCTACATTTCATTTGCCTCTGTAGTTGGCTAGGAAAGTAGTCCCTACTCACGTGGTTTTAATCACATGATTTGATAACATTCAAACGCAGCGCACAATTCCACCCACTCTGTCCATTTTGTTTACATCCGCGCACTGATTGCATCTGCGTAAATTAGAATGAAAATAGTTCCAATAATAGGAATAAAAATTATTAATCTTTACCCATTTATGATAATTGAAAAACCAATCATTCGTTATTTCTGTACTTGTGGTCCTAACACTCAACTTCAATGTGCGTTAAATATATTAGTTCCGTTTTGACAAGATCCTTGTAATTGAGCCCGTTGCAGAGGTATATAGTGAGAGCAGCGAGCGACAACTATGTGTACATACGTATTAAAACTACCAGAGCACACTTTATAAGTACTATACACACGTTTGTTCTGTGTAACAAACCTGAAGGTTTGAAGCATCTTTTGCTCACATATGTTCACAACATACAAAAAAACACAACCGTTTTGCCAAAAAATAATGTATTTGGAAAGCAAAAACAAACAAACAACGCATTCACATGCCGATTATATATAGCAATTGAAGACATTTTGTAAAAGCACTGGACAATTAATTAAGAACATCATTGCTACTTAAGAATCAGTACAATACAGAGACAAATAAAACCATAAGAACATCAATTGTTGCGTTAAGTTGCTTCCTGCAAACTTTTACCGTTGTATAATGTATAACGCCGAATTTGAATGCAATTTCTATGTAGCTGTTTGTAAAACGACTAATTTAATTCACTACAAAGTCAGTTTGTTTGCATACATGCCATCATTGGCAAATGCAAACATATATAAAGCCACATTTGAATAAAATTTCAATGAAGATGCTTGCAAAACGATTAATTCATTACAAAGACAGTTTGGTTCGCAGACATGCCATCATCGGCAAATGCATTCACCACATCAACGATTACATTGTCTAGTGCCGGAGTACTCGTTGTGACGTTGTTTGCAGGAACTGCCGCTGCATCGGTCGTTTCTTCACCGCCAATCACCGTTTCCCGAGTAATTATATGTTCATTATGGTGTTGGTGGTGAAGTGTGTCTGAAATTGTCGTAAGACCAAAGTAGCGGACGCATTGTTGATAATAATTTTGCAACACCAAATAAGTTGGGAACACAAAACACAGAAGCAAAACAGGTATACGAACTTCCCAATGAACAGTATAGCTACATCCTAATTACATAACATCTCGCGACGGATGGTAAACCAGCCAAGTGTACACATTGCATTAAAGGTTTGCATTAAAAACTGGATTAAAAGTGGGTAACACAAGTCATAGGTGAGTAACTCGCCTTATATTTCCACAGAGAACTATCAATATTAATACAAAATCATCGTATCTCATAAAAATCACGTACAATTCTAAAACTTTACTTACGAGCAAATAGGAAGGGAGCCCCCTGAAATTCGTCCATATCAAGGACACCGTCCCCTGAAGGTATAATACAATGTGAATATTGCGTTTAACTCAAAGTGTTTCTTTTATTTATTGTTAAGGCCATTTTCAACGAACCCTACTGGTTTAAGGCTGTTAGCGTGGTTGGCTCAGCTCCTTTTCTTGCCTTTTATATGTATTATGGTTGATGATAAATATTAAAGCAATGAAAATAGAATATAATGAGCTAATTTAATTACATTATATTGCATTGCAAAGGGAAATGCAATAGCAGAAGCAAGTGTAATTGTGCGGACGTCAACCGACACTAATATTTGTAATATATATTACGAATAATTCTTTACCATTAGCGTCGGCTAGTCCGAACGGTTCTCTTAGCTCGCTGGGGTCTGCCATGGTTACCGTTTTGATGACAACAAACACGAACTCCTCGTAGGCGATCAGCTTGTCGCCGTTCGTGTCGTAGTCCGAAAATTCGTCGGAGAACGGCACCATGATCTCGAAAGGGCTAACCTGAAATATTAACATTAAACGTTGGTGTTGAATACTGTTTAATACTAACACAATGGAAGACATTCATGTTCACTGATTTAACAGGAATTGCTCTATTGCTGAGAGACTAGCAAATTATATCATCAACGCATTTACATCGTCATAACTAAAGAAGTGTTTATGCACAACATTCCACTTTCATACAGAATGTAATTTGGAAACGCATTATATACGAGGGCTGTTCAATAAATTCTAAGACTGGCCTTACAATGACAATACCTTATGTCTCAAACAGGTGAATAAGCAGGAATCTATAAATATATTAGCCGCGTCGTCGGAAAACCGGACTTAATGCATGTGCGTAAAGTGTCGTCCCGGATTAGCCAGTGCGGACTGCACTTTCCGCCTACAGTGGATTTATGTTTAGAAGAGACTTCTTTGAAACAGAAAATTACAATAAAAGCGGAAAGTGCGGTCTCGGATTAGCTTGTGCGGACTGCACAGGCTAACCCGGAACGACACTTTACGCACATGCATTAAGCCCGGTTTTCTCACGACGCGCCTCATATGTGGAACGTAGTTGAATGGCTTTCAAACAGGCTTAAACATCTTTGCATTTTGATCGTGCCACAGTGTTGACTACAGTTTTAATCATACGTGTTTTTGTGTTTGTTTGGTGTTTTATGGCGTGGGGGTTTTATGGGCAAGTGGTCAATTGTCTGAGATAAAGAACCAAAGAACCTCAGAATGTTAATGGGTTCTCTGTTGCTGATACAGACGGAATTTTCTATATGTTATAATAATACACAGCCTATTTTGAGCAGAACAGCTACATATTCAAGTAATCAGTACCAAAGTGCTATGTTTGAAATACATGAGATATGCTACTTACGCTTCGTTTACACTTATCGGCCTTGACACTGCACGCATTTTTGCCGACATCCTTCAAAGGTTCCACCACTGGAATGGCCACTCCATTCGTCTTCAATTCTATAAAAGTGCCAACCGCCTCGACAGCTACAGGACAGGCTAAGCCGAACAGGGCCTGCAAGGAATAATAGGAATAATAAAATGATAATAATAGTTATTATTATTAAATAACTATTAACTATTATTATTATTATTATTATTATTATTATTATTATTATTATTATTATTAGTAGTAGTAGTAGTAGTAGTAGTAGTAGTAGTAGTATTATTATTAGTAGAAGTAGTAGTAGCTAGTAGTAGTAGTAGTAGTAGTAGTAGTAGTAGTAGTAGTAGTAGTAGTAGTAGTAGTAGTAGTAGTAGTAGTAGTAGTAGTAGTAGTAGTAGTAGTAGTAGTAGAAGTAGTAGTAATTTTAGTAGAAGTAGTAGTAGTAGTATTACTATGATTATTATTATAAATGTATATGTAATATTTGTAGGTTCTTAAGTTTTTCTGCGCCAGTCAAATCTAAAGTGTTGCTGTCCAACAAAGTTTACTAATAACTGCAATCACATCATTCGTCTAAATACTGCAACTGAAGAATCGTCTAGACGACGTTAAGTTCAATTTACATGCTATGCACTGAGTTATATCTCGCTACCTACCTTGCAACCCACTTTCTCGATTGCTTTCCCTAACTTCTTCAGCGCTTTTCTGACAGACCAGCTGTCAGCGGGGTTGATCAACAATACTACCAACAGCACAACCAGACATGTCCGGGTGTTCATCATGATGACTGAAGGTTATAATAAATCTAACATGATACTCACAAATTTTTCTATAGACAAAGAACACAATTATCGTTGTTATACTACCCAGAAAACAACGCAAAAAGTAGTCCCGATTATATTCTGAGCGGAGCATAGTCAAAAGTAGTTCCAATTACAATTGTAAAAATATACGTCCAATCATGTTAGAATCGAAATAATTTTCGCATTATCGTTGTTTATCGGCCATTAAACAAAACTTTGTCGTTCTGATGCCGCCGTGGCTATTAAACAACTAGGGCTACGCCAAAGTGGTTTCATGCCTTCGCATCAAAACCCCAAATTGTTGTTTATTGGCCGATAAACAACGATAAATCGAAAATTATTTCTTAAATCACAATGTATTGCAAATGGATAGACTGAAATAGGCAGTTGTTGTTTTTAGACACATTTAATAATTTAATCAATTGTTTTCGACATTTGTAAATTTAATAAAATCACAATATATTGCATAAGCCGATAAAAAACGATAAATCGAAAAGTATTCCTTAAATCACAAGTTATTGCACAAGGATAGACTCAAATAGGCAGTTTTTTTAAATTTAATTGTTTAATCAAGTGTTTTCGAATATTGCAGATTTAATAAAATCACAATCTATTGCATAAGCAAAAGCTGATGTTGGCAGTCATATTTCGTTAAATTAAATCAAATAATTTTATCCTGGTTGTTGCTATAACTGATGATGGATTAAACGGACAACTTTTTCAATGTACGTATAAGCCAGTACTGTACAATGCAAAATGAAACTAGATGACTGTATATTGCATCAGTGACACCTTCTTGAAAACTCATTGAAGCTTGAAGTTAACTGGTTTCTTTGGCCCTTCTGTCGAATTTGAAATCCTGGTTCTAAGATATCCAGTTGATATAAACCGAAAGATTATGAAGTATCATAAATATATCAATCAGTACACTTTATAAATAGACAAAGAGCGGATATCTGTCTTTAAGCATTGGGCTAAAACCGAATGACCATCTGCAGTAACTGTTGCATCAATAAATTAAATTTGTCGAAGGAAACACCAGTATCAAAGGTTACGGTTATAAATTACATACCACACAGAGAAATTGGCAAAAAAAAATAAAATAAAATAATACAAACACACGCAACAAAGACCAAGTTAAAGCAGCAGTCCAGAAATATGTCAATAAAAATAATACTTAGCAGAAATCGCTTCTTGTTGACATTTTACCGACCATAATACAAAACACCGCATTGAAATCGGTAAAATAATAACGTTTTGGTAACTTTTACTTGTGTAGTTATCTGTCTGCAACAGCTGGTGACGTCTCTGGAGTAAATCAGCATGTACATTAGTGTATATTCCGTTCGTACCAAGCGTTTTCGAACATAGACGAACAAATATCTTTTCTAAATAAAAAACAGTGTTCAGTCGTTAATGTTCATTAAGGTGTATTGAATTATTTTCTGTGGAATGTGTCTAAAAGCTGTCATAACATTATGTGGTGTGTAACCAAAGTTCGATACTAAACCAAACAATAATATACCAACAACAACAACAGCAATCTTACCTGGATAAATCGTTCTTGGAATTCAAATAATAGTCACTTTTAAATTACGTACGCTCTGACAGCAATAATGGCCTGACCCGCTATTAAATAGAAGTCTCGTACGTTTGTGGTTTTGGAATCTGTTTTACATTGGCTGATCACTGATATTTCGAAATACCAGCAGATGTGATACCAATAAGAATCAAATATTTTAATTTCCGTGTTTATAAATATACACTATAAAACTGATACGATAGTGTAATTGAAAGAAATTTTAGAGTTTAAATTAGGAGTCCCTGGTACACGTAGGTAGTACCAATTTTATATCATGCCACGTTAAACGATTTACGTCCGTTCAGTCGTTTACTTCGTTTTGCGGTTAAAGAATCAACATAATTTAAAACGATCATTATGATTAATTACTTTTTATCAGATTTTGCGATGTGGTAATTATTAAAATGCACCAAACCTTTAGGGAATTTCCCTTCAATGATACGAGCATGTATCTGGTATTTTGATGGTGTAGGCCCGAGATTTTATATTTTTAGTTTCTCGGACATTTTTGAAAAACTGACCTGTCGGACGGTGGAAATAAAATAAAAAATAAAAATAAAAATATACTTTGAATACCTTTTTTTTGCTATACTCATGACAAAACGAGCAATGCATTGCTTTTTATATAAATATGCACATAAAATCAGCATGATTTACGTTGAATTAATATATGATAACTGCGAGTTGAAACGATATAACTGTAAGAAATACGTCATTAATGGAATTAAATTATATGATCAATTTTGTGTTTATTATTTTTACATTATTGTTCCAGTTTTTTGGGGGGTTTTCAAACAAATTCGGGTAAGTAGATTCGAGAAACTAAAGATCAACAAACACTTGCATAATCGACGGTTTTAATGGTATGTTTTAAGCTGTTGCTGTTATCACGTGTGTATGTTCTGTATTGTCTTCAGTAATGATAATTAATCACTGTTATACATAAACCATGCGTTTTATGGCCAGATGTTTTCTAGAACTGTCATATTTGGTGGTTCATATATACATTTTTTTTCTAATTTCCGAACGTCAGACTGTCCTAAAATCTATTTCTCGTGCAGTGGCATAATTTACATTTAGAGGGTCAGCAGCATTTTGCTATATCATTAGTAAGATTGTAGTCCCTTTTAAGTAACGTTAAAAATAAAATCAGATGCAATGCTCCAAGCAACATTTATTTACCTTTAAGGACCACGATTCTTAATATAAAACATCTCGGTGTTTAAAATTACAAAGATCGTAAACAAGAAAGCAATTGAACCTTATGAACACGGTTATGAAGTTCTTTACTTCCTAGCAAATGTCAGGAAAAGAGACCCCAATGTACAAAATGTATGATGATACAATGTAAAAAGCAGTTGAGAATTATTATAATAGTTGTGTGAATTTAAAATGGGGAATTACTGTGCAAGACAACACTACTTCTCCTAGACCATTATATTGACGGGTCCATTCTATAAATACAGCATCGTCAAGGACACTGACCTCTGTACTAAGACACTTCACTAACAGAAGCAAAGACTAGTATTCGCTATTCTGCACATACGCGACGGTAAATGGCAAAATATAGTTTCAAACATAGTAAATAAAACTATTTTTTAAATCCAAGTTCATCAAGCAAGCGTGATTTCGATGTATTCATGCAATTCAGTTTGTTTACCTTTTTACTGGGGTATATGTTCTCATTACATTTTCCGTTTTTCCGAACAGAAAGTCTAACATGTATAGTGAAGCATATAAAACTAGTTTTATTTCCCGAAATACGTTACTCCAACGTACAAATGTCAGTGTTTGATCGCTGTGTACACAGTGTTGTCGGCTCATGAAGCTCCCGCAAGGACATGGTCGTAGACGACCCAGGTCCTTCACGTACCAGATCATGACGGCCCACATTGTAATATGAGGAGTATTGTAAGAAACCCAGGCTTAATGCAAGTGTGGAAAGTGTCGACCTGGATCAACGTGTGCAGTCCGCACAGGCAAATCCAGGACGGCACTTTCCGCTTTTATGGTATTTTCTGAATAATCGGGGCACATCACTTAGAGGTATAGTGAACATGTGTATATTTCAGTGTAGAACAAGCACACACAAGTCATATAATTTTACATTACCATTAGCATATATAAGCATGCACATTTTTGGTTCAGATCAGACATCGAATAGACAGGAAAGCTGCAACATTAATAGGCTAATATCATTGATAAACGTGTACAAAAAATAAGCATTAATAGTATTTTACTACCAATACATTCATAAAGACCGACATTACTTTAAGTATAAAAATACGTTCTTAAATGATAAATACCCTTAGTTAAATGTTATTTTTGGACAAATATGAGAGCGTAGACCATTGAGTACCATAATTGTTTTCATCATCTAGACATGTGATATTTAGAAATATCGTTTTAAAAGATTTCACCTTCTTACCTGTATATGTGAATTTTCCATAAACTCATAGAGTAAAGAGAACATCTAAGGTCTTCGAATAATAAAGGAGTTTATAGGGACATTGTGAAACCGGATCGACATGCATATGAAATTTCGAAAGCTGCAATATATAAAAATATTGTTCTTTATTTCCGTTGGTGCTTCTTTGCGATGTCGAAAATATGTGTTTTTGCTTTCGTCTTATGTGACCACATAAAATACTATATTATTTTAATGGATAGCCATGTCAAGTTTTATCAAGATTTATGGGAAAATTATGATTTTTGTACCTAATTAGTGGTAACATCAATAATGAGATAGTGGTACTGAATCACATACACGTAAAAAGAAGGGGGATTTTCGTTGATTTTACAGACACTTTACTTGCGGTTTGTAGCAAAACAATGCACATCACATAAAACACACTTATATTTTATGAATCCGTACAATTCAGAAAGTACGTTTCTATATACATGTATATTTAAAAAATAAAACAAACGATTGTGCAGAACATGTAAGGGCCTTATTATCTATGTCTAAGAAATATTATATTCTATATTATACTATTGTGAAATGGATAATGTGCTTCGACACATGTACATGTGTCAGTGCGGTATTTATCCACCAGAATGCATTGACAACACGTGGCTAAAACTCAGAAGTGATAACACAATCGTTTCGCTTATATTATAATAATTCATTTCAAGTCCACGTGGTTCTAAATAATTTCCACATTTATATTATTTACACGCTTGTAAATATTAATTACATTAAATAAAACACCTATCAGTTTGATAATATATTGACCACCAGTGACCGTTTTTCCTTAACTTTTCATATAATACAATATGAATGTTAATTCAATGGAACAAATATTGGTTTCCAATTAAACATACTAAGAGAATCGGTGTTAATTACATTGTCAAATTAAGCATGTCAATAAAGAGCTGATAACGCGTTGTGGGTGGTTGAATATTCCATTTGTATTTTGTGTAATAAAAGTAATGTATTTCAAATATTTGTAGATTTATTACATAACATTTATAAACATAACATTAATATTTATCCCATCATCACGCCTGCATTGACATAAATAACACCCCGTGGGATAAACGTAGCTGTATTCATCTTGTTGAATACAGCAAACACGCGCATTATAATGACGTCATTTTGTTAATGTTCGTGATGTCATTTGATGTTTTTCGTGTTATTCAGCGATTTTCGTTCGTTTATTATCAAAATTTAGACAGAAAATGATGAAATAAATAGAATGCCAGGTAAGTGTTGAATACATATACGTTTATTTTCTCCGCACGAAAACCTAAACCACTCGCCAAATGAACTTATCTGTATAAGTAATCTAGTAATCTCTATATCTTCGACGCACTAACCTGACTCCGACCTTTATACATGACTGCATTACAAATCCGTTAAGGTGAATGTATTTTGTCTTTGTCTATAGAAAAATTAGCGGGTATCATGTTAAAATTGTAATTATAAAATAGTAATTATCTAGCTGTAACGAAATTGGTGAAGAGAAACTTAAGAATCATGGTGGTTATGATTATAAATGATTTTTGTTTAAATATAAATTTTAAAACATTACTATTAGAATGCGTTGAAACAGCAAATGCACAATACCAGAGCTGTGAGTGGAATCAGCTTAGTGACGTATTTTCCAAAAAGTGACAAATATTATAAATTGAAAAAGAAACGTATATTTTTATTTGTGTATACATGTTAAACTGGGCGTTTTTTTTTTGTTTTTTTTTGGAGGGGGGTGGGGGCTCAACGGTTGGTGAATACGGGCCCTAGTGACATGTTGTGGTTACGTAGCCGAATAATAATAATAAATCAACACGCTGACAGCGTAGACAGACTGTTGGCGACAAAACAAACTAAAAGCGTGTGAATTATGACTGCATTTGTGCAAAAAAAGGAAAGTGTTGTTTGAATGAAGTTTAATTTCCCACCCTTAAACTCTATTATGTGGTTTCTTTTTCAGTAATATACGACATCATAATAAAAACTAATTTGTAAGTAACGAAAAACATAGATTTGTTCGAGCTAATTATCTTATGCAAACGGAATTACATACATGCCAGTCAACAAGTCTATCTGAAATGGGCTAGAATAAGCGACGAAGAGTAATAGTTAGGAGCACCGATTGTTAGTGCTTCGTAGCCAAAGATCCATAAATAAACATGTTTATTTATAGATCTTATAGATCGTTGTTCGTTGCCTACTGGGTCAAAAGTAGGTCATACGATGCAAGCTCTCGATTTCCACAGTACATTTTAAAATTAATAAATTGCAGTTATTTGTTTTAAGAATATTCAGAATCAGAATTGGTAACAAGAAAAAACGAGTCAAAAGTAAACAATGTAGCGCATTAATTTGGTGGTCTTATTCCAGGACACTCAGGTGAATATTCGGTTACATACAAGTAAATAGCAAAAGTAGGGGTGTCATATGTTTAAAGTTATTTTTTTTTCATAAAATGACCTTTTTACAAACTGTTATTGTAATAAATCACATGATATACACATTATAATACATATACACACATTATCTTAAATAATTAAAATGTAAGAAAACGAGGGTGAAATTTTGCTGTTTTGAAAAAGTCCCCTTTCTGGTTTCGATTTACTGACTAATAGCCTTCAAAGAAAAGAAGTAATTTTCCGTTATACCTGTTTTGGAAGTTACTCTCTCAAAAGACCGTTGGCTTCCGCCAACAGTCGAAAAAAGAAATCTTTAGATAATCTTACTCAAATACTGGTATATTTTCATGATAAAATACTATAGGTCAGATATAATTACCGTATTTCACACTGTGAAATAAAAATCCGTATCCAACGGGTGGTTAAAACGGACTATTTTTGCGTTCGTTGAGAATCGAATATTTCCGTAGCGTTCCGAGCGACATTGGGAAACACCCCGTTTTATTCATATACACAGACGCCGCCGTTACTATATGTTGAATTGAATTGAATTGAAAGACGTCATTGATGCCCATCATGACATGACATGTATTTATGCGCGTTCTTTAACAGCACTATTTTGTTATTATTGTGTTTGTTTTGTGGTGTTGTTTTAATTGTAAGGAGGTATATAATAAATGAAATACTACATAAATGTGGCGTTCCGGTAGGTTGTATCACTCTCGAGACATGCGGACTCTTTGAATAAAGCGTTGCATAATCAACTCGAGCGATACAAGCCACCGGAACTCCACAGTCATGTATAGAGCTGCAACAATTCTTTCGATGCATCGATCAATCGAATTTGAATGGCCCGATTCGATTGTCGATACTAAACCAGCCAATTTCGATTCGATTTTTTTTTTATATATTAATAGATGATTTGTTATAAAGCTATAAATTACAACTATGGTTGTATGTAGAGTTGTCTTGTAAATTGAGTATGGCATCATGTCTGACGTACTGAATTAGTTTTCTTAAGCATTATGACCATTTTCCACTGTTCTAATTAATATTGATGTATTTAAGGTACATACGTTAACATTAACATTACGATGACATTAATATTTATAAAAATAATATTTCTTATATTGCAAGTCACGACTCCTGAATACGCAAAAGCCTATATAAAGGAAAAATGAATCGAATCGAAATATTCAACTACATGATCTTTGAAATCGAAATCGAATCGAATCGAGCCGTGGCTGAATCGTTGCAGCTCGAGTCATGTAATAGTCCCTATATTGAAAAAGAAAACAGCTGGGATCGAAACCAGCATACCCTAGAGAAGGACATTGGTGTCTAATGAATGAAAAGGCAGATTGGAACAGGACAGAGCTCTGCCAATTTACAATGAATGTAAAAGGACTTTATTGTTTGGTGAGAGTGAATCTAGCATTCTTGAGTTTTACACACAATGACAAATTTTACCTATTAGACAGGTGTTTACCTTTCTGACAAATGTTACCATATTTTGCAATCCTCACATACGCCTGTCCAGAAATTAACACATTTTTTAATTTGTTTAATTTTATTTTATTTTACACAATTTCATAACAATTTTTAGCAATTACATAAATATAAAAATGGCAATGATTTTGTTTTCCAGTCCGTCTGCTGTAAATTTGATGTCCATTATGCGGCACCTGCAAGCAGTCGGGGTCACATGGACAGAACGGTTACATTGCACCGTAATGTCAAATCATTAACGGAACATGTTCACACATTGGCGATTTGACAATTTTCACAAATTTTGTCATAGATCACAAAAAGAAATTGTACCTTATATACAAACAGGCGAATTAACACTCATGACTAAGAAATATATTGAAAATATCGTTTCGTTTATTGATAATCATCAATCACATGTTCGTAAAGCTTTTAATCGGTATTTTGGAAAACACGTGTATCATATACATAACCTTAAAAATACCTCACCAAACGTGTAGGTCCGAATGGCCGAATAGTTTTGAGAGTTTTGATCCCGAAGGTCCCGGCGAAGGCAATTTTTTTTAATTTACCTTTTTTTCTGTATATAATATTTGTTGTAGACTATTCGAGATGCGTTAGTTTTTGCAGTTAAACTCTTTAATGACATTATCCCCGGAATACCAAAATCTGTGAACAAGTCCCTTGAAGTGGACCAGCGTACAAAGACAATTGAAGAAAGTTAATAAAAATTTGTAAAGTAACAAGTGAATTAAACGTAATGTGGCAGGAAAAGAATTTATGTTACCTAAACACATACGGTGCCCAAATGACAATGTTAAGACAGTCTCCTTACGATGCAGAAATCTCACCAGAACACCATCAAGTAATGGCGTTAAAACTTTGTTCACAAAAGTTTGTTGTTGTTTTATGTTGTGAAAAACATGTATCTAATCATAATGTAAGGTATAATTGTAGTATACCTACCAGCAAACACATATGGTGCTGTTCGAAATTCGTCTGCATCCACGAACCCGTCTCCTGGAATAAAATATCCATTCATATCTCACCTCCGACATAAATGACGCGATCCAATTGACTAAGACCGGTCACATGACCATGGGGTATTTTCCATACACCATGGGTATATTTCAATACCCCATACAAGTTTAATAGCGCAGTTTATTTTCGTGACGTCATAGTATGTGTTTCGTGTTATGTAAGTTTTTCTTTCGTTCATTTTCAAGTGATATCAATTAAAGAAACCACTAAAAGGTTGTCGGTGAGATAAACATGTATTCGCTACACTGTTAGTTTCACTGTTAGTAACTGAGGGTGTAAGGTGTGTACACCTTTAGTGGCTTCATGCCGTACTCGAGCCACTGGGGGTGTATATCCCATGCACCCTCAAGTACTAAGAGTGTAACTAATAATACCAACACATATTTAATGTGAACATAAAAGAACGTACATTATACTTTTTTCGACGCATTAATCGAGTGTTTTTGATGTTTAAAGAAAAAAACAGTCCATTTATTTACATAAATCAGTAAACAATGTAGTTAAAACGTGTAACATTATTATTTAAGGTCACTACAAATCTACACAAGATAAATTACAAGTATTGTATTTGGTCACTTCAAGACTACATGTATGTACAATACATATCCGCATAACAATCTACACCAATTAACATAACAATTTCTTTTACCATTTTTGTTAGCGGCATCAAAAGGTTCACGTATCGACCCTGGGTCCACGATGTTCACTGATCTCAGCACGATGTGCACGAACTCTTCGTACCCTATCCTTCCGTCCCCGTTCATGTTGTAATCACTGAGCTTACTCGAAAATCCCATCAGTATCTCGTTTTCATTGACCTAGGAGATGAAATATGAAATCATCTTTTATCTTCGCAGTATTCTCTAGTAAAAGATTTTCTTATAACCTGTTATGTCAACTACAAATAAGTATCCGTTAGGTATTCTTGCGAAACATTAATGTATTTACAACGACAGTGATTATTGAAAAAAATCTATTCTTGATAACCGACAACTTGTTAGATGTTTCCGCTTGTGAATTTATTAACTGTTGAATTGATTTGTAAATATAAAGGTAATTTGCTGCTGTACATGGGTACAAGGCTTTTAAAAACAGCATAGTGTTGCAAATGCAATTATATATGCAAGGTATAACATTTACAATGGTAAAACAAATGCAATTATATATGCAAGGTATAACATTGACAATGGTAATACAAATGCAATTATATTTGCAAGGTATAACATTGACAATGGTAATACAAATGCAATTATATATGCAAGGTATAACATTGACAATGGTAAAACAAATGCATTTATTTATGTATTGTTCACATTATGGGAGACAACTAAGTCCGGACGAAACTAGTATGGCAAGAAGGGAATAACAAAAACCGTGTTGAGATTGATAAAGGGCATTTATTAAAAATGCCATAAAATATAATGTGTGCATTTTCAACCTAAAAATGCACTAAACTGGCAAAATGTACATACATATAAAACACAGCATATAAAACAATGTATGTACATAAATGTATCATAAACAAACATACAAAATCACAACACGTAAAGTTATAGTTATGGCCAGAATGCCATAATGGGCGAAAATAAACCGCCATGTCCTGTAAAGATTTATATATGAAAGTAAAGTGGTGGAGGTATGGGAGGAGGTGGTTTTTATGCGAAAAATAGGCGAGGCAACTGCCCACGCCAAAATAATATTGATAAGAATGTCCAAACGTTCTGATTGGTTTAACATATCACCTGACTAGTTTGTTTAATCTGATTGGCCAAGGATCAAAGATACAAGGTTACATACAACTAGGAACGAAAATCAATGTCAATCTGAAAATGACATAAAAAACTTTATGTGTGCATAAACTTGGTTTTATGTATTGTTCACATTATGGGAGACAACTAAGTCCGGACGAAACTAGTATGGCAAGAAGGGAATAACAAAAACCGTGTTGAGATTGATAAAGGGCATTTATTAAAAATGCCATAAAATATAATGTGTGCATTTTCAACCTAAAAATGCACTAAACTGGCAAAATGTACATACATATAAAACACAGCATATAAAACAATGTATGTACATAAATGTATCATAAACAAACATACAAAATCACAACACGTAAAGTTATAGTTATGGCCAGAATGCCATAATGGGCGAAAATAAACCGCCACAATGGGGAACCCATCCGCCCATTGAGAACGGACTGAGACTAGCACGGACTGAGACTAGCAGATTATGAATGTTACATATAAAATAACCTTATGCAAAAGTTAATAATTATGCATACATATTAAACGTAACGGAGTGAGACTGGCCAATACATTTCTGTACACACAAATGTAAAGTAGTATAGAAGGGATAAATATGGAGCTGCTGCCTTAAACCGTCAGCTCAGTGTGAAGTGAAGAAGTATATAGACGTGATAAATGCAAAGCGGCTGCCTTAAACCGCCGGCTTTGTGCAAGGTGCAGTTTGAAATTGTTAGGAAAGGAGCTGCTGCCTTAAACCGTCAGCCCCAAACCTGACAAACTGAAGCAACCTGACTTATATAGGTAGTGCACGAGGACGAATGTATTTTAAGTATGCCTGTGACTTCCAACGACCCAATTGTTGAATGTTTGATGGGGAAAGATGGTTGTTGTGTGCATGAGTTGCACCCCCAATACGAAAAGAGTGACTTGTGAAGTGAACAGGGTCAAGGTTTGATGCTATGACACACCTGTGTAATAGAGACCTGAAGAATGAGGTTGAAACAGCCTCACCGTTGTTTAAACGGAAAAGTGGGCCTGGGTACTCTGGGGTGATGCGTAAATAACGTAACAGAGCACGCACGGGGCATAGCTGTTTACATGTTTGCCGGGATAATGGTATAATTGATGTGCGACCCTGTGAATGTTTATAGTTACAAATGGTGACAGATACTCCCGATATAATCGAGCCCTGATAATTAAAGGAAATGTTCTTGCGCTGAATAACATTCATAAAGCCTGTGGCAGAAACAGCTAGTTCGCCTAAGCGAAACAAACCAAAGAATGCAAACAAAAACATAGAATGAATGAGAACCCGGGTGTACTTGTCGGTAACCAAAGTACGAAGGTGAGACAGAAGTAACTGTATGTGGTCTAGTGTAAACGGATGTCGCTTGTCCGCCGGTTTATTGCGTCTGATGCTATGAAGCAATTTTTTTATGACGAACGAGTCTGAAGGATTGGGCACACCCTTGAGTTTGTGAACATATGTGATGGCAGAAATATAGGAAGTAATAGTCGTTGCTTGTAACTGACGGGCATGACATATGGCAATAAACTGAGCCAAATGTTCCGTGGATACAGGCCATAAAGGCTCCGAAGGGTAGTGTGTCCAGTGAAAATTTTGGTAGTGCTGAAGAGCATTTTTATAACTCGACTTAGTGGATGGAGCAAGCGATGAATCCAAAAGATTGTAAACCAGTTGATTCAGTTGAGCTGTAGAAGATGCTCCGGGATGGGTGTGGGAACCTTGTCCATGTGAGGAGCAGAGGCTTGAAATTTTTCTATCTGTGAACGAGAAAGAAGGTCGGGTAAAACATTTTGTCGACCGGGAATATGTTCGGCATTTATAAGTATGTTAAATGTCATGCTTGCCAAAACCAAGCGACGTACAAGAGACATTATACTAGGTACTTTGCAAGTTTGACGATTTATAATATGCACCACTGCTGCGTTGTCTGTGTGCAGGATAATGCAATTGTCACGTAATTGTCCACCCCATATTTCCATTGCTAAAACAATAGGGAAGAGTTCCTTGAATGTGATGTCATATGGTAACCAATGGTCAGACCATGTACCCGAAAACCAATGAGATTTAAACACAGCCCCAAACCCAAGTGATCCAGATGCATCAGTGTGCAGGTGCAATGTGTCTGACGACAACCAACGGTGCTGCCTTAAAAGATTTTTTCCATTAAAATGTTCAACAAAAAGCTGCCAGGCACGTAAATCTTTTCGGCTTTCCATATTGAGTGTAATGTAGTGTGTAGGGTGTGTAACCTTTTTGGTAAGATCTGTGAGGCGACGGAGGAAACTGCGACCTGGAGTTACCACCTGGCAGCAAAAATTTAGTAATCCTAAGAGAGATTGTAAGTCCTTCAGAGTGACTTTTCTAGACCTAGCAGTGTGTGCGAGAAGTTCCCTGAGTTTAATTAGCTTGTCATCAGGGAGGCGAGCTTCCATTTTCAGAGAGTCTAATTCTAAACCCATGAAAATTATGATGGATGTGGCATTTTCAGTTTTCTCAGACTTAATGGGAACTCCAATGTTATTGCAGAAATCCAGAAATTTTTGTAAATTGGATTGGCAGATAGAAGAGTTAGCGGGACCCAGAAAAAGGAAATCATCAAGGATATGTAACATGTGTTTAATTCCTAGATAGTTTTGAGATATATACTGGAGACCCGAGCTAAATCTTTCAAAAATAGCGCAAGAGGAAGATGCTCCCATAGGCAGGCACTTGTCATAATAAAATTTATCCTGGAATGTAAAACCTAAAAGGTGGTAATCGGCCGGATTGATCGGGATAAGACGGAAAGCAGAATCAATGTCAGTTTTGCTGAAAAGTGAGCCCTGGCCTAGAATCAAAAGGTGGTCTACAGCATCATCAAAGGAAGAGTAAGTAACTGTGGCCAGGGACGGTTCAATAAAATCATTTATAGAATTACCTTTAGGGTAACTGAGGTGATGGATTAAGCGGTATTGGCCCTGTGTTTTCTTGGGAACCAGACCTATGGGACTGACATGTAGATTTGCAAAAGGGGGTGTTTGGAATGGTCCCGCTATACGACCATTGTGAAGTTCATGATCTAGTTTTTGGGACACTAAAAGAGGGTATTCGTTACAGGATTGTAAGTTAGGGGAGGTAGTTGCCACCCGAGGGCCCAAATAACCCAGATCAAAACCATTTGAAAAACCGTTGACGAGGTAGGTTGACCAGCAATAGCCTGCAAGATATGGTGCTAAGGATGAGATTTGAATGGGTGTGACCACGTTACTTGGAAGGCTTCGGACCTGTTGGTTTTTGTTTGGTATTGAGGGACTGAGCGGCCTGTTCCTGGCTGGAGAAGGTGCAGTTGAAGGCAGTGTGGGACCCACGACAGAAACCGCAGACATGAGGGTGGGAGCAGTTGGGAGCCCGACAGTTGGTGGGCTTGTTATAGGTCCAGCAGGTGTTGTCCAAGAAGCGTTTGTAACGGTTGGGAGAAGAGAAAGGTCTGACTGAGGGGCGTTGGGGACGAAAAGACTGGGGACCAGTTGCAGAGGTTGAAGCCATTAACCAAAATTCTGTGTGAATTCTGTCCCAAGGCAGAGGGACAGAAGACCGAAGCATCCTAAACTGCGAATCGTATTGGAGGAAAGCAGGCCCAGGACGGCGATTCGCTAAGTCGCGAACAATCTCCATGTATTTCAAAAGCTGTTGAGTTTCTGCAGGGTACTTGTATGTGTAGATAGAGGTGAAGCGGATGAAGGCAGAGGTCCACGCTTCGACAGACGTTAGTTTGAAAGAGCGAGAAGAAGGTGCAATAGAGATATTGGAGTGCTTATCCATTTGAAGGGTGTACTGAGGTGGCTGTGCAGAAGAGTTAGAAGGAAGCAGAGATGACAGATCGATGTATTTTCCTTTCCAAATGTCGGTGCAAACCGATTTCTTAATTTGGGCGATAATCGGCGTGCTGATGGGCTCCGTGAACAGGACGTTGTTACCTGGCATCAAATTAAACTCATGTTGATTGAGAAGCCCCTGGAAGGATGTTGGGGGGCTGTCTTCGTCATCGGAGGACGAGTCATCGAGAAAGAGTGGAGGCACTGGCTGTGGAAAGGCCTGGACAGTATGTG
The DNA here is from genome assembly GCA_027627225.1 of Congeria kusceri. NCBI lineage: Eukaryota > Metazoa > Mollusca > Bivalvia > Myida > Dreissenidae > Congeria > Congeria kusceri. The sequence continues at coordinate 102,600,607 of CM051024.1, forward strand.
GTCGAGTTGGAAATGCATCAGGGAGCGGTGCCAGCGGAGGTGCAGATAGCACTGGTTCCGTCATCGAAATGGTAGCCGCAGCATTGCTGTGAGTGGTTACGACAAACTGGGCTGCATCCAGCGTGGGTCAAGTGACCTCAGGTGTAGAAGGGCCGTCTCTGGAGGAGCGGGATTTCTGCAGGGTGGATTGAGCCTGGCAGCAATCGCAAGATTGGTTGGTAGCCGACCGCTTGGTCCTTTTCGTTGTGCGTTTCATCTGAAAAACATGTATATATGAAGAATCTAAGCCAAAATTAATACATAAATAGCTGGAAAAAAAAAAAAAAAAAAAAAAAAACAATAATACCCACACTTAAGTAAGTGATTAGAAAAAATAAATTGGCATGGAACTTGTATGGTCAGCATGCCTAAGTATCAATGTAAAATAATACAAATTACATAATAGCTCAAGACCGGCAATAAACCTGTGACTGAAATAAATAGGCACCAAGGTGAGCTGATCCGAACTATAATACGTAAGATGCATGGCATGAGGTCGTTAACCCAAGCATGCTTTACTGAAATAAAAGTGACCAGAATTTCGCAATTAAAACTGGCGTAACATATAACATAACGCCGACACAAAATCAGGCCAAGATTATTATTTATTTATTATTATTATTTTTTTTTTTTGTTTTGTTTAATTAAGCGGCGTGAGTCTGTTAACTAAATCACGCAATACTGGCATGAAGATGACCATCAAATCATCCAAAAGAAAAATAATAAAAATGGCGTGAGACTATTAACTAAATCACGCAAAAAACCTTGGTAAAAAGGCTGCCATTAGAGATCATGCCTTACCGAAGTAGGAAAAAAGGGCGTGAGTCCTTTAACTAAATCACGCATAACAATGGCATGGGGCTGTAAACTAAACCATGCCTACATAAAATAGAAAAATGGCGTGAGTCTCTTAACTAAATCACGCATAACAATGGCATGGGGCTGTAAACTAAACCATGCCTACATAAAATAGAAAAATGGCGTGAGTCTCGTTAACTAAATCACGCATAACATAACAGTAAAATGATGAATTACGGCCTATTGGTGCAGAAATAAAATAGCAAGACCGGCATAGTTAGTAACTATAAAATGCGTCGCATATGGTATAAGTGTTTACGGATCTATGCCGAAATAAAATAGTGGAGAAAGTCTTAACCACAAACAACGTATAAATGGAACAAATAAACTAGCACATTTATTTATCTATTATGTGTCATGTTATAACTACCACTTAATGAGGCTTAAGTAAATAGGAAATAATACCGGCATAAAACCGAATACGTAACACGCCAGATGTTAAAAATAAGCCTCATAGTGTATTGTTATAACTTATCTGTTAATTGGAGAGGAAAGTCTTCGAGACGGCGACGACTGCAGCTCTGATGTTGTGATACAACTTGCGTTGGCCTTGGTTGGAGAGGTGGCAACCATCTTCCGCAAAGTTGTTGCTTTTAGACAGAGTTGACCAAAAACCCTTTAAACGCCACAGGCACGCGCGGCCATCCGGCACAGCCTTAAGCCGACTTGTAAGTATTAGATTGAGATGGTCGACCCTACGATTAAACCATTCCAAGTCCACTGGGTATCTTGTAGTAACCTGTGGTATAGTACGATGTAAACTTTGGAGAACGATCACTTGGCGAACATTCAATTGAAGTAAGAGTGTCAACACCAGTTCCACTATTTTGTCAGCCACTGAAACAACATAGTTTGAGGCGTCGTAAAGATCGTGAGTACCAATGAGTAAAACTACTACATGCGGTTCAAAGTCCGAAACCACCGGCAGGTGTTCATATAACCGTTGAACGGTTGCGCCAGGAAATCCAGAGTATTGTACAAGCGGATGCCCAGTTAGATTGAAGTCAAATCGTAAGGAAGAATCCGAACGAATGAAATCCCGTAGTCTCTTCACAAATGAATGCCCGAACAATTGAATGTTACAATGCATGGGCGCCGCCATCTTGGAAACACTTGATGACGTAACACCAAGATACGCGAGTCGGTGCCGCGGCCACGCTAGCCAATTCCTTTGTTCTCTCGGAAAGTAAATAACTGACCACTGTGTTGTTAATTCACGCAGCAGAGCAACGTCGTAACCGTTGAAAAGAAATGAAAGAAGAACACTGATAGTATCACTAAACGGAAAGCGTAAAGCTTTACCTTAAAAAACGTATCAGTAGGCACAAAAATATCCGATTTTTATGCGAAAAATAGGCGAGGCAACTGCCCACGCCAAAATAATATTGATAAGAATGTCCAAACGTTCTGATTGGTTTAACATATCACCTGACTAGTTTGTTTAATCTGATTGGCCAAGGATCAAAGATACAAGGTTACATACAACTAGGAACGAAAATCAATGTCAATCTGAAAATGACATAAAAAACTTTATGTGTGCATAAACTTGGTTATATGCAAGGTATAACATTGACAATGGTAAAACAAATGCATTTATATATGCAAGGTATAACATTGACAATGGTAAAACAAATGCAATTATATATGCAAGGTATAACATTGACAATGGTAAAACAACCTCCCTGCGCAAAGCCCATGCATGTATATCCTTGTTAACACATTGCAGTCGCTCTAAGAACGGATTCCGATATGATAATTGATAGTATAGTGAACATTAAACCGTGTGATTTTCATAATTATTTACAATGCACGTCAAACCCTTTTAGCAAATTGGGCGTTTGAATGTCCAGTACACTGTAAAACGAAGCTGTAGCGTTCGTCCTAATACTAATGACGTCATTAGCAGAAGGAAGGGATTAGCCTATTAACCCCCTGTACATCGGTAAACCAATTTGCAGAGGATAAATCTAATTTCAGAGAAAACATGTCGGACACATTTCTTATTACCATAATTTATTTACAAAAACTCATATCCTTAAGGAAAGTTTCAACATTTAAAATATATCACAAGATACAATGATATTGTGTACGTATAATGCGCTGTTACAAACGATTCCTAATGGCAATTATTTGGCCAAATTAGTATAAACTTGGTTAAGAATGTAAACAATTAGTAAAGTTGGCAATATTTTATGTAAAAATGTACTGATCAATTAATGTTTTTTCAATTATTGATGTACGACCTGACGTATCAGCCATTCTTCTTTGTATATCTGCTTCATGTGTTGTTTAAATACACAAACACGCGTTATATTGTTATTTTCGTGGAACAATATAATGGAAAATTGATAAAGCCCTAACTTTTAGGTGATAACTTCCAAACTTTTATTTTAAAATGAATGGATAATAACCAAACTTGTACAAGAGTGCTTTATGTAAAGGCAATAAATGTATGCATTTAAACCATTTTGAGCGAGATTTTAACTTCGTTGATTACAAAAGTTCACTAAATAATTGTGCAGCAATTTTATTAAAGTAAACATTGTTAAGGCTCTTATTACAGTAAAAAGTGCGGGACCAGATCTGATCTTAAATGAATTTATAATAAATGGCAAAGATGAACTTTCTCCGTATTTGCTTAAATTGTTTAACAAAATAGTATATCTTGGGTATTTTCCAGATAAATGGACAGAATGATTTATTGTACCTATACATAAGAAAGGAGATTTAAATGACTCAATTAATTTTAGAGTAATAACTATGTTAAGTGTCATAGGTCAATTTGATTAAAGTAGGCAATCCAACTGGGCTGAACATTACCATGTATTGACGGAAGCACAAGCTGAATGTCAAGCGAAAATGGGAATGAGTAGGAAACATTTAACATGCCTATATCAATACCACTTGCACCTTTTGAGTATAATATATCCTCACTGTCATTGATATACACAGACAAAAGAATTGGGAACAAAACACTCGCCTTGTCTTAGACCTAAATGACTCGCAAATGCAGTTCCGATATCATTATGATGTCTTACAGTATACATTGCTTTTATAACTGTAAAACGTCGTCGTCGAACGCCGAGTCTGTATATTCTGTACCAAAGATATCCCTTACAATGTAATAAAATGCCTTTGTAATGTCGATAAAACAATAATAAAATTGATTATTTTAATTTAAAATATGTTATTAAATGGTGAAGAACAAATAGGTGTCAAAATCAGCACACATAATGACTTTATATTATCGGAGACAGGGATACTTGACTTTTTAACTATGAGTAAGATAAATATGATAATGTACTGGTTTAAGGTGATCTGTGCTCCAGAACATAAATTCATTTAAATGATATATAAAATTATGCTAGACGATATTGAACGTAATCCCCTAAAACCCAACAGGGCAAGTCAAATGAAATTTATTCTAAGTTCATTGGGATTCTATCATGTCTGCTTGGCACACGGTGTTGGTGACCTCAATGGTTTCTTTTCTGTGTTTAAGCAAAGAATTACTGACACTTGTCCAAGGTGCAGAAGGACGCATAAATGGCTATTCAAGGGCATTATTTTATAGCAATATCTTCAATTTTACTTTAAATGGGTTAACATCGTGACTGGAAGGTGGAATAATACCGATATTAGTAATATAGTGTTTGCCCAGTTTGCCCTGTTCTCGAAGATGAATATCATTTTATTTTTGAATGTAACATCTACTCACAAACAAGACAACAATACAATACCTTTATCAGTATGTTATAGACGTCACACATGCATGTTAAAAGCCACAGACTTATTTTCTTCACAGAATCCAAATACTATCAAGTTACTAGCTGTTTATGCATGTAGAGCTTTTGAAATGATAAACACTGTCAGTACATGATGATTAATGCTGTTTTATTAAGTTATATGCAGTAAAGATCAGTTTAATGAACACTGTGCATATGACATATACTTTAATGTTTAACTTATATATAATTTTTGCAAAGCATGAGAATACAGTACCGATAATTTTCACTCAATTCTTAAATATAAATTATTTTGTAAAGCATGAGAATACAGTATAGATCACTGTATTACTAAGATAAAACTTATTTGTGTAAAGCATGATAATACAGTACAGAATACTTTTATATAGCACGCGCAGATATATATAATGTATTTCTCTTTCTTTAAGCATGATAATGTTATTTGTTCCTATTTGTATAATTGTTATTTATGACGATCATGGGCCATGTTGGCCTTAATCGTTTTTTATATGCTAAATTGTACAATTTTTGAATAAACTATATTTTTCTTCTATTACATATAATAAAAATATGTATATGTAATGAAAATATGTAATAAAAAAATAGCACAAAACTAAACTTCCTTTGCAAAAAATAATCATTTTATCGCATTTTGAGCTTTATCCAGTTTAAGTTTGGACTTTATTTACACATTTTCTTCAAACAATTCGGCTTTATCCATACATGAGCACACCATTCCAAGATATAATTGATTTTAACCCAAACACCACTACTGTATCAACTAGTAAACATTTGAATGCCCTTCTAGATAGATTATATCACTTCTCTGTAACGGCTTAGATCACCAATTTGTCGATTTAGCTGCCAAAAATTAAATAAATGCGTACGTTTCTGGAATATTTTGTATTTCCCCCAGACAATTTACATATTTCTTCTTAGGAAAACGTAGATTTCTGGCAATACACTTAATACATAATTACGTTGGACATTACTTTATACATGTGTACAATAATTTTGTATATATACTGACTAAAATCGCCAAAAATTTATAATATGTACCAACCTGTCAATTGCGGACGATATGTTTTCTCTGAAATTTGATTTATCATCTGCAAATTGGTTTACCGACGTACAGGGGTTACTATTGGGGATTTGTAATAGGACGAAATCTGCAGGCTAGCTTTCCATTATTTGCGTTATCAAATACAATGTAAATGTATTTAATAAAACTAAACGTCAACATCATTTTTCAAAGTACGATGGTTTCACACCGTAACTACGCGGTCTTTTTGGTGTACGTTGGAGGATCGACAGTGACGTCACTTGCGGCCGGGTCAGCAGCGACGTTCGTCACCACTGGGCAAATAAACGCATACGCTTTATGAATATGAATACATGTGGCAAATAGCAACTTGAAACTGGTTACCTCAGTGTTTTAGCGAATATATATAAAGTCAAAATGATACTAGTACGTACATGCAGCATTATTTTTTTAAAGTGTGTACATATTACATACAATTATTTGAGATTGTTTTAACTATATAATAGTAATATTTATGTTCCATTTTACCTTTACATAAGGGTTTCTCTCCTGATGATGTCTCTGGAGTTTCATTATTCCTATACTTATTAACTCAATTATTATAATTTAAACTATATTTATGACAAGTTTAAAGGGTAAAGTAAAATGTTAACAAGAAGTATGAGAACATCAAGTAATACAAATGCTGTGCATACCATGGAGACATCCTGACAAGTTGGTTCACTCACTCACTCACTCACTCACTCACTCACTCACTCACTCACCCACTCACCCATTACCCACCCACCCACCCAACCACTTAGTCACTCACTCACTCATTCACGCACTCTCTCATTCACTCACTCACTCACTCACCCACCCACCCACCCACCCACCCACCCATCCGCCCACTCACCCACACAAAACTAACCCACCCACCCACCAACTCACTCACTCACGCACTCACTCACGCACTCACTCACGCACTCACTCACGCACTCACTCACGCACTCACTCACGCACTCACTCACTCACTCACTCACTCACTCATTCCCTCCCTCACTCACTCACTCACTCACTCACGCACTCATTCACTCACTCACTCACGCACTGACTGAGTCACTCACTGACTCACTGACTGACTGACTGACTCACTCACCCACCCAAACCCAAAACCCACCCACCAACCCACCCACCCACCAACCCACCCACCCACCAACCCACCCACCCAAAACCCACAAATCCCACCCACCCACCCACTCACCCACCCACCCTATCACCCACCCACCCACTCACTCACTCACTCACTCACTCACTCACTCACTCACGCACTCACTCACTCACTCACTCACTCACGCACTCACTCACTCACTCACTCACGCACTCACTCACTCACTCACTCACTCTCTCTCTTACTTACGCAGTCGCTCAGTCTCTCACTCATTGAAATATTACAAGGCTGAGATACAAATTCAAAGACAATTTTTAAAATACCCATGCATACCTTGGTAAGCGCTTTCTTAATGTTCTTTGGAATTCTTTCACCTCCTCTATTTTCCTGCCGAGTTTCTTTAGGGATTTTCTGACGCTGCAGCCCTCTGCAGGGGTCACAAGGAGCCGGATCAATGCGGCACAAAACAAGAACCGAAGTTGCATCAACAATAATACCGTAATGTTAATTTAACTCTAGTAGCAGCAACAGCAATAATTTCATGATAGTTGTAGTATCAGCAACAACTATAATTCCAAGACAGTGGTAGTATCAGCAATAATTGTATGGTATTGTTGTTGCTGCCGGTACTATATTGTATTTTTTCATCTTCACACTCTCCCAAAATACTTACATCAGACTGTATGTACAGTCAGAAAAAAATATTTTCAGGCTAAACTGTACTGTCAGCAACAATTGTATTGTATAATTGTTGGTGACGATTCTATAGCTTTGACACTCATGAACCCGACAATCGTCAATTCTGTTCGAAAAATTAGGCGCTTTATCATACCATAACTGGGGATACGTTTGCATCGATATAACTAACGTCAGTGTCAAATTAATTTGTCCGAGCTATTTTTAAGACTGTTGGCGGAAGCCAACGGTCTTTAGTAGGACGATTTCGAGAGCTTGAATCGCGTGACCTACTTTTTACTTTGCAGGCTACGAAGCACTAACAATCGATGCCCACATAGGTTATTTTGGCCCATTTAGTATAAGACGACACCTTGACTTTTATGCATCTGATTGCATTTGTATTAAGTTGTTTGCATTCAACTATATATCAACCAAGATATGGAAAGTAGGGAGTATAACAATGAGTAGTTTGATAGCTGTAATATCAGTAACAACATTAATTATATGATGGCTGTACGAGGATGAGTAACAACAATAATTTCATGAAAGCTGTAATATCGTCAACAATAATAATTTCATGATAGCTGTATTATCAGTAATAATAATAATTAAATGATGTCTGCAGTATAGTCGATACTTGTTAAATTTTGTCAGCAACAATAACAATGGTACTACGTTTGCATCAATGTTGCACAGTACAAAACGAATAAGTAGTGTAAAAACCAGTAGCATTTCCCAACACAAAAAACCTACACCACCTACTATACTACATCAGTAGCTTACATTTATGTATAATATAAAGCGTTAAACAATATGTTTGTTTCAGGTTATCCGACCTACCCTAAAAAATGCCCCTACCATAGAACATTTTATTGGGGTTGTCAGATATTGTTTTTGTTTTTTATAATGTTTTTGTATAATTACCTTTTTTTTTGTTAAATAAGTGTTTAGTTTTTATAGAATCTTCATCAAAACAGTGTTTAAGGATATTACATATATGTTTTGAATATCAATTCAGTTTTAGAATCTTCAAGTTGACCATTTGCTAAATAAAAAAATAAATAAATCCCTACCTACCTACCTACCCTATTTGTTTTGGTAATGTAACGTGAAACAAACATATTTTTTACGCCCAAGTATCAGTCCCTTTCAGTAAAACGGGTTCGGTTGTTGAAGTATTCGTATGTACTGCGCCAATAACAATCATCCTTCATATATAAGAAACCGTGCGTGGATTCAGTAAAACAATATAATCGGAACAGCTTAATTAAATGTCTTTGGACACTGCTCATTTTGAGCAGTCCTGGGTCCACATTCCAGAAACATATTAAGTAGATCTTAAAATATTTTCACTTAAGCTAAAATTTCAAAATATCTTATTTAAAAAGCTACATAAACATTTGTAAATGTTATATATTGATATACACGAATGATAATACTATAGGTGATAATTAATAAACACCTAGCACAATGCACTGTAAAAACGAAATAAACAGTTAAATAAAATGTTGATTTTAAGGCTAAGGATAAGATGTTACTTAAGATGTTTCTGCTCCTGGTCCAATGACTACGAAATATCTTAATCTCAAACTAAGTCTTAACTTAAAATATTAACCAATGAAATTCTAAGCTGTTATGTAACGACAATTTAGATTGGTCGATATTTTAAGTAAAGACAAAGATTGTGATTACGTTCTCTCGCAATTATATTGCCAGTTATTTTATAAATACACATTAAACGGTTATAAATGTAACAAAATCTCACATTTTCTATAACTTATTCTGCTCTTGAATGTAGTAACTAGCTGCCGTGAAGATTTTTATAGCAATTTACATAAGCATCGTTCGATATATTATCTTACATATTTTGAAATGGAAAAAACATGTTTCCGGTTTTATCGCTGATTTCGAGGTTGAAATCATAATTTTGTCTTCTTCTCACGTACCATGGATCATTAACATTATTATGTAAATGGATATACATAAAAAGTAATATGTTATCTGCCATTCTAGTTGAATCTGCACAGCAGTCTGATGTATGCGGCAGCTAATTTGTGGTAAAATTAATCCTATTGTAGTTTATTACATTAGTTTTAACGGGAATTTGGTTTATGTTTTAACAAAAAAAAGTGGTTTTTCGTTGAAATTGTGATTGTAAATAACGTCAAATAAACGTCAGGCAATCTTGTTTTTTTTTATTCACGAGAGTCTCAATAGATCTACTTTAATATACAAAACTATCATTTGAGTGTATGTATTTGTATGTTTTAATTACTAAAAATGCGCAACACTTGTTGGAGCGTATACAAATACTAATATAAATAAACTTATTAGAAAGTTTAAATTATCGTGAAATACATGATGTGTAATTTTAGGGTAATCAAAGCAAAATGAACGACGGCAATACAGTTGAACCTGGTATAATATCAACGGTATTTTAAAAAGTTGAATATGAAAATAATTGAGGCGTGTCGTGGGAAAACCGGCTGATCCAGGACGACACTTTTTGCTTTTATGGTATTGTCTGTTTCAAGGACGTCTGTTATAAGCATAAATCCAAAGTAGGCGGAAAGTGTCGTCCTGGATTAGCCTGTGCGGAATGCAAGGCTAATCCGGGACGAAACTTTACGCAGGTGCATTAAGGCCAGGTTTCCCACGACACGCCTCATATTTTATAATTAAGGTTATACTTTTACCAAGACATTATCATCGTAAACGGTCAATTTACTATATCGATATCGGTCCACACATACTAGTTGGATTATAACACAGTTTTGCCAGAACTCTAAAATAACGTTATTTAACGGGTATATGCATTTCCTATTTCACTCAGTATGTCTTTTAGGTGTACAGTTAACTACAATAATTACATTGGATAACGTGCATACTAAGTCATTCGGACGAGACAAGATTCGAGTTGCAATGTATTTGATGAATGTATAATTTTCTGTATTCATGATTTTATGTACTACATGTTTATGTCATGCTAGTTGTAGGATGTTAAATAAAATACAAGAGTCGCTTAAAACTAGACATGAACAGAAGGGTGAAATACGACCACAGTGTAGAACAGTGTAAACCAGTGTAGAACAGTGAACAGTGCAGAACAGTGTAGAATAGTGTAAAACAGTGTAGAACAGTGTAGAACAGTGTAGAACAGTGTAGAACAGTGAACAGTGTAGAACAGTGAACAATGTAGAGCAGTGTAGATCTGTGTAGCACAGTGCTGAACAGTGAATAGTGAACAGTGTAGAACAGTGTAGAACAGTGTAGAACATACCTTTGTCCCTTTACTACTAGTATATAAATCACTTCAAGGTTACAATATACTAATTCCAATCTTTATGTAATTTAATGTAAAAGCGATAATTTTAACCAAAAATAAAAGCAACATTTTGCACATAGGGACCCTCATAACCATACCTTTTCTTATAGAGCATTTTAATAAGCTGAATTGATTTGAGCAATTAAAAGGGTATGTCATGTAATATGTAAGAAAGAACTCGACACTAAACAAAGTTGACTGTTTTATCTCCATCTTTTTAGATATTGATGGCTACTTTCTAGTTGAATGTAACGCGCCTCAGCCCAATTGTCATACTGTAGTCTCCATTCTTAAAACATATCAGTGATTTATTTGTGCATACCAATGCGTACCCTACCAACATCTCCAAAACAAGAATATCAAAGCAAGTGTCTAAACCTAAAAACATGTAATCGAGTTAAACTTGTTGATTTATTTAGAGAGTACAGCCCTACATGACTTATTTATTTAGGGTAATGTGACCTTCAACCTCACTGTTCACTGTCCACCATCATTTCTACTTATCCGATGCCCTACACATATACTTATAGCTATTCATAATTCAGATTTTAACAAAGACGGATATGTCTGTCTTTTAAAAACGTGTACTTTTATTACTGAATAACTTATAGAAGGCAACTTATAGAAGGCACTCTTTGTCGAACTAGCCCACAATCTTTGGTTGCTGTGTACCTTTTTTGTCATAACGCAGTGTATAAAAATAAAGCTGTTTAATATTGATATTCGCTGTCACGGATGTTTTCCATGAATCATAAAATGTTTTTTGTTGATTTGGCAAAAAGATATAACATCAAGACGAAAAATTATGTTTAGTAGCATAATGAAATTTTGTATGCAATTCATATACATGTACATCATTTTTTTATCGAAACCGCAATGACGTTTGTAGTGTAATTGCTAAACAATAGAATATAGACATGTCTTTTGAGCTTTTGTAAGATTTTGACATATGTTTTAATATTAAAGGAACAACACTAACATTTCATTTACAATTACGTATAAGCACAAACTCTTATGCTATTCAGTAACTGTCTATAATTGTGTTTCTTGACTCTAATGTCTAGTATTGTGTTTAATTTCACAATGTACTAGAGAAAGAAAATGAAATTGACATATACAATACAGTAGTTATGCGTTATTGTGTTTACATAAAACCCATATACGCGTAGACACATGTAAACATTTTGGTGAAAGGGTTGTTCATTAGCCACTTGGCCAGATTGTTTAATGGCATGAAGTTATCAATACAAAAGAAAGAACAATCTCTTTCACACCGGCTACATTTCATTTGCCTCTGTAGTTGGCAAGGAAAGTAGTCCCTACTCACGTGGTTTTAATCACATGATTTGATAACATTCAAACGCAGCGCACAATTCCACCCACTCTGTCCATTTTGTTTACATCCGCGCACTGATTGCATCTGCGTAAATTAGAATGAAAATAGTTCCAATAATAGGAATAAAAATTATTAATCTTTACCCATTTATGATAATTGAAAAACCAATCATTCGTTATTTCTGTACTTGTGGTCCTAACACTCAACTTCAATGTGCGTTAAATATATTAGTTCCGTTTTGACAAGATCCTTGTAATTGAGCCCGTTGCAGAGGTATATAGTGAGAGCAGCGAGCGACAACTATGTGTACATACGTATTAAAACTACCAGAGCACACTTTATAAGTACTATACACACGTTTGTTCTGTGTAACAAACCTGAAGGTTTGAAGCATCTTTTGCTCACATATGTTCACAACATACAAAAAAACACAACCGTTTTGCCAAAAAATAATGTATTTGGAAAGCAAAAACAAACAAACAACGCATTCACATGCCGATTATATATAGCAATTGAAGACATTTTGTAAAAGCACTGGACAATTAATTAAGAACATCATTGCTACTTAAGAATCAGTACAATACAGAGACAAATAAAACCATAAGAACATCAATTGTTGCGTTAAGTTGCTTCCTGCAAACTTTTACCGTTGTATAATGTATAACGCCGAATTTGAATGCAATTTCTATGTAGCTGTTTGTAAAACGACTAATTTAATTCACTACAAAGTCAGTTTGTTTGCATACATGCCATCATTGGCAAATGCAAACATATATAAAGCCACATTTGAATAAAATTTCAATGAAGATGCTTGCAAAACGATTAATTCATTACAAAGACAGTTTGGTTCGCAGACATGCCATCATCGGCAAATGCATTCACCACATCAACGATTACATTGTCTAGTGCCGGAGTACTCGTTGTGACGTTGTTTGCAGGAACTGCCGCTGCATCGGTCGTTTCTTCACCGCCAATCACCGTTTCCCGAGTAATTATATGTTCATTATGGTGTTGGTGGTGAAGTGTGTCTGAAATTGTCGTAAGACCAAAGTAGCGGACGCATTGTTGATAATAATTTTGCAACACCAAATAAGTTGGGAACACAAAACACAGAAGCAAAACAGGTATACGAACTTCCCAATGAACAGTATAGCTACATCCTAATTACATAACATCTCGCGACGGATGGTAAACCAGCCAAGTGTACACATTGCATTAAAGGTTTGCATTAAAAACTGGATTAAAAGTGGGTAACACAAGTCATAGGTGAGTAACTCGCCTTATATTTCCACAGAGAACTATCAATATTAATACAAAATCATCGTATCTCATAAAAATCACGTACAATTCTAAAACTTTACTTACGAGCAAATAGGAAGGGAGCCCCCTGAAATTCGTCCATATCAAGGACACCGTCCCCTGAAGGTATAATACAATGTGAATATTGCGTTTAACTCAAAGTGTTTCTTTTATTTATTGTTAAGGCCATTTTCAACGAACCCTACTGGTTTAAGGCTGTTAGCGTGGTTGGCTCAGCTCCTTTTCTTGCCTTTTATATGTATTATGGTTGATGATAAATATTAAAGCAATGAAAATAGAATATAATGAGCTAATTTAATTACATTATATTGCATTGCAAAGGGAAATGCAATAGCAGAAGCAAGTGTAATTGTGCGGACGTCAACCGACACTAATATTTGTAATATATATTACGAATAATTCTTTACCATTAGCGTCGGCTAGTCCGAACGGTTCTCTTAGCTCGCTGGGGTCTGCCATGGTTACCGTTTTGATGACAACAAACACGAACTCCTCGTAGGCGATCAGCTTGTCGCCGTTCGTGTCGTAGTCCGAAAATTCGTCGGAGAACGGCACCATGATCTCGAAAGGGCTAACCTGAAATATTAACATTAAACGTTGGTGTTGAATACTGTTTAATACTAACACAATGGAAGACATTCATGTTCACTGATTTAACAGGAATTGCTCTATTGCTGAGAGACTAGCAAATTATATCATCAACGCATTTACATCGTCATAACTAAAGAAGTGTTTATGCACAACATTCCACTTTCATACAGAATGTAATTTGGAAACGCATTATATACGAGGGCTGTTCAATAAATTCTAAGACTGGCCTTACAATGACAATACCTTATGTCTCAAACAGGTGAATAAGCAGGAATCTATAAATATATTAGCCGCGTCGTCGGAAAACCGGACTTAATGCATGTGCGTAAAGTGTCGTCCCGGATTAGCCAGTGCGGACTGCACTTTCCGCCTACAGTGGATTTATGTTTAGAAGAGACTTCTTTGAAACAGAAAATTACAATAAAAGCGGAAAGTGCGGTCTCGGATTAGCTTGTGCGGACTGCACAGGCTAACCCGGAACGACACTTTACGCACATGCATTAAGCCCGGTTTTCTCACGACGCGCCTCATATGTGGAACGTAGTTGAATGGCTTTCAAACAGGCTTAAACATCTTTGCATTTTGATCGTGCCACAGTGTTGACTACAGTTTTAATCATACGTGTTTTTGTGTTTGTTTGGTGTTTTATGGCGTGGGGGTTTTATGGGCAAGTGGTCAATTGTCTGAGATAAAGAACCAAAGAACCTCAGAATGTTAATGGGTTCTCTGTTGCTGATACAGACGGAATTTTCTATATGTTATAATAATACACAGCCTATTTTGAGCAGAACAGCTACATATTCAAGTAATCAGTACCAAAGTGCTATGTTTGAAATACATGAGATATGCTACTTACGCTTCGTTTACACTTATCGGCCTTGACACTGCACGCATTTTTGCCGACATCCTTCAAAGGTTCCACCACTGGAATGGCCACTCCATTCGTCTTCAATTCTATAAAAGTGCCAACCGCCTCGACAGCTACAGGACAGGCTAAGCCGAACAGGGCCTGCAAGGAATAATAGGAATAATAAAATGATAATAATAGTTATTATTATTAAATAACTATTAACTATTATTATTATTATTATTATTATTATTATTATTATTATTATTATTAGTAGTAGTAGTAGTAGTAGTAGTAGTAGTAGTAGTATTATTATTAGTAGAAGTAGTAGTAGCTAGTAGTAGTAGTAGTAGTAGTAGTAGTAGTAGTAGTAGTAGTAGTAGTAGTAGTAGTAGTAGTAGTAGTAGTAGTAGTAGTAGTAGTAGTAGTAGTAGTAGTAGTAGAAGTAGTAGTAATTTTAGTAGAAGTAGTAGTAGTAGTATTACTATGATTATTATTATAAATGTATATGTAATATTTGTAGGTTCTTAAGTTTTTCTGCGCCAGTCAAATCTAAAGTGTTGCTGTCCAACAAAGTTTACTAATAACTGCAATCACATCATTCGTCTAAATACTGCAACTGAAGAATCGTCTAGACGACGTTAAGTTCAATTTACATGCTATGCACTGAGTTATATCTCGCTACCTACCTTGCAACCCACTTTCTCGATTGCTTTCCCTAACTTCTTCAGCGCTTTTCTGACAGACCAGCTGTCAGCGGGGTTGATCAACAATACTACCAACAGCACAACCAGACATGTCCGGGTGTTCATCATGATGACTGAAGGTTATAATAAATCTAACATGATACTCACAAATTTTTCTATAGACAAAGAACACAATTATCGTTGTTATACTACCCAGAAAACAACGCAAAAAGTAGTCCCGATTATATTCTGAGCGGAGCATAGTCAAAAGTAGTTCCAATTACAATTGTAAAAATATACGTCCAATCATGTTAGAATCGAAATAATTTTCGCATTATCGTTGTTTATCGGCCATTAAACAAAACTTTGTCGTTCTGAAGCCGCCGTGGCTATTAAACAACTAGGGCTAC
Source organism: Congeria kusceri (assembly GCA_027627225.1). NCBI lineage: Eukaryota > Metazoa > Mollusca > Bivalvia > Myida > Dreissenidae > Congeria > Congeria kusceri. The sequence continues at coordinate 102,616,635 of CM051024.1, forward strand.
GCCAAAGTGGTTTCATGCCTTCGCATCAGAACCCCAAATTGTTGTTTATTGGCCGATAAACAACGATACATCGAAAATTATTTCTTAAATCACAATGTATTGCAAATAGATAGATTGAAATAGGCATTTTTGTTTTTAGACACATTTAATAAATTAATTAATTGTGTTCGACATTTGTAAATTTAATAAAATCACAATATATTGCATAAGCCGATAAAAACAATAAATCGAAAAGTATTCCTTAAATCAAGGAAAGTTATTGCGCAAGGATAGACTCAAATAGGCAGGGTTTTTTAAATTTAATTGTTTAATCAAGTGTTTTCGAATATTGTAGATTTAATACAATCACAATCTATTGCATAAGCAAAAGGTGATGTTGGCAGTCATATTTCGTTAAATTAAATCAAATAATTTTATCATGGTTTTTGCTATAACTGATGATGGATTAAACGGACAACTTTTCCAATGATCGTATAAGCCAGTACTGTACAATGCAAAATGAAACTAGATGACTATATATTGCATCAGTGACACCTTCTTGAAAACTCATTGAAGCTTGAAGATAACTGGTTTCTTTGGCCCTTCTGTCGAATTTGAAATCCTGGTTCTAAGACATCCGATACTAAACCAAACAATAATATACCAACAACAACAACAGCAATCTTACCTGGATAAATCGTTCTTGGAATTCAAATAATAGTCACTTTTAAATTACGTACGCTTTGACAGCAATAATGGCCTGACCCGCTATTAAATAGAAGTCGCGTACGTTTGTGGTTTGGAATCTGTTTTACATTGGCTGATCACTGAAATACCAGCAGATGTGATACCAATAAGAATCAAATATTTTAATTTCCGTGTTTATAAATATACACTATAAAACTGATACGATAGTGTAATTGAAATAAATTTTAGAGTTTAAATTAGCAGTTCCTGGTACACGTTGGTATTACCAATTTTTGTGACGCAATAAAGACGGATATTCATTATAAGCGGCACGAATATTGAGTTAACAGACAAACGTTCAGCCCACATTTATATCATGCCACGTTAAACGATTTACGTCCGTTTAGTCGTTTACGTCGTTTTGCGGTTAAAGAATCAACATAATTTAAAACAATCATTATGATTAATTACTTTTTATCAGATTTTGCGGTGTGGTAATTATTAAATTGCACCAAACCTTTAGGGAATTTCCCTTCAATGATACGAGCGTGTATCTGGTATTTTGATGGTGTAGGCCCGAGATTTTATATTTTTAGTTTCTCGGACATTTTTGGAAAACTGACCTGACGGACGGTGGAAATAAAATAAAAAACAAAAATATACTTTGAACACCTTTTTTTCGCTATACTCATGACAAAACGAGCAATAATAATGCAATGCATTGCTTTTTATATAAACATGCCCTTAAAATCAACATGATTTACGTTGAATTAATATATGATAGCTGCGAGTTGAAACGATATAACTGTAAGAAATACGTCATTAATGGAATTAAATTATATAATCAATTTTGTGTTTATTATTTTTACATTATTGTTCCATTTTTTTTGTTTTTTTTCAAATAAATTCGGGTAAGTAGATTCGAGAAACTAAAGATCAACAAACACTTGTATAATCGACGGTTTTAATGGTATGTTTTAAGCAATTGCTGTTATCACGTGTGTATGTACTGTATTGTCTTCAGTAGTTATAATTAATCACTGTTATGCATAAACCATGCGTTTTATGCCCAGATTTTTTCTAGAACTGTCATATTTGATGGTTCATATATACATTTTTTTTCTAATTTCTGAACGTCAGACTGTCCGAAAATCTATTTCTCGTGCAGTGGCATAATTTACATTTAGATGGTCGGCAGCATTTTGCTATCTTTAGTAAGATTGTAGTCCGTTTTAAGTAACGTTAACAATAAAATCAGATGCAATGCTCCAAGTAACATTTATTTACCTTTAAGGACCACGATTCTTAATATAAAACAACTCGGTGTTTAAAATTACAAAGATCGTAAACAAGAAAGCAATGGAACCTTATGAACACGGTTATGAAGTTTTTTACTTCCTAGCAAATGTCAGGAAAAGAGATCCCAATGTACAAAATGTATGATGATACAATCTAAAAAGCAGTTGAGAATTGTTATAATAGTAGTGTGAATTTAAAATGGGGAATTACTTTGCAAGACAACACTACTTCTCCAAGACCATTATATTGACGGGTCCATTCTATAAATAGCAGCATCGTCAAGGACACTGACCTCTGTACTAAGACTCTTCACTAACAGAAGCAAAGACTAGTATTCGCTATTCTGCACATACGCGACGGTAAATTGCAAAATATAGTTCCCAACATAGTCAATAAAATTATTTTTTTAAATCACAGTTCATCAAGCAAGCGAGATTTCCATGTTTTAATGCAATTCAGTTTGTTTACCGTTTTACTGGGGTATATATTCTCATTACATTTTCCGTTATTCCGAACAGAAAGTCTAACATGTATAGTGAACCATATAAAAATAGTTTTATTTCCCGAAATAAATTACTCCAACGTACAAATGTCAGTGTTTGATCGCTGTGTACACAGTGTTGTCGGCTCATGAACCACCTCCAAGGACAAGGTCGTAGACGATCCAGGTCCTTCACGTACTAGATCATGACGGCCCACATTATAATATGAGGAGTATTGTAAGAACCCCAGGCTTAATGCAAGTGTAAAAAGTGTCGACCTGGATCAACGTGTGCAGTCCGCACAGGCAAATCCAGGACGGCACTTTCCGCTTTTATGGTATTTTCTGTATAAAGGAAGTATCTTGTAAGCATAAATCCACTATAGGCGGAAAGTGTCGTCCCGGATTAGTCTGTACGGACTGCACAGACTGATCCAGGTCGACAATTTACGCACGCCTCATATATTGTTTTAAATGTGTCATTGGGTTTATTACTATCATATGCCAAACGAGGTAATTTAATAAATTATATATGGGTGTTAATATATTTGAAAGCAATTTGAACAGCGAGTTAAAATTTTAACAGTGAATATGTTTCCCGACTGCGGATAAATTAGTGCGAATTAATACAGTTATCATAGTGTCCACATGGTCTGTTCAATGCTTTCTATAGTTTTACCTACATCACATACAACTATTTACCAGTTAGTGCAAATAACATTTATCATACGCTATCAATTATTTGAATTTATTTCATGTTTTCGTTTAGTGTTCTAACTGTGCCGTCATGGACCGAACTGTTCATACCATATGGTCGGTAACGAGTCATACCATCAACACAGACTACTTCACGTCTTTCAAGAAAAGACAGTGCGACCACGTGGCTTGAATGTTTTACATCATCGTTCACAATGGCCTGTTCAAGGGCGCTTTCAGACATGCTTAGCATCATTGTTTTATTGTATTGACATAACAATATATATTTTCTATTTATTGCGTAGCAGGGTTACTCTGAAACTCTGTTTTCCTTATTGCTGATGTCCTCCCAAAAGGAAGGAAATAGATTATGTGTTACCGCAGTGAGTACCCCTCACTCTTTTTATAGATGTTATTTCAATTTCTGGATAATTGAGCATATTGGTTAAAGCGGAATTAGCCTATTATAATAATACCATAATACATATTGGTATTTCAATAGCAGTTTGTGATAAATTGCTGTGGTAGAACAAAGAGTATACGGTCGACATCAGTTTCATTTTTGAACCCACGATCGATTCACGACACGGAGAATCTTACATCTATGTGATTTGTGATTGTACCAATCTTGTCATGACGTTACAAAAGAATCATGCTGTATTTACATTACATTACATTTATATCTATATTATGTGTACACAGTTGCTATGAGATTGAAACATATTGAAATCAAGATCGGCTAAATTTGATTTTTCCAGAATGACAAGTTGACCACCATTCTGTTACATGCGCTACATTCGAGAAAGCGCTTCATTCGAGAAAGGCCTCCAAGTATGTTTTGCTTGTAAAGGTACATGGTATGTAAAACCTACTCCAATCTACATTGGTGGGGAAGGACAGGTGCGGGAACAACGATGTTTGCTTTGGGTTGAACGCGACGATGCGTTATTTTAACGTTTATAATCTGTAGAGAAATTTCATTGACAGTCTAAACTTGGACGATACTTATCATCGTATAAAGTTTGGATGTCTATGCATTATACACAGCAATAATTATCGCCCAAATTTTGCAAAGAGTCGCATCGTCGCGGTCGGGTACAAAACGATAATTATCGCCCAAATCTCGAGTCGTCGTATCTTCTCGCACCAATATTTTTCTTTAACCACGCACCGTCTGACAGATATAACATGTGTATTACAAGATACTAATTAGTTTTGTATAAGAGATAGAAAATACAACCTTGTATTCAATACCGGACGTCATGTGTCATCGTGTTTTGCTATTATGCAAGGAAAACAACATATTCATGTAACCAGTGTCAGAACAAGAATATCTTTTTATCAAAAATTAATCCGGGAGCTACGATACGACGAAGCGACAACGCGAGATTTGGGCAATAATTATCACTGTGTGTTATGTCATAGACACGCAAACTTTGCAAGATAATTATACTTTTATTTCGTTTCAGCTCCATGACTTATAACTGACTAGAAGGATTTAAATACGTCAAATTATTATTACCCATTACCAGAGGATGTCTCGCGTGCATCACCCATGCTTGTCTGGCAAAGGTCAAGTTCACAGTTAAAGGTCAATGGTGAAATATTATGCGGAACATACTATTTTCTAACATGAGTACACATCTAACACATCATGGAACAGGTCTGTAGCTTAAAGTCAAGGTCACTCGTCTAGGTCAACACTCTTCCAGGTCAAAATAGTTGTCTAAGGAATATGTTTTATCTTACCACAAATTAATTTTATAGAAGGAAACTCTACCTGTCGGATAAACTGTTGCTTTATTGTGCGCGCAATATATCGTTACTCACCTGGCAACCCAATTTATCGGCTCCTTTAGCTATATCCTTTCCAACATCTACTATCTTTTTCAGCGCCTTCTTTATAAACCAGCCCTCGGCGGGGTTTATCAGCAACACTACCATTAATACAAGCGCACACGCCCTTGTGTATATGATGACTGAAGGTATAATAAAATAGCAATTTATTGCCTACGGTAATACTGAAATTGGCAGTTTTATTTTAAACGTATAAAATAATTAATTAAATCATGTTGTTTTTTGTTTACCATGAGTGTCGTTAGAATACATAAACGGACTACTTCTTGTTTAACCCCTAGATATCTTAACATCAAAACATGAGACTTGAGGTAAGTTCTATCCTAGATCTCATGATGACTAAAGATATAATACAATCACAATTTCTACTATTGCATAATCGATGCCGAATATTGTTAACCGGGATCTTTGACTGAAATGCTGAATCCCGGTTCAAAAATGTCCAACGTCTCTAAAATATTTACCAAGTGATTATGAAGTCTGCTGAAGAACAAATATTAAAGTGCTTTTTGTACACAAAAATCTTTAACATGCAAGGTGCTTTGCCGATTTCTTACAAACATCACTTTGGATCAACAACGTTGAATACGTTACAGATGTACACATATCTTAATAGAACATAGGCGAATAAATGTTGCCTTAAGCATTAGACTAAAGTCCAACGTACATATGCAGTTGCATAAATAAATTAAAGTTTGTCCAAGGATACAATAATGATACAACAATATCAAAGACATATAACTTAATAAATTACAAACAACAGTATGTGAACTATTTATGGAGAGGGATGACCTCAAAATGCCAATCGTGTTTAGCGTATATTCGTCGAATGCGACATTTACAACGCAGGCGTGTATGTCGGTTGTGCAACAGTTTATCCTTGTAAGTTTGTAAACCTAGTTTGGTCTGCTCATTTATACGGCCAGCATGCAAACCAGAACGAAATTACTATACACCGTTCAAATATTTACCGCTTCGACTTAGAAATATAGACTTGACAAAACCAGAAATACAAGCTTAATCGATTCTGAGTCATGCGTGACGCTCCCCCAATCTCATTTTAAGAATTATCGGAAATCGTCGATTTCACCCGATGTCACTTGGTCGTCTAGAGAATGATAGTTATTTCGGCGCTTTGGGTTGTCTCATTGTAATAATGTACTTATTTTTTTTAAGAACTTGTGTTAACGTTTTAGTACATTTATGAAGGTTGAATTTATATGTGTGAACTTTTATAATAATAAATACAATGTACTTGTTAAGTCGTTACATTGTGTGTCTTAATATTGCTCGGTTTTGAATTCGTCATTGAAGCTTGAGTGAGGTATTTATCTCTGTTAATATATCAGCTAGGTCAAATAGATGATCCTATTGATTGTCTAAATAGTTTTATTCAGCATAACTAACAGGATAAAAGGTGTTTCTACATCTGAGCTAAACCATCCGATTTAACAATTTAGGTCAATCATTATCAATCAATTATTAGCAGGAGTGATTGTTGTTTTTGCTTTTGTTGTGTAGTGATATACATAATTGACATATTACAAACAGTTATCCACAATCGAAATGTTTTCATACTGGGGCAAAACCATTTGACCTGGACCCAGTTGCTCAAAACGTATACGGCCAATAAAGCTAACAGCCCGCTAACTTAAGATGTAAATACAATTAATTTAATAAGCCATTTTGTATAAAACATTTACAAATTACTCCCGCATAACAATGTATGCAGAATCAACTCATCTTACATGAATAACTTAATCTGAATTTCAACCGCTGTTAGCTTAATTAGCCGTTTAATATTTAAGCAACTCACCCCAGGCGAATAATTTGGGACAGGAATTACTTATTACTTATCAAAAAGTATAATAAAAGTACATTAACAGATATATGTGAAAGACAGAATAAATTCAAGACCAAAATTAAATAATATACACAATTGTTCCCCGTAGCAAAGAGTACAAAATTGTTAAAGTCGGAAATAAAATAATGTTCCTGACATAGGCGTTTAACAAATAAATTATAGCGAGAATATGATTTTAATAACGTTACCCATCGTCGGAACCCACGTTCAAAGTCGTCTTTTAATAGTATAGGTCAGCACGGTTACAATACTGGGTTAACCAACTTACAAGGATAAACTGTTGTAAGACAGATAGACACGACTCCGTTTTCAATGTTACATTTGACGAATGTATACTTTACTCGATTGAAATTTTGGCGGTCATCTCCCTCCATAACCAGAAAACAAACAAGAATAACAAAACAAACAAGTCATGTCGTCCACACAACAAAACTTCCAAATAGAAAAAAAAAATGCAAATCTGAATAATTTGTTTTCGGAATTCACATAATATAGAAATACTTCTAATTTTATGCACGTTTTGCTCTTGTACGTCTGACAGGAATGATGACCTGGCCGCTCGTAAATAGAACTGCCTTACGTTTTGAGGTTTTGCATTGGCTGAGCCACTGAACCTTCAATATATCAGCAAATGATAATCCTAATATGATTCGAATATCTTTATGTCCGTGTTTATAAGTATACATTAAAAACTGGTACTATCGTGAGCATGGTAATAACAATTTTAGTGACGCTATAAAGACAGATGTAAACACTGGAAACAGCACGAATGTGGAGTTAAAAGACGAACGTTCAGCCCATACAAATATATCATGCTATGTAATACGTTACACGATTTATGTCCGTCTACGTCGTTCTGTGGTTAAAGAATTAACACAATTACAATGGTCATTATGATTAATTATTCGTTATCAGAGTTTGCGGTCTTGTAAACATGTAAGTGCATCACACTTCTGGGGATATTCTCTTCCATGATATATCTGGTAGATTGATTATCTATTTCAGCTCTTTTAAGAATATGGCGCAACTATGGTTAATACGTAATCGACTTACTATATGATGTTATGTCTTGAAATCTTGTTAACAAGCAGGGATTTAGCTGATACTTGTATTTACTTCATTTAGTCGTGCCTCATAAAATGTTGCACTTCTGTTGCTCTGATGAACATTAAACCATCGAGTAATTAAATTGTAATTCAATTGAATAATATTCTCTTTTATTTGAACGGCAATGCTATGAGGTTTTTGTGTGTGTGTATTGTGATTAATTCTGGGCTAAGTGTGAGGCTCGGCATGCCTTTAAACCAGTTTAAACCCCAATGTTTTGCATTGACGTTCCAAGGCGGTATTATCCTGTGTTGTATAGGCAATTGGTCACTTGCCTCAAATAAAGGACAAGCGGATGTTAATATGGGCTTCTCTCCTGGTGATATCTCTGGAGTTTCATTATTTTTATATGTAATGGTATGTTTTATGCTGTTGCTGTTGTTAACACTAGTATATCATTTGTGTATGTTCTATATTGTCTGCAGTGATGATTAATCACTGTTTTACATGCACATGTGTTTGATGTCAAGACATTTTCTAGAGCCGTCATATATTGTAGTTCCGATTTTTGTTATTTCGAACGCTCATATTTCATGACAATCTCTCGCATATATTAAGTTTAGCTGGTATATCACGTGTGTTTGTTCACAATGTGTGTGATGACAATGCCGCGGCATTTTCTCGAACTGTCATATTTGGCGGTTTCTATATTTTTTCCGAACGCTAATACTTCAGTCTGTCTGATAAAACTCAACTCCTAAAGTACGCAACACTCGACACAAGAATGACTGCACTTTAGTCAGATCGATGCATAGCAATAATAATACACAACTTGATACATTTTTTTAAATATGACATCACTGAAAACAAATAGTGGAAAATTGGAAATGTTGTCATATTTTCATTATTTATTTCTTTTACACTGTAGTCTAAATATAACTTTCAGGATTTAACTTCATCTTCTGTGGATTGGCTGCGGGCTTTTATAAGTGGGTTTGGCACCATGTTCCTTATGCAATGACACGTAATGAATATACCAACATATATTATAATCTATGAATAATTTGGACATCTTAAAGAATATACAAAATAATGCAATGATAGGAAAACGATGTAAACTCAAACTATAACTATAATACAAATGTACATGCACATAATTATGCAATGTGCGGTGCGAACTGTTAAATTTATTACTTTTCGTAAATAAAATTATACTTTGTAAATTCAGTCATAAATTAACCCCCGAGCTCAAGTCAGTATGAACAAACACAGTAGCATGAATGATCTAATTGTCATCTTCATTTTACGCTTGTGATGAACTTTACTTTACTTTTCTCGCAAACTCGTGTTTGGTAGCGTCTGAAACAGAAATGAGACAAAATAATAAAAAATGTCAATTTTGCATGACTGGTGGACAAGAAGATTTGCCGTAACTCGGTATATACTTGTATGCAATGTTCATAGGAACGTCGCACTGAGTAACTGTGTACCTCATTAGGCTTTGACATGCGGAATTGAATGTTTTTTCTTGCAGCTTGCGCACACGATTAGCCATTGACGTTTCCACAATTGTAAATCATATACAAATTAATCTAGTGTTTTATCAAATCAATGTATTCAACTATCACGTTTTTAAGTGTTCATCTATTTTACACAAAAGAACACGTGGTAAAGCTTTTGAAGTATTTGTGATGTTCGATTTATGGAAACTAATCCATAAACAATAGCTAGGGAGGAGTTGAAACGTTAATTGCAAGAATCTGGGAAAGTCTATTTACCAGTATTTATGACTGAAAGAATACACGATACAATATTGTTGATAATTACACAAGTTACTCACGTGCGAACAAAAACGGTGCCCCGTTAAATTCGTCCGTATCCAGAGCGCCGTCCCCTAAAATTGGATACCTTGCAAATATGTATGTATGTTTCTAGTAGGCATGGTGTCACTGTACATTATACGACATGGGACAAAATATTTGCTCATATATATCATGTGAAATACAGTAGTACATAACATCTTATTTATTGGTGTTTTATATCATCGAAAGGACGTAGTTCCTAGAACTATAGATTCTAGAAAAATATGATTGTATAGGATCTGCTAAATAAACGTTTTTATTGACGTTTTTTCGTGAACTGTACTGAACATGTATGAAACAAGTTATTAATAGTATGTGTCAAAAGGGCAATTTACTTTGTAACAGTTTTCTGGTATATTAATTATGTCAAGCAATTTACTGTCAACGGCTGAAAAAAGAAATCTCGTTTAAACCGACTGAGCTTTAATTAACCAGTTGACGAACATAGATCGCTCCTCCTTTCTGTTTGTCGATGGTTGTTTGTCCAAGGATTTGAAACAAACTGATTGGATTATGCAACCATGTGATATTATTTACCACTGAACTATAAACCCATAATTGTTAAACTCAATCCTTGATTGACAGTTTTTTTAAGTATCTGGTCAATTGTGTATGCATTTGTGTTTGTTGACATTACACACATACATTTGATAGCAGTTGACATATCAAACGGTGTATCGACTGACAATGTATTTAGCCATTCAGCGAGCCAGGACCTCATTGTTTGACGGAGAGGACTTATACAAACATTTGTATACTGTCATAGTTTATTGCCGGGGATTGGCCTCTGTATGTATGGTTAGCGTACAGTCCATTTAAATTTAGTTGAGAATCGTTATAAACATGGACAATTCTATACAGGTCCATACAAGCATAGTAATCCATGGCATGGACGTTAAACAACGTACAGTTTCCCATATTTTCCGTAAAAGGTTATCCTCTCATAATCCACTATATAATTAAATCTACACTGCGGTCAATAACAAGAATGATTGTGTTGACATGAATACTACAACAATGCTGCATATGTTGCATATTACCAAGCTACAAAACCGACGATAAGTGGCAGTTATAATTTTATAAACCAGCGAGTTCTATATTTGCACGCACCATTAGAGCTACAACGATTACCGTAAGCTATGTCTCGATTCGATTTCGATGTCAAACATCATTTAGTTGGATGTTTCGATTCGATTCATGTTTCCTTTTCACAGGCTTGTTTTTTTTCGTTTTGATGAATCGTGACTTATGGTAAAGATTTTGTTTGTCGTTACTAATTCCATTACATTGGTTAATGTCAACGAATGATCCCTATATGTAAATATATAAAAAAAATGGTGATAATGTTTGACAACTAGTTCAAGATAACATAAAACATTATGCCATGATCAAATTACATGATTAATTTACACGAACATTATAATTTTAATTAACAATTTTATGACAAATCGTCTATGTATGTATAAAAAAGAATCGATTCGAAATTAGATGGCATGGTTTCGATAATTGAATCGGGCCATTGACAATCGATTATCGATGCATCGAAAGAATCGTTGCAGCTCTACGAACCATTGGCGTCAGCGAAATCAAACAGTTCCCTGAGCTCGAGGGGTCCTGCAATGCTGACGGCCCTGATCCGAAACAAGCTCCACAAAGTGTCAACTACAATGGTAAAAGACCGATATAATAGTAAAACTAAACACCCGAAATGTCAATATTGCCACCAACCGTTGGCGTCAGCGAAGTCGAACGGTTCCCTGAGCTCCAGGGGGTCCGCCATGTTGACGCTCCTGATGACGGCGTACATGAACTCCTCGAACACCACCTGCTTGTCTCCGTTCATGTCGTAGTCGGCAATATCGTCGGAGAATGCCAGCGTCACCGTAGTGGTGTCCGCCTTTAAGTAGAGACTCTAACTGACTTCATAGTGGTAATGTAGTTTAGAAGAACTAGTATTGGTGTCAGAATTACTTAATAACCTCGTCCAATGCCAGTCTCTAAATATTTAAAGAAATAACTGTTGTTTTTGTCATGCATAGCTGCTACAATAGCTTTGTACTTGCGGACTTACACATTGACATTCGCTCTTTTGAATAACCTGCATACAAACGCAACAGTTAATCATATGTTTATCAAGACAAATGGCTGGAAAGTCCATTTTGTATTTTGAATATATTTCCGTTTGCTATCCATGTTTACTACGTATTTGTGTATAATTTGCAATGAAGATAACAGTTACAAGCATGACGTCACGTGAATGACTGATATAAATTTATAACTTGAATACACAATAAGTTAATCAGAAGAGTCAAATATAAAACATACGCTGCGTTTGCACTTAGATTTCTTGACGTTGCAGGCATTTGTGCCGGCGACGACGCCGGCGGCGATGATTGCGTCGTTGAAGTCCTTCGCGCCGGTGTCGAGAAATTTGCCGAGGAGTTTGATGGCCTTGGGACATACAATACCGTACACGCCCTACAGTTATAAACAAAAACATACATTGAAATATATCTTCGTTAAAGGGACCTGTTCACATATTGGAAAATTGACAATTTTCAAAATTGTCATAGATCCCATTAAGGAAAATACATAATGTATAAACATGCGGAATGATACGACTGACAAATATATTGGAAATATAGTGTCGTTTTTTTTAAACCATCAATTGAAATTGATAAAATTATAAAGCGTGTGTAACGCTTTTCATCTGTATTTTGGAAAACACGTGTATTACTAACATAGCGTAAAAAATTCACTGCAGTTATTGAAAGCCAGAATGGCTGAGTGGTTAGAGCGTCAGACTTTTGATCCCAGCGGTCGTAGGTTCGAGTTCCGGTGAATGCAAATATTTTACTTACTAATATATTTTTTCCTTCATATAATATTTGTTTTTGATTAGTCCAATTACTTCAGTTCGTGCATTTACGACATTTAAATGGCATATTTCAAAAATACGAAAATCTGTGAACAAGTCTCTTTAATCGTAGTTACCGTAGTTATACTATCTTATGTACATTGTTTTGAGAAACTCTAATAGTTTACAACTTAAGAATGAGGGAAAGAAGCAACTCTGTAATGTGACAAGGGCGGATAATACCCATCGTAATTACAGAACTTTTAGAGTGGAAAACATGTCATGAAGATTGGTTGCTAAGGGCGAATAATTGTGTAATAAAAACTGGTACCGGTATCGTAGTGCAGACAATTATGTAATTAATATTGGTACCTAAGAGTGGATAATTCTGTAATAAAGATTGGTACCTATATAAGGGTGAATGATTCTGTGCTAAAGATGGGTACTTTAAGGCAGATAATTCTGCAATGAAGGTTGGTATCCAAGGGTGACCAATTCTGTGATGAAGATTGGTACTTAGGGCATATAATTCTGTAAGGGAGGTTGGTACCCAAGGGTGATCCATTCTGTGGTGAAGATTGGTACTTAGGGCATATAATTCTGTAATGAAGGTTGGTACCCAAGGGTGATCCATTCTGTGGTGAAGATTGGTACTTAGGGCATATAATTCTGTAAGGGAGGTTGGTACCCAAGGGTGATCCATTCTGTGGTGAAGATTGGTACTTAGGGCATATAATTCTGTAATGAAGGTTGGTACCCAAGGGTGATCCATTCTGTGGTGAAGATTGGTACTTAGGGCATATAATTCTGTAATGAAGGTTGGTACCCAAGGGTGATCCATTCTGTGGTGAAGATTGGTACTTAAGGGCAGATAATTCTGTAAGGGAGGTTGGTACCTAAGAGTGAACAATTCTGTGATGAAGATTGGTACTTAAGGGTACATAATTCTGTAAAGAATGATTGCGGATAAATTAAGTAATGAAGAGTGGACCCTAAAAGTGCATAACTCCGTAATGAAGATTGACACCTTAGGGCAAATAGTTATGTAATTAAGATCGGTTCCAAAAGCCTCGGTCACAACCTGGGTGCGGCCGGCAATCGTACGATTTTCCCGACAACAGGGTCACCGCAAATTTTTTACAGTTATAAAAAGTCCAATTAAAAGTCGTAAATGGCACCAATACATGTAGGATCTTTACGAAACAATGATGATATTTGTGTTGTTGCCAAGATACATTTGCTGTCTTGCGCTGACCGTCCGATCTACTTGCGGTGATCGTGCGATAACTATGCGTTGGCCGTGCGTCAACATTAAAAGTAATTCACAATCGTACGATGTACGTAGGGTCGCCGTACGACAGAAGCGTGTCAATCATACGATTCGCAAACACAGCTGAAGTTTGCTAAAATTGAAAAAAAAATCGATGCCCGTATGAACTCCACAAGGTTGCAAAACGCATGCGTTTGTCCTGCGGTCTCAAAAACGTGCGGCTGGCCTGAGGTCTACGGCGACGGCAGTGGGTTGTGACCGAGGCTTAAAGGCGGACAGTTTTGCAGAGAAGATCTGTACCTAAGGGCGTATACCTTTTTTTTATAAAGATCGGCACCTAAGGGCAGATAATTCTGATTTGATCGGTGACTAAGGGTGGATAATTCTATAGTGAAGATATGTACCTTACATACGGTTGATTCCACGTACTTCACTACTTTCTTCCCGACGTTCTTGATTTCATTTCCCACCTTAGAAAGTCCGCTCTTTATCTTCTTACCAATGTCTGTCAGCCAGGAGCCGTCTGTATTGCTCAGTAGGCTACATACCACTAACACCGTCAGGGCCTTTGTGAACATTGTATACCTGTGGTAAATGACGTAACTTATAACTGAGTACATTGTACATGCCAATCTCCACACAGCCAACCTCCGCGCAGATATTTGACTTGTTATAACAAACCACGTGATGATGATCTATTTAAATTTTCTAGACAGTGTTCATGATTTTAATTAGTTATTTGCTTGTTCTGTCTTCATTATTGACTGCAAATGATATATAAAAAGTCCAATTATGTAGAAATTGCACTTAGGTGCATTAAATGAGAAAAAATTACAAACACGTAATCCTTACAGATCCGGAGGGATTTTACTTGTGGTGGCAGCGGTTACCGTTAACCGATAGGGGAGGTAACCGCGGCGACGAGGTTGCCACACAGCGAGTTAACGGTGTCCGAGCAAGCTCGTATTAAAACCCTGCCGACACGAAGTTCCACGTGACCGTATTCAAATCACATGGTGTAAATTAATATGGTGGTCAAGTAGAAGAAAGAAACGTGGACACCGTAAAATTCTTGCGTTGTCATGTTTACTTTTCTTTGTTATGTCTTATGTTTTTTGTTTCAACCCTCAATATACATGTTTAGACCAATATTGCAATATTTGAGAGGGAGTTTTATAAAATAATAATAGAAATCCTTCCAAATCGGGAAGGTCTATAAAACAAATATAGCGTAGCAAATACAAATATGCTGTAATATCATCATTGAATGAAACAATAAGAAAAACGTTATCTGAACAACACTTTTAAACAAGTCATTACATCCGAAAATGGTTTTCAACCGTATTATATATTATATTATTTTGTTATTTTCATCCGTTTCCAGGTAAGTTCAAGTGGAACACTTATAATTACAGTTTAATGAATGTTTGATAATTAATATTTTTATATTAATGTGAATATTTATATGAAATGTAATTAAAAAAAATTAAAAAATAATAGCTTTTAATATTGGCATATAATAACGGTTAAAATCATATACATATAACATAAACAAAGTGTGCGATTTCGAAGAAAAAAAAATCATTATATAATTTAGATCTTGTTAGTTTGGCCCTTTCTTTTGTTCTTTTGTTTACATTTTTAAAATGGAGTTTAGAAATACGTGTACCTTGATTATTTACAGTTCGGGCATACATTTTGTATTTCCCACTAAACAGAATAGCGTAGTACAGATGGTTACAAAGCTGTCGCTTGTCAGTTTGGTCATACAATTCCGAGTTCAATACTCCCTCTTTTTGTGCAATCAGTTTTGTTAATGTGTTCTCATCATGTAGTGAATGATTAATACGTCATAGGATGTCTACGCCTTGGTATTGCTCAAATTTTCTGTAACATAATTACTATAACAGGAGATCACTTTTTCGTACAGATAGCCCCTTTAATGTATCATGTCGACCTAAACAATGAAAACAAAACGAATCCGGTTGTATTGTGCGCAGGCGACACAAATCTTCGGTTTTCAACCCACATACACAATGCGAAGCCATTTTGAGTATAAAGATTCGCTTGATTCACTTTTAATCGATTCAAAGGCTAACATACACCATTAGCAGGTAAATTATAACGATAAGCATATCCACACCACCTAGTGGTTTTTAGAATTGAACTATCTATCATGTCAGCATTCAGACGTGAAAAACTTGGTCGCGATGTTTGATGAGTTGTTAATTTGTTTATTTACGTTCATCACAATATATTATTTTGTAATAAATGTAGATTATGTAAATTGGAATTTTATCACGGAAAAATGTGACTAATGAACAAAAAACTTAGCTAGAAACCTGGGGATGTATTTGATTGGATAATTTAATTAGTTTCACATCCAGTGAATGTGTTTATGACATATAATTTGAACATGTAGATTCAAATTAATAATGAACAATTATTTATACTAACATTTTCTTTTACATAACACACACTAAATTTAATTCGTGAATTGTATAACGGTGTATTTTATTGATTTTATAAAACTACAATATCAACAACAACAACAACAATTAAACAACATAAAAAAAACAATAAAAACAGTGAAAACACGTACTGGTATTGTCGCAAATGTACGTTGTATGCCACTGTTACTGCTATACGAACTATTACCACTAGTTGCAACATTACAACGCCCAGATAAATGATCCCCCGGGTCTGTTACTGCTATACGAACTATTACCACTAGTTGCAACATTACAACGCCCAGCTAAATGATTCCCCGGGTCTGTTACTGCTATACGAACTATTACCACTAGTTGCAACATTACAACTCCCAGCTAAATGATCCCCCGGGTCTGTTACTGCTATACGAACTATTACCACTAGTTGCAACATTACAACTCCCAGCTAAATGATCCCCCGGATCTGTTACTGCTATGCGAACTATTACCACTAGTTGCAACATTACAACTCCCAGCTAAATGATCCCCCGGGTCTGTTACTGCTATCCGAACTATTACCACTAGTTGCAACATTACAACTCCCAGCTAAATGATCCCCCGGGTCTGTTACTGCTATACGAACTATTACCACTAGTTGCAACATTACAACCCCCAGCTAAATGATCCCCCGGGTCGCTGGAAAGTACATTAATGTACACATTTGCTCAAAGTATTCAGGAAGAAGTACGATTACCACCAGAACAACACTGCTAGATCGAAATAAAAAAATATTAAAATAAAAATATATTAAAAACTTACCTTGATTCAAGGCCGGTTTGCAGTTATTATGCGCGAATGTAGAAGCTTAATTTTAACAACATAAAAGAAGAAACAGAGTAACTTGTAGTCTGCAAAACTAGAACATAAAGCACGTGTGAACTGCGATCATGTGAGTGTAACATACATGTTATGTCACAATACATTCATTATTACACCGGTAAAGACAATGTAGAGCGATATAATATGAACAGCGAACGCGCGTTTACACGTTAAAGTAAGCGCCGAATGTAACGTTAACGTTCGCGCCTAAATGCCGTTACAAGACAAAGAGCGTAATTTCAAAATAATTGTTTACGAGCTATACCGTATTATAATTGTTTGGAAATATAACTGGCCTATAGTTGCGTTCAGCAGCATTATTGCAGAATTATTGCAGGTCGACAATTTATGAATTTATTCATGTTTGTGTATTTATTTATTTATTAATTTATTCATTCATTCATTCATTCATTCGCTTAGTCAGTCTGTTCGTAATCTTCTGAGCCAGCATTATTACGGTACAGACCGTGCATTTGTTATTGCCAAACATTCGTTGAAATGTTGATTTGCGTTTAATTTGATAAAATTCAGATTGGCAGTTAATGACATCGCTAGCGGCTACAATTGTTTTTGCAGTATCTGTGCCATCGACTGCCAGAAAAGCAGCCGCATTCACTAGTGGGGCGATGCCATAGGCGGGTTTAATTAGGGGCGGGGGGGGGGAGCGGAAGCGTCGCACGCCCCTTTAAAATTGTCAATTATTCAATATTTAAACCTCACACTACCTTACAACATATGCAGTTCATTCATTTGAAGCTTTTTTAATCAATTTATTGTAATAATGAAAAACAAAATCATCATTATGTTCGTTGAATTGTACCCTTTGTAGATATTACACCTTTTCGATATTTATTCCAACATGTAAATGTGACCAAACGCAGTCTTTTTCGGCAGCCGTTTTCTGTTTCTGAATATTTCCGCCACCTCTAGGTTAGATACCAGTAAATCATTGTGTATCCCTCCGTGGTCCATTTAAATGTAGTGCCTATTACTAAAGAGTTCATTTTCTCTTTTGGTATTAGCCATTTAGCAATCTCAGACATGCCTTTTGTCGTTATTTCGTATATTCCATGTGTGTCTGGAACATTTTGCTGTATTTCTTGGGAGGCTACCTTGAAAGGTGAACTTTTATGGTGTGCTTACTTTGGTATGGGGCTTGTGTCGAAATATGACTGCCGAAACCCTGTTTTCTACCGGTGTCTGTATTCAGGCGAGATGCATTTTCTTAGAAGTAATATGACGTATCTTTTGTATTGCAATTTTAAAAAAGGAAAGAATCATCTTTAAATTTATACCATGCTTGCACATTCTGAAATAAAGAAAAGGCTAGAAAAATGCTTGGAAAGTTCGCCATTTTATAGTGGGACCCTATGGGAATTGGAATTACTGGTATCTAACCTATAAATCAAAATCCTGTAACCATACCCGGATGCTGGCCGGCACTGCAGTTGCGTCTGATGTCTCCTCCGCGTCTGTCATCGTGTACAGGGTAACAATGTGTTCCTTCATTTATAGGTGATGAGCTGTGTTGGAAATTAATTTTGAGCTGAAACGATTTTTTCGAGGCATTGATAAATCGATTGTCAATGGCCCAATCGATTGTCGAAATAATGACTAATTTCGATTCGACTCTCTATTATATATTCATAGATGATTTGTCAAAAAATTATTATTTTAAATGATAATGTTCGTGTAAATTAATCATGTAAATTGATCATGGCGCAATGTTTGATGTTATCTTGAACTAGTTGTCAAACAGTATCACCACTTTTTTCCATGTTCCTTATTTATATTGATATATAGGGCACATACGTTGACAATAACCAATAACATGGCATTAGTAATTACAAATCTTTATTATAATTGCAGGTAACGACTCATCAATAAGAAAAAAAGGCCTGAAAAAGGAAATATGAATCGATTCGAAACATTCAACTAAGTTATGTTTAAAATGGAAATCGAATCGAGTCATATCTAAATCGTTGCAGCTCTATGGAAATCAGGGGCGTAGCTTGGGTTCAAAAAATGTATAGACACAATAGGCGTAATCAGTAAGCGATAATTTGGATCAGGAGTGTTTATACTCGTATGTGGCTACGAACAACTAACTTCAGCTAAACCCCGATTCTGCAAAATAATTGTAAAATAAGCGCGTGTCTTATGAAAGTTATTTCATATTGACGTAATCGACTCGTTAAACAATGAAGTATCAACACAGCCAAGAAAGATCCCCTCACCCCCATCCCCCCTCTTGTTTTTATTGTATTTTTGGCATATTTTTTTTTTTTTTATCTCTGGACAAAATGTATAGGCACGTGCCTATAGTGCCTAAAGGAAGCTACGCCCCTGGAAATTATGGGTTAGATCAAATATGTACGGTCCAGTTGAATAGCAGTGTTATAAAAAGTACTTTAATTACGAAAAGGGCCAAAATGAGGCAATAACATAACAAATCTGAAATTTGAAAATTGAAATGCATGTATCAATATTGTCATATAAATGTTAAAGGTTAAAACAAGTTGGATAGAATGGGAAAAGAGTTTACGCATTTGGAGAACAATTTGTTGTATAATATAGGTCGTGTTGCTTGTTCCCAATATTGTTCATATTTTGATATGGGAATTGAGAGTATCGTCTATGACCATAATTTGCTCACTTATGATGATAATGCGAGGGTACGATAATAAATTTGTCAAATCACGATACTACGATAAGGAAAACGCGATATAACGATATTAAGACGAAAGTACGATTGTGAAAACACGATAATATTATCGTATTATCGCGTGTTCGTTATCGTACTATCGCGTTATCATCATTGTGTTATCACGTTTTCGTTATCGTATTTTCATGATTTCGCGTTTTTATCCTCGTGCTATCAAGTGTCGTGTTTAAGATCAACACATTTGAAATCGATGGCCCTAATGGAATTCCGTATACTTCAACACAGCTTAACCTGTACATTTTCATGAGAGTTTCAGTCAAATCTGGATTATTAAGAAAATAATCAAATTACGCCGGTAGTGCTACTACGGCATAACGTAAATTAATCTTAGACGGAAGTAATCCACCATACGAATGTTATGTAGTGCAAACAAATTTATCATTTTTGTTTAAGTATGCTTTAGATATATTTTAAATACGAACAATACTAGTATATGTTTTTGTAATTTAATTAGCATTATTTGAATTTTCCCGCGCACGTCGATGCGCATTAACGTCACAATTAAAAAACGCCCCGTTCGAGCGTAAATCGTGTAAACAAAATGACGCGACGTTCAAATACTTTACATACGCTCAAACAGGGCAAAGTTAGGTCCTTGACAATAGCGCAACCGCAGTTAATAAATCGTCAACGATATACACAGTGAATGGGGTATTGATTTCATAGTAACCCGATCTTCTTACGGACTTAAATATCTAGATCTGTTTACGGGCATTTAAATCGGCAGGGATCGGTGGACAGGTTGATTAGCAACCGGTATATTACGAAAATCTTTGTTGAGTGGCCGATTTTTGTGAGTGCTTCAAAATGTCGTCTGCGGCAAAATCAGAACGTTCGGAGGGTGTTGCTCAAAGTGAACCAACAGCGCCACTACATAGCTTTGGATTTAACCCGAACCCGAAAACCATAAATTGGGAGAGACTGGAGTTGCTGCGACTACAGAAGTTGAGGTTAGGACCCGAGAGGTATTCCCGCCATTTTCAGCGTTTCCAACAACGTGCCGACGACCGCCCGCCGGCACCACTCATCGACATCCAGCCGGCGGGACCGCAGCGCCAAACAACTCAGTACATCATCACGCCGGGCGGGGAGGTCCGGAAATCGAACTCAATAGCACCATTTGCAACCGTCGGCAAACCGACGTGCGGCTTCTTCTTTAGCAGAGTCACCGACAACAAGAAGAAAAAGTTCGGAATACCGCCGACGAATCTAGTGAAATGGAGATCCTTCGTGCAGTAAACATTTTTTGCTGACAGTTAAACTTTAATCTGGATATTGGTGAAACGTTTCGGGATTTAATTGCATTAACTTATTTTCTAACCTCAGCCATCACAAGGTATTGACTATATGTTCGGGCAGATTCATAATTAATCCAAATGATATGATGCTGATACCTATTTTCCAACCACCAATTGGAAAAGAAACCTAGTAATTTGTGAGTGATGAACATGTTTCCTATTCTTAGACAGTTTGCGTGGCTTAAGGAGCCAACAGTATCTTGTTATTTATTGTGATGTTGTTTCAATGTTCTTGTCAAGTATTTTCTATCAGTATTATGAACTATTTATAGGTGCTTCATGTTTAAATTAGTGTTTTATAATAATTTACGCCCTGAATAAATTTTAGCCCACGCTATCTGAGTGTTCAAGTGTTAGATTTAGATCCTAAATTATCAATCTCAATAAACAGTATTAAAATACTATTTTATGTATGAATAACCAAAAGCAATATTTAATTTAAGTAGTAAAATTTAGAAATAGCTATGTAGGTACATTACAAAATAATAAATTATTTTATACATGCCTTTTCAGTCTGATTTTTCTGTATTTTACTTGTTATATACATGTATCAAACGAGTTTTGTATTATTGTATTTATCAATGCATTTGTCACTGCATATATTGATTTTCGGCTCAATTTCAATCATCGATCATTCGTCTCCTGCACTGTTTATCTAAGTTACAGAGAGCTTTATATGTTTTGCTTTGTTTGTTTTTCTCTGTTTTATCGTTTATTTATCGCTCAGCGTTTCATTCTTGCTTGTGTATATCACTTCTTTTTGATTGCTGAGTGTTTTATTTGAATAGCAGTTTTTACATGTAAAACCATCTGTAAATGATTTTATGTCATATTTATATAAGATTTACATGCGTGTGTATTTTCATATATTGACATGCGTTACATAAATTTATAAGATTTATACTCTGTGTATTACTGAACATTTCTAATCTCAAAAATAAAGTATGCCATTGTTAAACCGTATCGTTTGTTAGTTAATCTTTTGTTCGAATTGAACTGTTAAATCGATAAATATTCTATTACCCGTTCTTTGTCGTAACGCCAGTGCGAATCAAATACTTATTTGTAAACTAATCTTTATTCACGTCGTAAATCAACTTTGTATTAAAATCATAGTGCGTGGTTATTGAAAACATGGAAAGTTTGAAACATACATGCAGTTGATTATATATATCGTAAATTAAAGACACTTATCCGTTAAAATCAATCAAATACTTTAAAGGACAGAAAGATTCTTAATGTTATTAAATTATTCATCGAAAGACATTGAAAATAATAAATTGCGTAGCATAGCAATCTGTTCACTCGGACACAGAGGCTATTTTTGCAGAAAAAAATAAACAAAGACTGCTCAATTAAAAAAATTTGAAGGAGATTTTTGTGCGTTGTTTTCGTGTTATATTTCCGCATATCTAAAATATAAGAGACAGGAAACGCGCAGTTTGGTCTGGATCTTTTCTGTCTGTATTCACAAACATTTAAAGTCTGAAACCGAGACTCAGGCTAAATTTCAATAGCTTAAAATGTCAGATTTCGCCGGGTTAAAAAATATTTTAATTTATATAACTTTTTGTTTGTGTAGTACACTTAAGGATAAAATTGATTGTTGTGTGATTAGCATAATGGTCGATACGCTATTTTGATTCCTTTCTTGAGTCTGAGTCTCAAATTTAGACTCAGACTGTTTGTGAATACGGGTCTGATTGCTGATAGGTTTCTCTGTCGTCCACGAAATAGATTATCTACAAAGATGCATCTTATTTGTCAACTCGATTGCCAACCCAACCCGAACTTTTGCACTCTTTGTCCTTTTCCGTTGTCGATTTTTCTCACGCTTTCTTCCATTGCCATCGATTGTTTCCGCTTTCCCAGATTACTTATTTATTTACCTACTTGTCCCACGTGTTCGACTAGCACTATTCCCATGTAATTGGAAACCCTGCAATTCCTTGTCCGGAGATACCACCAGGGCTGGTATCTATAAAGATTCTTAAGTCAAAATTAGAATTTGTTTTTAAAACACTATGCTTTGGAACATTTGCATGACTAATGCTAGATATTGATACACTCTGCATTATATTGTACATGTAATTATGTGTCAAAATCTTCAAGAAATGCATTACTTAGTCAGAAAATCCAGTGATTAAATTTGAGAATTTTAAGATATTTCTTAATTTTCGACTATAATTCTTTATAAATACCAGCCAAGGGTCCTTATTCACAAAGCTTCTTAGGGAAAACATAAGTTAATTTCTTAAATTTATAAAATTCCAAAAGTCTCCCCTCTATTTCATGTATAGGTCTTTTTTATTACAATTTTTAAAACTAGTAAAGATTGTTTAAATGTATAGTATTCTACCATTTTGTTAACAGTAATCATTAGATTTAACACAGAAAATTTGATCTGAAATTTCCCCTTAAGTACGAAATAAGTTAAGATTTCCCTTAGGAGCTTTGTGAATACCGGCTCCGACTAGTCCGGGATTGATAAGACCCTTCGTATGCTCTAGTAATATTGTCAAACAACACAGTTTCGCCAACAATGCTTGGTGTATTGGATATGGTGTCCGCCTAGCGATCGGGAGGTCCCGGGTTCGATCACCACTCTGGGAGCGTACTTAAGATCTCCCCCAAAGACACCAAATACTGGTTCTACTCAGGAAACGGACTCGAGAGTGTCTCAATAAGCCTTAGGATTTCGATGCAATCGAGTTAAAATAAATAGGTTTAAACTAACAATGCTTTGACCTTGGTCGTGGATATACATAAATTTATATACTCTGGATCTATAATGTTTATAATATAGTTGATGTATCTGTAACTCAGAATCGGCAATGACACTTCAACTGGGCCATCATTCACCAACCTATTCTTAGACTTAAGACTAAGACTAAAGAGTACTCTTGAAACTGTACTGTTCTAAGATAGCTTTAACGTTGAATATAACTTGGTATTTACCATACCAAATGACATCATTAGTTATTTAGAACGATTTGCTAATTACATACGAAACATTGGTACCCAGTATATTTGCAAACGCTGAAGAATTTGTCTCGTGTATACGTCTATACGTTATTCCCAAGTCTAAGAATGGATTGGTGAATACGTGCCCCGATATGGATTGGTGAATACGTGCCCCGATATGGATTGGTGAATACGTGCCCCGATATGGATTGGTGAATACGTGCCCCGATATGGATTGGTGAATACGTGCCCCGATATTCTCTGTGTATAAACACACGTTGATAAATCCGTTACTGGCATTGTCAATGCAAACTTTAATGAACCTATCTCCTATACCTGTCATGCAGCTTTTTAAAGGCGTTAAAGATTAGTATTGACATTGCAACTTTAATGAACCTGTTCCACGTAGAGGTCATGCAACTTTAATGCGTTCAATGTGTGAACACGGATTAACCGCTTTACATGCTGAGAAAACAGTGAACTTTATCAATGCGTGCTTGCGTTATTGAAATCTAGAGGAGGATTAAATTAATTCTCTTAAAAGCTTTAGGATTATAAATATTATGTTTTAGTAATTGATTTTTTAACAAATAGCGACCTGTAAAATAAATGTTTAAACTTCTAGATGTATGATGTGACTCGAATATGATTGGGATGGTAGTGCTAGTCTAATGCTCTGGGTGATGATGAATGACGATGATGATGGCCGATGATCATCGAACGAAGATGGTGATGGTGATGGGAATGAAATTAGCGGTTATAAATACCGATGCTGATGATGAATAATGATGATTATAATGATGTTGATGATGATGATGCCCCTGTTGTTGCTGCTGCTGCTGTTCCTCCTGTTACTGCTGCTGCTGATGATGATTTTGATGATGATGATGATGATTTTGATGAATATACTGATGATGATGATGATGATGATTTTGATAATAATGATGAGTTGGATAATGTTTTTGATGATGTTGATGATGATTACTACGATCATTTAATAAATAAATATCTGGAGTTCAACAAATCTGTGAGGGTTCCACATGTACAAAGTCAACTTTTGTTCAAGGGATTGTACAGTTTACAATGAAGTAACAATTAATAGTGTGTGTACAAAACTTTGCCAATAAATTACCAAATAAAAAACACCAATAAATATCGTCACTGACAGCATTTCTTGTAATTTGTGGTCTCTTGATCCTCTGGGATTTGACTCTGTAAACGTGTGTTTGCACAGAACACTGAAAGGGGGTTTAATCATAGTTTAAACGTCACTTTATAACTTAGCAACAGGCAAAGTTCTTTATAGTTTATTATGTACATGTATGGCTAAAAAAATTAATGAATTTTTTTCTCAGGCAGCGCCGCAACGTTTTTTTATGGCCCGCCACGAATTTTATTTAATGCCCCAATTTTTTTAAAACTATTTTTTGACGATCGCGCCCGGGTTTTAAAGGAACAGTCCAGAAATATGTTAATAAAATGAAACTTTGCAGAAAGTGTTTCTAATGGGCATGTTACCGAACAAAACACAAAATCTACGCATTGAAATCTGTGAATTATTAACATTTTGGTAACTTGTTATGGTCTATTTTCTGTGTGCGATAACTGCTGATGACTCTTGAGTAAACAAGCATGTACATTATAGTGTATTCCGTTCGTACCAAGAGTTTTTGAACTATGCCTTTCGTAAATAAGAAACGGATTTCGGACGAATAAACACCATAAACATTCATAAGAACTATTACTAAAGTTACGATATATTCATATATGACAGCAGCTTAAAATTAAACGAATCCGCATTTTAACATAGCTAAAGAAGAGTAACTCGGTATTTCCAGTAATTTTCTTCCTGTCTGATTTAATTATATAAATCGAATATACACACATTGTGAAATACTGTGTAAATTTTGCTAAAAAAAATCATGTTCGATTGGAAATCTTTATAAATATCGTCTATTTGTTGATTTAATCTTTTGTTTCGTATATGCGTTTGCTTGTTTAATAGCATTCCATATTTTTGTCAATATAAGTCCTATGGTAACAAAGGAAAATGCCAGCTACATAGACAAGTGTTGATTTTCCTTTCCAAATTTATTGGTGATTTATTGCAAAAATAATTCCTGTTTGTCATTTATAAAATTATGAATTACGAAAAGTTAAATTCTATAAATAGAAGTACTTTAATGCTGATGGTATATCAATTTGAAGGCACTTATGTTAATTATGAACATTCAAATGTATTGTCTTTTTACGTCAGCTTGCATAAATGACCGTTTGTGATTAATAAAAATATATTTTGAATTTTATAAAAAGGGATGCTTATGTTGTTATTAAAACTTAAACACCGGGATAACAGTATAAAAGGGCCTGAGGTTTAAAAAAATGTCTACTCTTCAGTTAAACACTGGTCTGTCAGGAGCAGAAGGATGAAAACATATTTTCTATTTTCTCTGGTTTTAATGATTATTTTTCTTTGAAATTTGGCACACAAGTAAATTAACAGATAAGCTTTGGGCACATTAAAAATGAATTCTGGAAAACACCATTTACCCTTGTTTTTAAAATAAAATATGTTTATTTTAAACATATAAAATATATGTTTAAAATAAACATATACAACAAAGCTATGTAATCTGGCTTTTTATACCCAACATTACGACTTCTTCCTGAAAGTGCATGACGATGAACTGAAAATTGAACTAAATGATGCTATGTCTTTAAAGCTTTTTATAAAAAGACGAGATGTAGTTGATACTTGTTTTTTTGTTTCATTTCATCGTGCCTCAGAAAGTTGCAATTCTGCTACCCTGGTTAGCATCTAGCCATTGAGTAATTAAATGGTAATTAAATTGAATAGTATTCTCTTTTATTGCTGTTTACTTTGAAATGCTATGAGGTTAATTTTTATTTACACTTGCATGTTTAGTGAATAATTCTGGGCTAAGTGTAAGGTTTGTGCGCACGTTAACCGGTTTGCATTGACCGTTCCAAGGCGGTGACCCCAGTTTTATTCATGTGTGTTTTGTATTTGATATGTGTTTTTGTGATGTACTGTGTAGTGTATTGGCAATTGGTCACTTGCCATAAATAAAGGACATCGGGCTGCTAATAAGAATTCTCTCCTGCTGTCTGGAGTTTCGCTTTGTTTATATTCAAATAAAACATTTTGTTGTCTGCTAGAAAATTCAAATTTCCCTGGAAAAGATAATCCCACCCACAAAAAGGTCATGAACTTTACACAGCCAGTAGGAAGCTGCTGACTCAGTGCAGTGTTTACACCCTGGGTCTCATCTGATAGATGGCAGGAGAAGAAAGCTGCATAGTTGTCACTGATCTCTTGTTCAAACACGTGTCTCTGTTCACAAACTGACTGCTCTTATCACCAATCACTGTCTGATAAGCTCAGCCCACTCTCCGAAAGGTTAATTGCTTTACCACCGCAAAATCAGAGAAGTGGACCCCGGCATTTAAAATTATCTGTACTTATTTTCTTGTTTTAATTAGCCATTACATAGTGCCTATAAAAAAGAGAAGGAGAAGAGAAAAAAAACTTCAAAAAAAAGCGCCGTTTGGAAAAAGTGCCTGAGAAACAACTGATTTATTTTATTGGCATACTTGGGCAGAACACATGGGATTCTATATACACTCTTTAATATTATTACAGTACTAAATTAAGATACATATTATTGCGTGAACTAACCAAAATATCTAGCAAAATGAAATAACACGAATTTGTAACATTGTCTCACAGTCTGTTAAACACACTATTAACACTGACTGCGAACAATTGGCTACATAAACTCGTGACACATGATAAAAAAATAGCTACAAAATCAGCGAAGGGTCGCGGGTTCGAATCGCGGACCTCTTATGCATGTTTTTTTCAAACCATTTTACCATCACAAGTCAATTGTCTGAACTAACATTGCGATTATGCACCTATCAATACAGGCGTATACGGGACTTTAGGCTGAAAGCGATCCCGACAGGCGGGAATTTGACACGCCGAATGATTTCGGGTCCCGGGGAAATAGACTTCGGTCGGCTTTTAGATCCTGGTACTATCGAAACCCCTGTAACATCTCCCACTGAGGGGACTTAGACAAAATTGTTTGGCTCTAGGGTAGAGATGTTAGACCCCCCACCCCCCACCCACCCAAAAAAGGGAAAAATATTGATAGGTGCATTACGTAACAGTAACATTGGAATCCACACATTTCTGAATCAAGTATGCATTTCAAATCAGAGATCTGGACCAAAGCCTGTACAGAGTGCTACTCGAATAAAATTGCGTATTTGCCGCCATAAACCTATTGTGGCATGGTTGTAAATAGAACTAGAGTGTGAACATTCAGGAATCGATCTGATTAGCATGCATTCGTTTAATCTCTGTTTAAGACCGGGTTTATGTGTCGGTTGGTTCACGAGATCGATATGCCTACGCGTTCATTCCATTGAAATCACGAACACTCTTTAAGTGCAGTTATTTCAATAATTAATTATTGTCGATAATAGAAAGTCCGCACTACATCTATAACCGTCTATTCTCGAGCCACGGCCAGTCATTGATCACCATTGTGGCTTTTCACTGTCCATTCACTAACTGACTGACTCTTTGACCGACCGAATGTCTGACTCAAAGACTTTCTGACTAAATAACACACTAACTGATCGACTGACTGACTGATTCCCTCCCTCCCTCCCTCCCTCCCTCCCTCACTCACTCACTCTGAAGAATATCGGAGTTTTAAAGAAATAATTTATTCATTTTTTATCGTCCGATTATCTTTATTATTATATAAGTACATCAACTCTGGTTACATCAAATAAAACCAAAGTACGCCTATTTTATAAGCAAATAAAACCAAAGTACGGCTATTTTATAAGAACAATTAAACTCATATAGCGCAGTTGTACAACTACGTTTGTTGTACATTTTACAAAGATATCGTGTTGAAGCGCAACAATCGAGATGAAGCAATTGTCGTATTTTTGTTGTTGTACTAGTTCGTACACAGAAGGCATGTGATATAACAATTTAATATGGATTGATGTTCGGGTCAATGTATTCACTAATGTTTGGACGATGATGATGGTGATAATTATGATGATGATGATGATGATGATGATGATGATGATGAGGAGGAGGAGGAGGAGGAGGCTGATGCTGATGATAATGACAGGGCGGTGATCATAATATTAATGAATTAAGTGTTAAACAGATTGAGAAATGTTTTAGCAGTATAATCTATAAAATATTGAATTGATGCAAGCGGAGTAAATAATAATAATAAAAAACAATAAAAATAAAATTAAATTGATCTAAATATTGATTCGTTTCTGAAAAAAAATCCTCATTAAATCCTATTATTTATTGGATCTGAGTAAAGACAATGTTTACTTCTAACATGATACTCGCTAATTTTTCTATAGACAAAGACCGTGTAACTATCGTTGTTAAACTACCCAATAACCAACGCAAAAAGAAGTTCCGATTCTGAGCGGAGCATAGTAAAAAGTAGGTCCAATTACAAATGCAAAAATATATGTAAAATCATGTTATAATCGAAATAATTTTCACATTATCGTTGGCCATGAAACAACTCTTTGTCGTTCTGATGCATGGCTATTAAACAACTCGGACTAACACACTCGTGGTTTGATTCCTACTCCAAATAGTTGTTTATTGGCCGATAAAGAACGATACATCGAAATTATTTATTAATTTTAACATGATACTTGCATATTTTTCTAACAACAAAGAACAAAATTATCGTTGTTAAACTACCCAATAAACAATGCGAAAATATAATTTCCAGACTGACGTCATGCTTTCAGTTTTTATCAATACAATTTAAGTGACGTCACAATGAATTTGTATCGATGAATGACGTTACTAGTATCGTTCGGCGGAGACGCGCGTTCGAACGTTCGCGCGGGAAGTTGGACGGAACATGTAATTATTAAAGTAAAAATGCAGTTCTCATTATACTTGCAAAAACATATTTGTCAAATCATGTTAGAATCGAAATAATTTTCGCATTATCATTGTTTATCGGCCAATAAACAATTCTTTGTCGTTCTGATGCTTCGCTATTACACCAAATGGGGCTAACTCCAAATTGTTGTTTATTGGCAGATAAACAAGAATCGAAAATTATTTCTTAATTATATAATTATTTGATATATTTAATTTATAATACAAAATCATTCTTACTGCTGTAAAATATATTTAGAAATACAGTGAGCACTTAAGATAAAAAATAATTGTTTCATAACCGGCGAATCGGTATGTGGTACAGTACAAACATGGGACGAATATGCTAAATGTAGGACACAGTTCTTTCCCTTTGATACAAATTCGACATGATATAGAAATAGGAAACAATAAGTTTATCTTGTGTAGTTTGTACAATTTAAAGAACAATTTTCATTTGTTTTAAAGAAATATTTATAGAAACGAAGAATGATCTGATAAAAAGTTTTATTTTACAATGGACACTAAGAAACCAAGTCGAAGTCCAGAAAAATCGAAAGGTATTATTGCCTATTGGTTTGTTTACATCCAATTCCACTTCAGGTTAAAAAAACCCCCAAAAGGAACAGAGAATCTAATTTCCATACTGGCGCAGTGCCTTAATCCGCCACATTTGGGAGGTATTTTGTATAATATTTTCAAAAGTAGTAAATCAATCGACACAAAAATTAACATAAATCGAGTTAGTTTTAGTGTGCATTTGCTGATGTGTTTTGGTTGAATTTCGAATACTTAGCATAGCCTTAGGAAAAATAATTATGACAAGGCCTAAAATAAAATATTGTTTGTTTCCCCTCCCGCGACAGACCCAGCAAAATCACCGCGATCTAAAAAAATTATAGACCATAGAAAACAATATTTTATTTTATTTGTGTGTGAAAATGCGGGGTGCGAATCCTTAAAAAGAATCTAATATCGTGTACAAATCTTACTTTCAAAAGATGCTTATAAAATGACTTTAAACGGACAGTTCTCGCTAACGCGTAATTCGTCATATTTTGACGCATTCTTTTATGAAAAGGACGCCATAGCATTCAGTGTCAGATTCTAGAGCGCAACCATTTCCTCTCGCATATACATGTTTTTTTTTATAGCAAATCGCTATTATGACCCAATACCTAAAAGAAACCAGCACATGTATATTTGGAAAAGTAATACAAACAAAACAACCTAGCAACCAGAAACTAAAAGCAGAATGGTTCGATACAGATTGTAAAAATGCAAAAGCCAATTTCAGCCATGCTAAAAATACTTTCAATAAATATAAAACAGATTAAAACAGAAATAATTTTATTAAACACAGAACAAAATACAATGACATTCGCCGAAAGGCAAAATGTCGCCACAAAATTAAGGAAGGAACACGGTTAAGTAGTATTGCTAAAACACAACCCCGCCAGTTTTGGAAAAAACTTTAAAAATGCTGTAAGAAAAATAACAGCAAACCATACAATATCAATATTAAAGACATGTATGAACACTTTAATAATCTGTATAGTGGCGATATGCGTGATGTATCCACAGACAATATTGACAATACCTATGAAAATGCAAATGCTTTCGAAACAAATGACACCCTTGATTCCTCAGTTACAGAATGTGAAATTAAAAAAGCAATGTCCACACAGCAAAATGGGAAATGAAGTGGGCCAGATAATATATCTGCTGAAATAATTAAAGCTGCATATAGCGTTATTAAACCACATATGACGCATATATTGAATAAAATATTTGAAACCAGACAGTATCAGGAAAGCTGGGGATTAGGCTATATCACACCAATATCTAAAAGCGGCAATCCCAATCAAGCAAAAAACTATCGAGGAATAACACTCAATAATATAATATCAACGATTTATTCACAAGTATTATTAAACAGAATAACTAAATGGTGCGAAATGAATAAATCTATATCAAAAATCCAATACGGTTATCAAAAAGGAAAAGGTACGGTAACCGTTGATTGCATTTTCATACTGAACAGTTTAACAGATAAAGTATTAAAAATCGGGACAAAAATTATTCTGTATCTTTATTGATTATGCTAAATGCTATGATAAATCGAGCACTACTATGGCAAAAACTGTTATCACAAAAAATAAGCTCAAAGATGGTTTGAGCACTACGAGCGATGTACACGTCAGTTAAAGCTGCTGTTAAAATTAAATCTCAAACATCCAATTTCATAGCATCACACATGGGACTAAAACAGGGGGACCCGTGTTCTAACATTCTGTTTTTAATGTTCGTCAATGATGTTATAGAAAATATAGACTCAAATATTGAAGGTATTATAATGATTAACGACATACAGTTTTCTCTGTTATCATATGCTGATGATCAAGGATTATTTCCAACATCTTTTCAATCAATATTAAACGACATCAAAAATTACTGCAAAAGTGTTGATATTTGAAAAAAATTGTCGGCATACGAATTACAATTTTTACCTTTATAGGGAGTAATTAGAAATAGTGATTTCTTTCAAATATTTAGGTATAACACTATTTAAAAACGGAAATTGGTATAAATCAATATAGAACAGCCCAGTCACTTATAGAGCAGGGAAACAGAGCCTTACATAGACTTTTCACTGTTATAAATCAATATGAATTTCAAACACAGGAACAATTCAACCTATTTGACAAACTAGTCACCCCAGTCCTACATTACTCAGCAGAAGTTTGGGGATTTACAAAAGGCAAGGAATTGGTAATAATACACACAAAATTAATCAGAAAAATATTAAAAGTTAATAAATCCACAAATTTAGCAGGCTTATATGGAGAATTGGGTAGATACCCTCTGCATTTAATACGCAAATTACACATAATACGCTACTGGTTAATATTAGCGTCTTCTGATGACAGTCTTATAAAAACAATATATTCACTTCTGTTCAATTATGCGCAACAAAACATTACTTACAATCACCGGAATTGGGCATCATAAATTAAAACCATGCTTGATGAGCATGGATTAAGCAATATATAGACGGATTAGACAATGTTTACACAACAAACGGATCAATCCTACATTTGCAATATTATAAAACAGTGTTTGTTTGATAATTTCCAACAAAGTTAGTATAGTGAAAAAAATAATTCACCTAGACTCACGAAATATTGTCGATTAAAAAATATATTTAAAATAGAACCCTATCTTGATATTATTAAAAATCAAAAAATGTAAAACATCACACAAGGTTTCGATTATCATCACATAAATTAGAAATAGAAAGGGGACGCTATAATAACATCCCACGCTAAGATAGAAAATGCAAGTTTTGTAATCTTAATGTAATAGAAAATGAGTATCATTTCTTACTTGTTTGTCCTATATATAGAGAAGTTAGATAAGAACACTTTAAACAATATTTTCAAAGGTGGCCAACATTAAATAAGTTTGATATTTTGATGTAAACATTGAATAAAAAGATACTATAAACCTCGCAAAGTATATTTACAACGCTAATCAGCTACGGAATAATTTCAGTGTTCTGGCGAGGCTGCGAAATTGCGATTTTATTACTTATTTTTCACAAATGTCGCCAAAAAAGTCATTTGTAACACATTTGCACTAGGTATGTGTTTTGTTATAGATATGCATGTTTTTAACAGCCGCTTTTGTAATAAATTACTACAAATTAAAATAGTAAATGAATAAATAATTATAAATAAATATCATAATTTTGGTGAATTTTGGTGAATGGAACCGTTTACTAAGAATATAAATTATGACGTCATTTAACTCGACAAACTGATTGCGTCAGACGTCTTATTTTATTTAAAAAAAAGTTTTACTAGATCTAGTAATAATTAATGAAAGTGTTATTCAAACTCATCACTGCACACGGATTAGAATTAAGCAAAAACTTTGGCTGAGGCAACATTTGAATGAAAGTTAGCAGAACTAAAGTCCTTGTCAAAAATGAAAGTAAATAAACTTCAGCGCCTTTTCACGCTATTGCTAACGCTCTTGTTTTTAAGGTATGTTATTGTTTGTTAAATTTTGATAAATTATTGTAATGTAATTAGAACATAGTATTACGTAAATAAGCAGAACATGATGAATCTACTACAACACAAATATTAAGAATTAATACTATAACGTAACATGTCGAACATAAGGACAACATGAATGAAAATGACTTATTGTGTATACAAATAAAATATTTTTTCCGACCTACCGACCTACCCTTCATTAGCATGGGTCGCGGGAGGGGAAACAAACAATATTTTATTTTCGGCCAATTAATGTCCTAAACAGAGTAAAAAAATGGTTGTGGGAGTGCCTAAATCCGCCACCCCTCTTTAAACTGCTTGAACATATTTTTTTTATTAAATCCGCATTTCAAAGCAACTTCTTTTGAGATTAAAACCAAAAAGCACTTTTGTTTATTCGGAGTTCAATTTCAAGTATTTTTAAATAATCATAGTGATCCGAAAACGGGTGGTGAAAAATCATAGATATGGAACCGTGTCATGCTTGCAGCGTTTTGTAAGGCCTCGTTCTCATGCCGATATTTGGTACCATTCACAAAGCTAAAAAGTATACCTTTTTTCACAAATTTTGGCCCAAAATTCCCAGATGGAAAAGTGGATGAAAAAATACGAAATCTTAATTAATTTTGTGAATTTTGTTTACACCGGATAACATTTCGGTAATGTTTTATGTCTACCCCGCTTTGAAAGGTTACTCGATTTTAACACGACTCGTGTCACGTTTTATCAATATTTTCGGTTAGTGAAACGTGCTCATCCGGGTCACTGTAAACGCTCATTGGGTTATAATCTGTATTGAATCAAGCGTTTGAATGATTTTTAAAGTGTAAGCACCGCAGATTATTTTCTTCTTGTTTTTTTTTTAAGTAATCGCAATGCAGTTTTCACGAAACTCTTAGTATTATGTAAATTTTTTTATAAAAAGACATGCTTATCTTACAGCAAAATGAGTCATCGTTTCAAACAGGCAATTTTAAGCGAGAAAACAGTAAGTGAGGGCCCGAAGACAATTTGTGCTGCAGTTCAACAGTTTCAACTTTAGTGTCTTCCCAAGTAGATTTACTGTCAGTAACGAGTGCAAGTCAGTTAGATTCACATACTGATAGTGGTGACCAAAATAACATTGATGAAACCCCTGTTTTGTCCCTTAATGAGCCTTTTATATCTCAATCATGTGACATTTCTATTGACTCTTATGTCTGACTCAAGTGAAGCCATTGGACATTTTGCAAATTTAGAGAATAATTGACAATATCGAATCTGCAAAAGAGAGAAATTTAACTGGAATGTTTCATGGTAAGGTTTCATGAATGTAAAGATCACACTGTAATATCATGTGTTTGTACTTTAAGTGTGATTTAATACAACAAAATCACTAGTTATTATTTGATACTAGTTTGTATTTTCCTGTTTTAATGATAAGACATATTTTCACAATTTCACAGAAAAGGGCATATTCACAAATCACTGGAAAAAAACACTGGTTTATCCTACATTTGACTAAGTGTTGTTCTAATTCAAACTGTTATACTTGGCAGTTGGTTGTTTGATGATGATGGTGTTCCAATATCGTGAAATACGTCTTTATATTTCTAAAAGTTTATCATTTGTATAGATGTGATACTAGAGATCTATTGACAAACAAATTTATTGATAGATCTTTGGTGAAAGTGAGGCGAAAGTAATGCGCTTTTTACAAATTTAACAAAAATGCTGTTCATGTATTTTGTCATTTTCCATGGTTTTCTACACTTATGGGCATTGTATTTGTATTGGGTATAATAGCGTTGAATAACATAAAAGTCGTCTGTACTTAACACGATAATTCAATTTTATCATGAACATCCTGGGGGCCCTCAAAATTGCGCATGCGCAGTATTCCATGCGTGCAGTTTGTTTACATTTAGGGTCACGGACGAAACAATAGCATTAAATATTGAATTTCTCACAAGATCAAGAAGAAAATTTGTCAGCGTTGTTAAGGAAAGCGTCCTGTATTGATTGAGATCAACAAAAAAGTAATCGCTGTTATACAAATGCTTAGCTGGGCCGGCTAGCTCAGTTGGTAGAGCGCTGGACTACAAATCCGAGGATCGCGGGTTCGATTCCCAGCCCGGCCACATAACTTGTGTGGGGATTGGTCATGAAATTATTTCTACGGCCATTCTCCCCCTACCTCTGATTCAAGTAGGGCAGTTGTCAGTTACTGGCATAAAGATGTGCACTCAGTACTGGTAAACCAGCTTAACCAGGAAAAGTGTGAGTAGGTTAACTGACCGCCGTTATATGACTGAAATACTGTTCAATGTATACGGCGAAAAAGCCAAACAAACAAACAGACATACAAATGCTTATTTGGATGGGGTGGCGGATTTAGGACAGTGGCGGATTTAGGCACTGTGCAAGTACTTCCCCATAGTAGAATAGAAAAATCTCAAGTTGTTGTTGGTCTCTTTTCCTTTTTAGAGGATTCAAGCCCTGATGCATCCTCAATTTTTAATATCAGAAATAAGGGAAAAAAGAGAAGTTAGCCCATGCATCTTTAATCTTGCGGTACTTAAAGGGGCATATTTACGGTATATTGCATGCCTAAAGACATATATTAAAGGGACTTGTTCACAGATTGGGACATTTCTTGAAGTGTGTCATTAAATGCCTTAAATTGTTAGATTTAAACATCGGAACTCTAGAGCTCCATTATAATAACAAGAATAGAATTAAAAAAGAGAAATTAAAAGAAAAAAGTTTGTCCCTATCGGGGCTCGAACCAGTGCCCTTTGGATTAAAAGGTTATCGCCGTAACCACTCGGCCATCCGGACTGTTATAAGAAGCCTGCGTTTAATACTTGATATAAGTGATCCACGTGTTGTTACAAAATTTAACGGAAACAACAGAAACATTCCAAATTATTCAATCGTTTGGCGTTTGTAACGCTTTATAATTTTATCAATTTCAAATGATCACTATTCATAAACGAAACTGTATTTTCATAATGAGTCTACGCCATTAGTGTCATTTCGCTCCCTGGTGTACAGTGTTCTTTTATTTTTTGAATCTGTGACAAAAAGTTGGGAAAATGTCATTTTGACAATCTGTGAACAAGTCCCTTTAAAACCAGACATTTTACTTAGATAGATTTTTCAATTACAATATATTGATGGAATCGTTATTAAAGATGTTAAGAAAAAATATAAACAAAGACAAAAAAAAATGTGGGAGACATGGTTCCAGTAGGATTCCAATTTACACCTACAAGTTTGCACTCTTCAATGAAAACTTTCCCATGCCATACAAAGTTTATCCTTGGTGTGCATTCTCGTAATGGTACCTCATATACATTTCATTAATTTCAATTTTACTACTGATACAAATTCCCACAGCCTGCAAGTGTCACCAGTGACCACTGTTTGTATTATAAAATGTTATATGTTCGCCAAATGTTTATAAAAACAGAACTATTGAATTTCACAATGCTTCAATATTAGTTCGCTGTATATGAACTTTATTTTTGCAAATGTTAATGTCTACCTACTGTCGATACGCCACTTGAACATTTAAACAAATAGTTTGTGAAAAAGCAATTAACCAAACACTGTCTTTCCATAACACCCAGTTAATTGAACCTGTTCACAAAAATTATGACTTAAATTTTGTTTAAAGATATCCTAGTGTAACATAAATTCGACATACCCTAAATTCTATGATATTTTGTATTTATTGTAATGTTTATGTGAAATTACTTAGGATTTTAAGACATAAATCATTGAGAAATCATTAAAATGTTCAATGTTTAAATAAATATTAAATTGACATCAACATTCTAAATAATAACAAAACATTGTCGAATGTAGGTGACATCGAATTTGTTTTGTTATATAACTTTTCAATGCATCATGCTGCCATCTTGAAAAAATTACATGTATGTCATCCATTATCTCACAGTAAAACTTTTCCAAAGAATATATACTCATTTTTTACTTTTTTTATTGTTAATATTTTTATGCCCCCGGCATCTTGATCGTCCTGTCCGTCCTTCCGTCTTTCCGTCCTTCCGTCCGTGACAAAGTTAAGTAGATTTTACCGTTTCGTCTAGCACGAACACCGCTTACTACAACACTTTTATACTTACACAGTTGTTGCTTATGACCATTCCCTATCCACCCATATGACCCAACCTGACTTTGACATTGACCTTGACCTTATTTGTGCTTAAAATTCAAAAGTGCCATTTCTTTGTTAATTTGATTTTACCGTTTCATCTAGCACCAACACCGCTTACTACAACACTTGGATATTTACACAGTTGTTACTTATGACCATTTCCAATCCACTATATCACCCAACCTTACTTTGACCTGGACCTTGACCTAATTTGGACTAAGAAATGGGCTACCCAGCACCTACTGGGAGCATGTATGTTTATCTAACACAGAATCTTGTTTCCAGCTATGTTGCAATATCAAACAAATATATTTCATGTACCACCACAGCCACATGCTAATTTGGCCAATGGCATAGCACACCCTGTTGTGCAAGGCATTTATTAAAGCCAATTTTAATGCAGGTTAGGCCAGACCGCCCCCTGCTGTATTATAGCCAATTTTAATGCAGGTCAGGCCAGACGGCCCCCTGCTGTGAGCCAGCGACCATGCAAGGAGCATTCCTTCCTGACGGACGTGGCCGATGTGCGGGTAATGGAGCAGGGACTGCTGCAGCTCCTGGATGATTTCCACTCAGGAAAGATCCAGGCATTTGGTGCGTGTTTATCTAGTTTCTTCACTGTGATTACAAAACCTCAAGATGCACTGTCAGAGACAATGTTTGTAATCTTTATGTCACAGGGTGAAAATTGTGCAGCCAGTTCAAGACCTCTAGCTCATGCCCCTCCCTATTCCACATTAGCCACGTATTGCCATGAATTGATAAATTTTAGGATTCTAAAGAAATTTGGCACATTTTCTGGTCCAAATTGTGATGTTCTACTATTCAGTTATGGTACTGTTATGATAATGTTTTGAATATTCGTGGGATTCGGCTGGAATTGAACTAATATTGTGTAGAATTTGCTACGATTTACAAGAATCTATTACCACTACTACACGAGTACACGAATGCCAGGAATCAGTTACGTATCAGATAAGAATACGCTGAATGCATGTACAAATTAGGTACGAGTAAACATATATTTTACAATTTATTTTCAACACATATTCATGGGATTCGTGACAGATTCCTAGCCCATTCGTGGTGAAGCTGCAAATTCTTGAATCCTCGAATGAATTAAGAATACGTATGAATGCCTACGAAATGATTATGATCCAGTCATGATGCCACAGAATGCAATATGAATTTGTTACACATTAACTACAATGTTTTTACATTTTTGGAATCGGGAATTCTTGGCCAGCAGTTTGAACAGTTCAAAACGTTTGTCACAAATTTCCGACTGCTCAGGCATTGCAAGACCTAACTAGGAACATATACGAATCAGTTAAGCACTTCACAAACTGATTACGATTCAACTACGAATACTAAATTGTATAAATTTGTGACGATTCGTGGGATTCAGTGGAGTAGGGGTATTACAGACCTATCCTGGCTGATACACAACCGCTTCCTCTTTGTGACTGATTGAAGTTCATACTGTGACATTTCAACAGTTTTCTTACTCGAAAACTTCATATTTGGTATCACAGTCATATTTACTGTAATTTACATAATTAAAAAACTATGTTCGCTGTTAAATGAATGAATATTTTAAAGCATGCTTGCATGAATTTTTTTTCAGTAATACATTTATTTCACCCCTATAAATACATGTGTTACTAGGATTCAATCAAAGCGCTGAAGGCACTGCAGTTTTTTTCGGTATTGCGTAACATTGGCATAACTCACCTTTCTCAAAAAAGTGTATTTAATGCGCATTTAATGCGGTATTGGCACCGTATTTTTTCTGCGTTTAATACGCATTTAAGACACCTAAAAATGCAGAAAAAATACACTTTATTACAGAAACAAGTGGGTTTTTTTTCTGCATTTTTAACACACTTGAGTGCATTCAAAATGTATTTTAAGTGCATTTTCTAGTGCATTAATACACATTTTTTTTTTAAAATGCAGAAAAAGTACAGAAAAAATACACTCAGTGTACTATAAGTGTATTTAATGTGCATTTAACCCAGAACAATTAGTAAATACACTTTATGAGAAGGGCACTTTATTCCAATATTAATAGCAACACACAAATTAAACAGAACAGATTGTAAAGGTTTATTCAGATAGAGTCTAAAGGAATCTGTCTAAAGTGTTAAATATTAGAAACAAGAACAAAATTCAATGACTGTTACAACAATCGTTTGTACTAATAATTATTGAAAATGTTAGTGGAGTGTTCAATATCTTAGCGTCCGATGGATCTTTTCGACTCGTCCAAATAACTTAGTACAATAGGCACTTAAGACCCGTTATGGTGTGTTTTGCAGAATGTTTTGTAAATATATTGAAAACACAATACTATTGAAATTGTATATTAAAACCAGTAAATAAAATCAAATTGTATTAAATTACCTAAATATCCATATAATGAATTAAAATGAAAACCCCGACGCGTTATTATGGTCAATCTGGGCAATTAGAGAGGTACGCCATATCACATGTTGCCTTAAATACAGTGGTTATAAACTTATTAAAGTTTTATTGGTAAAATATGATAGTTGCGCTAATAGCTCGTTCAGTGTTTTTATGTAAAGAAAATAGATATCATGGAATTTTAATTCTGGTTAAGAAGCCAGAACCAGCAAACACGATGTGCTATATACATGATAATAATTTTTTATTTATTTTTTTTCCAAAAATCAAACAATGAACGATAATGTATTCATAAAACTTCATGTAGTTGAATCCTAAATTCCGTGATTTACTATAATATTTGTGTCAACATTATAAATATAACTTGAACAGAGCCATTGCTTGGCTATTTGTAATCTTTAAAATGCGGCGTTAAAATAGATATTGCCACGTAATAAAATCAGAATTAAAATACATATGGCCATTGTGTAGTTATGTTAATTTTTTTCTCTCAATAATGCCATTTTGTATCTGTTGTCAAATGTGCAGCTGATGAACCGAAGTTCATTGTAAAACTTACGCAACTAATTAAAACGTTAACAGGTGTGAAAACTAGACAGCCGTTACAGCAGTTAACAGTACTATGTACGAATTAACATTTAATATATAAGGCCTGTCAAAACAGCTTTCAATTGAAAATGAAAATATTGTCGGGCAAGAAACCGTCTTTCTTTGGGCTACAAACATAATTATCTAACTTTTAATGACATTCCGACATTCTGTCAATACATTTTCATAAGCAACACATTCTCTGAATGTACCTACCTGCGGGTTTACAGTGAAAAATGATGGTTATCAGTTTTTATACTGGGCAATCTCTGTGGAAGACAGTAGATTTAATTTGTCGTAGAGAAATAACTATGGCGTTAAACAAAACTCAATTTAAACCTTAAAAACAAACAATACGCTAAATATTAAAAATATTTAGCATTAGTATGAATGCAACGACAGTGTTACAAGCTTTTCAACAACATTATTTAGCAAACATGTTTTAAAATGCTTAAAGGAAGTTACTCACAGAATGTTATTTTTTAGAAATGTCTTCTTTATCAATTAATAAAGAATATGGAGTAGCTAACCCTTATATTCTGTGAAACAAAATTAGAATAAATGAAAATGACAGAAAAATCCACCCTTTCATAGAGCTTTGAACCCCGACTGCCGGCGTGATAGTCTAATGCGTTAACCGACCGCCGGCGTGATAGTCTAATGCGTTTACCGACTGCGGGCGTGATAGTCTAATGCGTTAACCGACCGCCGCCGTGATAGTCTAATGCGTTAACCGACCGCCGGCATGATAGTCTAATGCGTTAACCGACCGCCGGCGTGATAGTCTAATGCGTTAACCGACCGCCGGCGTGATAGTCTAATGCGTTAACCAACCGCCGGCGTGATAGTCTAATGCGTTAACCGACCGCCGGCGTGATAGTCTAATGCGTTAACCGACCGCCGGCATGATAGTCTAATGCGTTAACCGACCGCCGGCATGATAGTCTAATGCGTTAACCGACCGCCGGCGTGATAGTCTAATGCGTTAACCACTCGGCCATGGAGCCTGTTCCCAAATCCAGTATTATTTTATTATTAGGTTGCTGAAGTGTAAATGACCGCTATTGCTAGTACCTGTAGTGCGTAATTACTGACAAACTGTGAATTCCATTTCGTTCTTTATTATTTTTATTATGACAAAGTGAATTATATGTAATAAGTAATAACATAATTGTAATAAAATAATTAATCATGCCCCACTAACAAATAATCTGAACATTAGAGTCGGCGATAACGAGACGATATTAAGGTTAAGATTAGAGAGTCTATGTTTCTTCTCGGCTCGCATCGTGACCCGTTTGATTTGTTTTAATTCATGGTTAAATGAAATGTTAAACATTTTAAATATGCCGCACATAAAAACCTTAACGTGCATCGACAATAAGCGAGATGAATATGTTCGGATTATAATATGTCCATGATTTTACTTGGCTTGTTACCCAATTAAACCATTTATCAATGACTTCGAACGCTGCATAGTGGAC
The DNA here is from genome assembly GCA_027627225.1 of Congeria kusceri. Lineage (NCBI taxonomy): Eukaryota > Metazoa > Mollusca > Bivalvia > Myida > Dreissenidae > Congeria > Congeria kusceri. Next base: position 102,659,531 of record CM051024.1, read on the forward strand.
AACTTTCTTCGGCAACTTTGAATTGCCCGACTTTTTAGCTCACCTTATCACGAAATGCTCAAGGGTGAGCTATTGTGGTCAGTCTGTGTCCGGCGTCCGGTGTCCGTCATCAACATTTTACTTCAAACAACTTATTCTCTGAAACCACTAGGCAGATTAAAACCAAACTTGGCAGGAATGTTCCTGGGATGGTCCTTTACCAATTTCCTTCAATTTATTAAAATATATTGAAAATTCTGGTTGTCATGGCAACCAAAAGCTTAAAAACTGGAAAACGTAAAAATCTTCTTGTCAGAAATCACTGGCTGGATTTGAAAATAGTTTTCACAGAAATGCTCCTTGGGTGACCCTCTACCGAATTCCTTCAAGTCATTTTCATTTGTTAAAAAACATGTCCGCCAGGGGGCGGGGCAGTTTTCCTTATATGGCTATATTGAACACTTTTTAAATCTTCTTGTATGAAACCATTGGCTGGATTTTAAAATAATTTCACAGAAATGTTCCTTGGGTGACCTTCTACCAAATTCCTTGAAATTATTTTGATTCGTTTAAAAAACATGGCTGCCAGGGGGGCAGGCCAGTTTTCCTTATATAACTATATTGAAAACTTTAATAATCTTCTAGTCTGAAACCACTGGCTGGATTTCAAATAATTTCACAGAATTGGTCCTTGGGTAGCCCTCTACCAAATTCCTTGAAATCATTTTGATTTGTTAAAAAACATGGCTGCCAGGGGGCGGGGCAGTTTCCCTTATATGGCTATATTGAAAACTTTAAAAATCGTCTTGTCTGAAACCACTGGCTAAATTTTAAATAATTCCACATACATGTTCTTTGGGTGACCATCTACCAAATTCCTGGAAATCATTTTGATTCGTTAAAAATAATGGCCGCCAGGGGGCGGGACAGTTTTCCTTAAATGGCTATATTGAAATCTTAAACAATCTTTTTGTTAAAGCCATAATGATGCTTTACACTCAGGTGAGCAACCTAGGGCCATCTTGGCCCTCTTGTTTTAGTTTGTTTTAAACACATTACCAAGGTATGTTTTAATCACATTATTCATCAAAACGATGGATGCATTTGGGAAACGTTCATAATGTATATCAAAATGGCACTTCTTACTTTCATGTAAAAATAATGAGTTAAAATCATAGCGATTACAGTCTTCGGATTTTAGAAGCGGTACCTATAGTTGTTCTGCTAACAACTAAAAAAGGCATTAAAGCCCTATGCGAAGTGTTAAAAAATCTGTTTTTATTTCCAATTACATAGTTGTACATTAATAATTTGCTGTTTAGTTTTGATAAGTAAACTTTTATTATATGATACAAGGCATTGTACTATACTTTACAATTACTGTGTACAAGGTCAGGAAATGTCTTTCTTAAAAGCCCCCAGTTTGTAACTTGTCTTTATAACTTCTATTGACACTATTTACAGGTTTTGATGGTAAGTACATTTAACAAGTGTATGTGCATGGTACAACCATGCTTCATTTCAAGCATTGTAAAACATATATGGGTAATTAGCTGTTTCCCAAGTTTTCATTTCTATGCTTATTTGTGGTTTCATTGGAATATAATTCTCTTTACATTCTCTATACATTTAACATCCCATACATACGTTCTACTTTAACTTGTTCAAAACACTTCAAGGTAATACCAATGCATCTTCTTTCATGTTTTAAAGAGTGTATGTACGATCACAAAAGATTCTGATATATTGACATAAATTAAAACAACTTGATAAATGTCATTACCATATGCTTCGATTCTAAATGGAAGAAAAGTAAATAAGAACCATTTTTGTAAATGCCACTTGGATACTTTTTAATCTCGAACTAGTTTATGGCTGTACAGCCGGAAAGTCCAATACATGCATATACGTTCACTCGACCGTTGTTTCAGGTTACATAACACTAATAAACGATGCAAATGTAGACACTCATATTTGTTGATTTATATGATATTTGAGTGTTGTTTTTTTTTCATCATATATATGTTTTTAGGCCCCCGGAATCTTGATGCGGGAGGCATATAGTGATTGTCCTGTCCGTCCTTCCATCCGTCCGTCCGTCCTTCCGTTAGTGACAAGGTTAAGTAGATTTTACCGTTTCGTCTAGCACCAACAGCGCTTACTACAACACTTAGATACTTACAGAGTTGTTGCTTATGACCATTCCCTATCAACCCATATCAACCAACCTCACTTTGCCCTTGACCTAATTTGCACTTAGAATAATTCAAATGGGCTGTTTTCTTGGTTAACTAGATTTTACCGTTTCGTCTAGTGCCAACACTGCAGCTTGCAACAACACAGCTTGCAACAACACTTGGATATTTACACAGTTGTTACTTATGTCAATATGGCCGTTCCCAATCCGCCTATATCACCCAACCTCACTTTGACCTTGACCTATATCTAATTTTCACTTAGAATAATTCAAATGGGCAGTTTCTTGGTTAACTAGATTTAACAGTTTCATCTAGCACCAACACCGCTTGCTACAACACTTGGATACTTACACAGTTGTTGCTTATGACTATCCCCAATCCAAACATATCTCCCAACCTCACTTTGACCTTGACCTTGACCTAATTTGGACTAAGAAATGGACTATCCACCACCAACCGGGGGCATGTGTGTTTATCAAGGGCATGTGTGTTTATTAGGGATGTCAATGAATATTCGAATACTTGACCGAATATTCGAATATTAAATGAGTATTTGAATGGAAAAAGAAAAAAAAAAAAAATTCTCCATAATAAACTAGTTCAATTCTATAATCCGTGATCATTATGTTTTCACAGTTACCTAATTTGACACGTTGACATGTTATTTAACACCATTGATACCCGTATGCGCAGTGGGAGATAACAGATTAAGCAAACAGTGACTATCGAGTCGTACCGATATTTGCGCAGTTTGTACGTAACATCATTTGGGTGCTAAACTGAAGCTTATTGGAGACTAATGTTTGAACAATGTATGGTGCTTTATGCAGTTTAGGTGTTACTATTAATTTGATTTCATTCCTTTAATTAGCGGTGCATTAACAACAACATTTTTCATGCCGACTTTAAAGCATTTATTCGCTCAATATAACAAACAAAAATGAGTAAAACAGCACAGGTATATATTCTGTGTTTCCCGATTAAACTGGAGCATGAGACGCTTCTCTTAAACATTAACAAAATCGTCATACAGCCTTGTAGGACATAACTTGGTGCAAGTAACACAATCTGTGCATCGTTTAAATCAATTTGAAAATATATTCCGCCGTTGTTTTCAATATTAAAACAGTTTCTATCTCTTTTTGCCCACTTGTACATAGTGTACGAAAGTGAAAGTATAAACTGCATGACAACGCAAGTAAAACGAAGTTAATAATGATGATATTGTTATCATGGTTAAACATGGTTTTAATCAGAATATACGGAAATTGTCCTTGTTTGGAAATTATTTTATTTATCCGCGAACTATATTTCATTGTATGTACCATTTAGCCAAATATGGATAGTTATCAGTTCCTAGTGTAGAGATCAGACAAACGCAGTAACGTCACACTCGATGTATAGAATGCAAAGACTCAGACATTTAAAAAAAACGAACAAATATTCGAATATTATTCGAATATTGAATTCGAATATTCGAATAGCATTTTGGTATTCGTTGCCATCCCTAGTGTTTATCAAACACAGAATCTTGTTCTGTCTAATTTCAGGTTATATAATGTCACTTTCATCAGCTTAATTAGAAAATAATCAATATGAATGATCATACATACACACTTGAATGAAAAGCATTTACATTGTATTTCAATCATTCACCATCTTTTCAGGTAATATCAGTCACCTTGCAAAATGGAGGCCTAATTAATTCACAAACTACCGTGCCTTTAGTATTCAAAGTGCGACCTAGGGTTAATGTTAATTAAAACACAGTTATTTGTACTCTGTTTATTCTAATTCAGCGCTATTTCAAAGTATTTTTGTTGCCCTGAATTTATTTGTTCTTTATTTAACTAAAATATCTGTGTTTAATTGGAACTTTTTAAATTCGAATTATCATTATGTCGAACAGTTAAAGTTGGTCCCAAAGACTATTTCATACTAATTTTCCAATTGTTAATTCAAAGTATTATACATTCTCTATGTTAAAAAGTGCAAGGGTGTCTGGTTGCTGTCATGCCTTAATAAGTAAATCATTTGTTCATTATACGTAAATTGGTTGGAATATAGCTTAGCACATGTATACATATTATGGCCACATTGCCATTGGTGTAATAAGGCTTCAACATCAACTGCTGTGTTTAAAATCTATATTACTATGCTTATTTCAACCTTTCTTTACATATATGGGATGTATTTATCAATTCCATTTTCTTTATTGACTGGTACTTGAAAAACACATTACTTCAGAAATGTTTGACTCTGCAGTATACACATTTGTTTACTATTCCTATACAGGTATAATAAGTTGACGGCCTCAGTCATTGTATGTTTAGTGTTTACTTTGTTATCTTGTTATGCTCCTCTATGTGACTTTATGTTAATGTAAACAGTTCATTCCATAAATCATTTGTAGTATGCTTGGGTAAAAATATAAGATGAACAATCAAATTTTTGCACTTTAAGGTGGCACGAACATGTTTGAGAAGATGAACGAGATCAGGGAGAAGCAGGAGAAGTTGGCACAGTTGCACTTTGAGCAGGACTTACAGCAGGACCGCAGAAGGTAATATCTCCAGTGAGTCTTCCTGTCCGGATACAATAGTTTGTTTAGTTAGTAAGTCACAATTTTTGGCGTAGTGGCTGCGTAAACTTTTTGTTTCCGCTCTCTAACTCGAGAACGGTTAGAGTTATTTTAATGAAACTTCATACATAGATATGCATATGGGGTGGGTGGGGTCATGGTCACTGTTACTAAAAATACAAAAACTGTTTACGCTCAATAACTTGAGAAGGCATTGAAATACTGTAATGAAACTTCATACATAGATACCTTATATCAAGACCTCCATTGGGATTGCATATGGGCTGGGTGGGGTCAAGGTCAAGGTCACTGTTACTAAAAATAGAAAAAACGATTTCTGCTCAATAACTTGAAAACGCATTGAGATATTTTAATGAAACTTAAACAATAGATACCTTATATCGCGACCTAGCTTGGGATTGAATATGGGGTGGCTGGGATAAAGGTTACCATTACTAAAATTTTATTTTTGTACTGACTTAATGCATTTAATTCGTAAAATTTGGTTTTCATGGAATTTCCAATTTCTTGTTTTTTAAATGATTCTATCGTTATTAGATTGATGTAGGGCATATTGCCACTTTATGCTTTGCTGCCTTGACAGATTTTGCAGTCTCAGAGTGCTTTCTTGTTTACCAGAGGCGTGTCGTGGGAAAACGGGGCTTAATGCATATAGTGTCGTCCCAGATTAGCCTGTGCAGTCCGCACAGGCTTATCCAGGACAGCACTTTCCGCTTCTATGGTATTTTCTGTTTAAATGAAGTCTCTTCTAAACATAAATCTACTTTAGGCTGAAAGTGCAGCCCTGGATGAGCCTGTGCTAATTCCGGACGATACTTTACGCACATGCATTAAGCCCAGTTTTCACATGACATGCCTCATTTATTTGTGATCTGTTGTTTTTCATCAGTGAAATCAGTTCACAAGATGGGTAAGTATTAGAAATATACTTTCAAGCTGATGTAGTCTTCCAGTATTCTACTCTAGCTATATATGTATGATGCAAAAATGTTCTTGATCACATAAAAACCATACTCACTGGTCTCTGTCATTCTGTCCGTACATGAGCATGCTTAGTACTGGTGGCATGCATCTAATGGTAATTATTATTATTTGGAGAAAACAATTTGATAACATATTAGGTACAATTGTACACTGTTACATATACTTAAATTGATAATCATAAGTATTCACAAATTAATTATATCAAATGTTGAGTAGTTTTTAGCTCGACTTTTCACTGAATAATTCGAGCTATACTGCTCAACCGTTCGTCGGCGTTGGCGTCAGCATTGGCATTGCCGTTGCTGTCGGAGTAATGCTCTGGTTAAGCTTTGAATAAAACAAGTCCATATCTCGGTAACTATTACAGATATTTAATTGAAACTTCACACATGTCTTTGGGTTCATTATGTAAGGTCACTGACCAAGGCCCATAACTGCAATTTAGCAGAATTATGCCCCTTTTTGTACTTAGAAAATTCAGGTTTAAGTTTGTGTGCAACAACTCCATTTCTGTATATCTACTACAGATATTAAATTGAAACTTCACACATGCCTTCAAGGTCATTATAAAAGGTCACTGGCTAAGACCCATAACTGTGACCAGCATTTTAGCAGAATTATGCCCCTTTTTGTTCTTAGAAAAGTCAGGTTAAGGTTTGCGTGCAACAAGTATATATCTCTGTAACTACTACAGATATTAAATTGAAACTTCACACATGTCTTTTTGGTGATTATATGAGATCACTGACCATGGCCTATTACTCTAACCTGCAATTTAGCAGAAATATGCCCCTTTTTGTACATTCAATTCAGGTTAAGGCTGGCATGCAGGTACACATCTCTGTAACTACTAGATATATTCAAAGAAATTTCATATACATTTTCATGGTCATTATGTAAGGTCACTGACAAAATAAATATACTATTGAAGCGGAGTGAATAGTTGAGCGAGCTGTCCTGAGACAGTTCTTGTTAATATACAGGAAACAAACAAAAACAAAAATAAAATAAAATGGGTGTTTAAATGTTGTCAGCTCATAATATATGCATAGTGTTTGTTATACCATTTGTGGAAGTGACACATTTCAGTGGTGTTTTAGCTCTTAATTTGCTGCAAAGATCACACGTCTTAAGTGTCTATGATTTCACTTATATTAATAAATTGCATATATATTATATTGTGTTTTCTAATATACCATCTTATAAGGTTGTGGTTTAACAGGTTGACACCTTAACGTATATTCTGTTCAGCTTTTCAGATCACCCTTTGCTTGCACCTGCTATGTGCATCTGTGTAACCTATTGAAAGTGTGAATGTAGTGTAGGTCTCTTCATTTATAATTTTTTTTTATTTTGTTACTGTCATTGATTATAAAGGTAATGATCAGCCCTGCTGGCTTTGTTATTTAAACATACTATTAATGAAAATGGTTGTTTCCAAAAGTGTATCAGTCTGAAACTTTATTTATATTATTTTTTATGGGCATAGCACAGCACTAAATTTACATTTAAGAAAGTTAATGGTGACATATGCCATGAACAATGGCATTGGTCCTCTTCTGCATTATTTTGGCAATGAAATAATGTTATAAGTGTATACTTCAGGGACGTGTTAGTAGGCATAAAAGGAAAGTCAAGTTCGGTTTTCAGCATAATTGCTCGTATCATACGTAAGTTATGCCCCTTATAAATGAAATACTTCAAATAAGGCTTGTGCAGTTAACCACTTGAGAAGTTTTTGTGCAATCATTGTGAAACTTGTTAAAAGGAAAAGTGTTAGTAGGCATACAAGGAATGTTAAGTTCGGTTTTCGGCATAATTGCACATATGTGGCGCGTCGTGAGTAAGCCGGTCTTAATGCATGTGCGTAAAGTGTTGTCCCTGATCAGCCTGTGCAGTCTGCACAGGCTGATCCAGGATGGCACTTTCCGCCTAAAGTGGATTTATGGTTAGAAGAGACTTCCTTGAAACAGAAAATACCATTAAAGCGGAAAGTGCCATCCCGGATTAGCCTGTGCAGACTGCACAGGCTAATCCGGGACCACACTTTACGCACATGAAGTAAGACCGTTTTTTTTCACGATGCTCCACATATCATACTTGAGTTATGCCCCATCAGGCGACACATCCAACTCTAGTTCTAGTGTTATTGTACTTCCTTTTTAAAGGTCACTCTTTCATTGTCATTGATTGCTTAATGTTGAATGTTTTTCATTGCAGGATGGCATCTGAGGAGGCCAGAGTCAGGCATTATGAAAACATTAGCCAGATGATTGGAAAGGTAGAAATTTGTGAATGTTGAACGTGAAACTGTTTATTGGCTTATTAAAGGGACCTGTTCACAGATGGTCAAAATTACAATTTTCAAAAATTTTGTCATAGATTCCAAAAATAAATTATACATTATATTCAAACAATCAAAATATCACTAATGACTAAGAAATAAACTGGAACTTCAATCTGGATATTCATCAATCAAAATTGATTAAATATATTATAAAGCGTTTATAACGCTTTTCATTGTTATTTTGGAAAACGGGTATATGCCTTACGTGGCGTTAAAAATACACAACAAATTGTGTAAGTCCGAGTGGCCATGTGGTTAGCCTGATTTTGATCTCGAAGGTCCAGGGTTCGTGTCTCGGCGTGTAAGTCCGAGTGGCCATGTGGTTAGCCTGATTTTGATCTCGAAGGTCCAGGGTTCGTGTCTCGGCTAAGGCAAGTTGTTAAATTAACATTTTTTTTCATTATATATTTGTTTTAGATTATTTCAGATGCAGTAGTTGAGTTCGGACATTAAATGACAATTTTCAAAAATACCAAAAATTTGTGAACAAGTCCCTTTAATTCTATGTCCTATACGAGAGTTTCATGATCATCTGTTGCTATGTGCAATAGATCTATTATAACTATAGCTTGCTTCATGCCTGACATTTCAATTGTCATAACAAATATATCAAAATACGATATATTATATTTTGTATTAAGCTGATTTTGTACATTTCACAAAAAAAAGAATGTTGATATAGTCACATTTTAATGGACATAGTCCCTTAACATAAGGTGCCCATTATTGTTTGTTTATAACTGGATCTTACTGATAGGGTTATTGTTAAGTTTGTAAATTACTGGTCACAGTGGTGTAAATGAAAAGGTGTCTATTTGCTGTGTTATTCTGAATTTGTTAGTTTATTTCAGCCCAGTGAAATGTTTGAAGAATATCCTTAGTGCCACCTAGCTTAACTTAATTTCTTTGATGCACAATATTAGCTGGTTTTACTGATAATTTACACTATACTTATGATTGGTGTCGCGGGAAATCGGGTGAATGCATGTGCGTGAAGTGTCGTCCCAGATTAGCATGTGCAGTCTGCACAGGCTAATCCAGGACGGCACTTTCTGACTACAGTGGATTTATGTTTAGAAGATACTTACTTGAAACAGAAAATACCATAAAAGCGGAAAGTGTCGTCCTGGATTAGCCTGACTGCACAGGCTGATCAAGGATGACACTTTACACAGATGAATTAAGCCTGGGTTTCCCACAACACGCCTCTTACCTATATTTTTATATGTGTTGTATTGAAAATGCTATTGTTTATGGAGATTGTTTAATCGTTTTATTTTCATTTTCAGTTACAAGATCTCAGTTCTTCCATGTATCCTTTCAGTAACATGTTATGTGTTACATTGAAATATCACTCACACAATATCAGTGTTTACATTCAAAACTTTTTGTCAAGTACAGAAGTATTCAATATTTTCTTGACATTTTGTCAGGGGAAGTAACTGTTTACTGAAGTTTGAAGTAGACAGTATTAATTATCAGTTATGAATGATATTGGTTGTGAAATATCATATTAAATGGATATAAAATAGTCAGACTGATAATGTTCTTTTCATGCCCCCGGCATCTTGATGCGGGAGGCAAATAGTGATCGTCCTGTCCGTCCGTCCATCCATGACAAGGTTAAGTAGATTTTACTATTTCGTCTTTCACCAACACCGCTTACTGCAACACTTAAATATTTACTAAGTTTTAACTTATGACCATTCCCAATCCACCCATATCACCCAACCTCACTTTGACCTTGACTGTGACCTAATTTGGACTTAGAATAATTCAAATGGGCTGTTTCTTGGTTAACTAGATTTTACCATTTCGTCTAGCACCAACACCGCTTACTACAACACTTGGATACTTACACAGTTGTTGCTTGTTACCATCCTCAACCCACCCGTATCACCCAACCTCACTTTGACCTTGACCATGAATTAATTTGGACTTATAATAAGTCAAAAGTGCCATTTCTTGGTTAACTAGATTTTAATGTTTTGTCTAGCACCAACACCGCTTACTACAACACTTGGATATTTACACAGTTTTTACTTATGACCATTCCCAATCCACCCATATCACCCAACCTCACATTGACCTTGACCTAATTTGGACTACCCAGCACCAACCGGGGGCATGTGTTTATTAAACACAGAATCTTTTTTAGCTCACCTGAGCACGAAGTGCTCGGTGAGCTATTGGTAGAGGGGACCTTTCTGGCGTCGTCTGTCGTCCGTCGTCTGTTGTCAAGGTGCCGTAAACAATTTGGACCGTAATCAGGATAAAAACTACATTTTTTGTTTAATGTTGACCAAACTGCACAGTATTTGTATGACCATAAAATCGTGGACGAATTCAATAATGGGCCCAATCGGACCAGGAACACCAGAGTTATTATGCCCTTTTTTGTGGAACAAAAGTGCAAAAATGCTCTTTTCCAACATATAGACTTTATTTTCCATGCAATCTTAACCAAACTTTCACAGTTTGTGTACGACCATCAGATCTCAGCATACGCCAAAAATGGGCCAGATCGTGTTTCAAACACCAGAGTTATTGCCCTTTGTTTATAAAAAAAATATACAAAAATGGACATTTTTCAGGATAGAGACTTCATTTTTCATCCAATCTTCACCAGTCTTGCACAGTTTGTCTATTACCATGAGATTACAGTTGAAGTCGTATATAAGCAAGATCGGAAATGAAACACCAGAGTTATTGCTCTTTGTTTGTGAAAATAATATACAAAAATTGACATTATTCAGGATAGATACTTCATTTTTCATCCAATCTTCACCAATCTTTCACAGTTTGTCTATGACCATAAGATTAAAGGTGAAGTTGAATATAAGCAAGATCAGACTAAAAACACCCCTTGTTTGTGAAAAAAATATGCAAAAATGGACATTATTTTGGATAGAGACTTCATTTTTTATCCAATCTTTACCAATCATGTACAGTTTGTCTATGAACGTAAGACTACAGGTGAAGTTTAATAAAAGCATGATCTGGCCAGAAACACCAGAGTTATTGCCTCTTGTGTTTGGAAAAAAGCATCAACAAGTTATCAATGATTGGCTTTTAAACACGATTTTTTATTCAATGTTGACCAAACGTGCAGAGTTTTTGTATGACCATAAATATTGATTGATAAAATTTGATTTCCAACAGTTGCAAGACTTGCATGCAGTTATTTGTACATGCAACATTGATGTCTTCATTGTGGCTAGTTCTCCAAAGTTGTCTGCAAAAAGACATCACAATCTACTGTTTCTGCATTTTCCAGAATTGTCACTGATTTATTGAAAAAGGGTCAGATAAGAATATTGAAAAAAGTGATTTGAGAACCATTAGCAAAAACACCGCACATCCACTACCAAACTAGTACTTTGCCCATTGCACTAACCCATGTTTTAAATCAAATTGATCCTATCCCCCTTTGTGTATTGTTCAGATATCTTAATTTTCAAACCTGTCACAACAGTATGGTCTTCATCTGTAATAGTTCTCAGGTGAGCGCGTTGGGCCATCATGACCCTCTTGTTTATAATTATACCCCCACATACGAAGTTTAGGGTGGGGGGTATATAGGAATGAGTTTGTCGGTCCGTCGGTCGTTCGGTCTGTTGGTTTTTCATTTCCGGATAATAACTCTAGAAAAGCTTGACATATTTAAATAATTTTTGGTACACATGTGTAACATCATAAAATACAGGTCAAGTTCGATATTGGTTACAGACCACTAAATTTTGACAGAGTTATGGCCCCTTTTCGACTTAAAATTCCCCCAAAACATGGTTTCCGGATGATAACTCAAGAAAGATTTGACATATTCAAATACTTTTTGGTACACATGTGTAACATCATAGAATACAGGTCAAGTTCGACTTTGGTTACAAACCACTAAATTTTGACAGAGTTATGGCTCCTTTTTGACTTCAAATGCCCGACAACATGATTTCCGGACGATAACTCAAGAATGGCGTGACATATTCAAATAATTTTTGGTATTCATGTGTAGCATCATAAAATACGGGTCAAGTTCGACTTTGGTTATAAACCACTAAATTTTGACAGAATTATGGCCCTTTATTTGACTTAACTTCCCTAAAACATAGTTTCCTGAAGATAACTCAACAATGGCTTGACATATTTAAATAATTATTGATACACATGTGTAGTATCATAAAATACAGGTCAAGTTCGACTTTAGTTACAAACTACTAAATTTTGACACAGTTATGGCCCCTTTTTGACTTACATTCCCGAAAAACATGGACAATAACTCATGAAAGGCTTCACATATTTAATTATTTTTGGTACATAGGTGTAACATCATAAAATACAGATCGAATTCAACTTTGGTTACAAACCATTAAATGTTTACAGAGTTATGGCTCTTATTGAAATTAAATTTTTCCAAATACACTGTTGACCCTTCACAAATTAAAGCATTCTCTCTCAGTCCATTTCTTTCTAATGGATGTCATAGTTTTGTGACAAGGCTATATTGTGGGGGTATATCAGGCACTCATGTGACACGTCTAGTTTAACCTAACATGTATTAACTTTAAAACTGAGCATTACGTTTTCAGAATTATAGCTTTTGTTTCTATAGAATGAAATCAAGAACTAAGATCTTTTATTTTATTTTATACACGACTATATATATATCTAAGTTATATCAAACACACAATGTCATACATTATCTAATAAAACATGTAATCGATGACAAGTTACATTTTCATTTATAAAATCATGCAATATTGTATTTAAGTATTCTGCTTATTATGTGACATTGTTTCATCTGTGTCAGATATTGATATTTAGCATACAGTGATGCGCATAATAACGATTTCCAGGTTTACATAATGAGTTTTACCTTAACATATTCAAAGCCAGCAAGTTCAGAGAAACCACGGATTTGAAAGTCAAAGAAGAAAATGACAAACATCAGTAAGGATTATCATAGGTTGGATGATGCATTAATGTTTTATATTCAGCAAAATTATGTGCACATTATGATTTGTTTCAAAACTCTTGCAAATACTGAGTCTGACTGACTAATTTAATTGTAAGAGGTTTCAATAGTATACTTTATGAATAGTTTTAATTTGATAGTGTTGTTTTAAACATGTGTGTGTTTTTTTATAATTATTAAATTGTCTTTGTGTGTGTATGTGTAATATATGTTTATGTAATTGTATTTTATTGTTCTTTTCAAATTTAATTTTCCTCATAAGTAGGCACAATATTGTTCAGTGGTACACTGTGATTTTATGGTTTCACTTGCTGCATATCAGGTCTGTAAAATAGCACTGTATGTTGCCTTTTGAGATTGTATGTATATATGAAACTAGTTGTTCGATGGAAATAGTTGATTAACCTTTTTTGAGGCATCAACAAGAGCTAGTTAATGTTAAGACTTTACTATTCTGCCATTTGGAAAGTACCCTATAACTTTCCTTATCATGGACACTTCCTTAATAATATACATAAATTTTACTTTATATACATTGTTAACAATTAACTGCTCGTTGGCTAATGATGTCTGTTGATTTGTCTTGACACTTCCTTAAGAATATACATAAATTTTACTTTATATACATTGTTAAAAATTAACTGCTCGTTGGCTAATGATGTCTGTTGATTTGTCTTGACACTTCCTTAAGAATATACCTAAATTTTACGTTATATACATTGTTAACAATTAACTGCTCGTTGGCAAATGATGTCTGTTCATCAACCACATTTGTTCCATTATTATGTGTAACTTCTTTTATAGGCTCAGTCTGGATATAATAACCAACAGTTTTCTTCGTGTCGCAGTTAATTTGCTGTATAAACTTACTAACATTGTTTGGCTCAAGCATACATAGTTTAACTCATCTTTGTTGACATCTTTTGAAATTTCATTATTGACTTGTAAATTAATGCTTTGGATTTTACAGTATTGACTGTAACATGCATGTGCAATTGCTTCTATGAAATAAACATTGTAAATCTTATTTTAGTCCTATTTCGTTGATTATGGTGCAAATGTCTTCATTGATATCGTAACAGGGAAGATTCATCCTAACATTATGTATAGTCATTACAAGATTAAAATGAATTTTCCTATAAAGCAAATGACTTCCATCGTTGAGTGCTTTGTCGGTGAAAGATATTGTATTATTTCCCAACGTGAGTTTTCTGCAATTGTTTTTCGCATCTGCAGTTCTGAAAAACCATGGAATTGAAAGTAAATGGGAAATTATTAAGAAACAGACATGTATAACACAAGTTTGGTTATTCAGGTGTCAAGTATATTATTTTATTTTTATTTATTTTCGCGAATATTCAAAGAAAAGGAGAGGTCAAAAGTCAAATATAAGAATCAATACAATGGAATTTGTTCTGAGCAGAATTTTGTCCGGCATGGAAGAATGTTCAGGTTACGTATAAGCGTTTAAGCCATTGTCTTCACTGAAGTTAATTGGTCCGGCATGGAAGAATTTTCAAATTACTTGGCAGAAATGATAAGCATTATGCGACGGCATGTGGCGTGCAAGAACAGGTCTTAAGCCGATAGGTCAAGGTCACTAATTATGGTCGAAGGTCAATAATTGTCAAGAACAGAATATTGTCATGCATGCAGGAATTTTCAGATAAATTGGCAGAAATTATCGCGATCACCAGACGGTGTGTCTTCTGCAAGAACTTGACTTGTAAAGTAAGTGAATTACGTTATTTTATTGATGAGTGTGCAAAGCATAATTAACAAAAATGATCAAAGGCATTTTGTTGAGTCTTCACAGAATGATTTAAGATGGCAAGAGTAGGTGAAGTATACAATAACCATAACTCATAATTGTTAACAAGTTTTAATTACTGCACTTTACTGATTTTTGTTTGTCAGGACTAAAGCTATTAATTGGAAATTTGTGAAACCTCATCTTAATTTCCAGAATAAGAGAATACATTAGCAGAAAGTACACTATAAAAGAACAGTTCTCCTTTTGCAAAATAATGGGAATGCATAAAGACAAAGCAGCGCCATGTAGAACAGGCTGCATAGGTGGGGGCATCCGTGTCTGTGGACACATTTTTAGTTAATCCAATCTTCACAGTTTGGCTATAAACATAAGATCTCAGATGAGTCAAGTTTTAGCAAACTCGGACCTGAAACACCATATTTGTGCACCTGGGCATTTTGGTGCATTTTTTTTCCGACATCAGCGGCATTATGTTCCCTTTTCAGCAAAAAAATGACATTTTTGGACTTGTGTCGCATGTTACTCAAAACGTATAGCTGCTATAATGATGAAACTTTATAAACATATTCCTCAGCATGTGATCTTGTGCACCTGGGTATTTTAGTGCCAATTGATTATATATCAGCGGAGTTTTGGGCCTTTTCAAGCCCAAATGGACATTTTTCTATTCGTGTCGTATGTTATTCAAAAGGTATAACTGTTAATCAGGATTCTTTAAAGTAAAGGAAATGCACCCTAGACGGCAACGTTTCAATGATTTACATTGTTTTATTTAGTTTGGCAATAAATATATGTCTAATTGATATAACAATTATGAAGGCAATAGGCATAAACATGTTTTTGTAAACACAGTTTGTGAACTGCATTATCCTACTAACGCGCTGTACTATTGACAAGATACGTAACATATATATTTATTATTGAAAAGTTAAGCAACCGTACACACACTAAAGGTCTGTATCTTGTGTTGAGTACAAAACTGCAGCCTTTTATTAGTTTTATTAATTTTATTATTTTCAGCTCACCGCAGCATGAAGTGCTTGGTGAGCAATTGGTATAGGGGACATATCATGCGTCGTGAAATCTCGGAAGGAATCCAAAATGGGCCAAATCGAGTTATTTTGCTTTTTTTCGAGGACAATGCAAACATTGCCTTTTTCAAACAGAGAGACTTCATTTATCATCCTATCTGGACCAATCTTTAAGTTTGTGTGTGACAGTATGACATATGCCGACGCAAAAAACCCCATAAACATCGAAGTTATGACTCTTTGTTTGGTGGATAAATATAACAAAAATTGTTATTTCCTATGTAGAAACTAATCATCCAATCTTAACAAAACTTACATAATTTATATGTGGCCATAAGATCGTAGCTGGAACTACGGAGTTATGACCTCTTGTTTTTGAAAGAAAATGCAAAATTTCTAAGACAGAAACTTAATGTTTCATCAAATCTGAATCAAAAATATACAGTTTGGTTGTACCATATATAATATAATATCCCAGCAGAGTCTTTAAATCGACAAGATTAGGCAATAACACCAGGGTTATTGCCAGGATGAAAATTAATGGAAGGACTTAATACAGGATGGGTACTGGTACGTTTTTTTACCAAACAACTTTTATTTGTCGATGACCATCACATCTCAGACAAATTATACAATATAGGAAGTAAGAAAGAAGCAAACATGACGGCAAGCATGACTTCACCTGTGCACAGCTAGCCCCACTATCTTTCAGAACTGCAGCATTAATACTTTTCCTTCAAAACTAAGCGCGAAAATTTGAATACCAGCGGAAAAAAATATACGTGGGTCCCGACTGTACTCGTTAATGGCATTTAATTAATTTTTGATAAACGGTGAGTTAAAGAAATATGATAGTTAACCAGCTAGACAAATGAATGCAAAGCCAGTGAAATACCATAATTTAATTATTTTCATTTTTACATTTGATCACCTTTCACAGAAGTAATATCTCCATCTTTAACAATACTGAGTGAAGTGATCATAGACTGCTTTGTTTGTAATTAAGACAGCTTTACTAGAGAAGAATATTGGATATACAAATCATATTACAATATGTGTGTACATGTTATTCTATTGAACAATGTATTTAATTATATGTGCATTTGTGTTATTTAATTATATTATTTGGTCACTGAAACATATTAACGAATCGGATCACTTGTTCCAGTTAAAAGAAAGGAATTGGAATTTTTTCCAAGAAACAAATCTCATGCAGAAACATCTTCAATTAATCAACGAATCCTAAATCTTAATCGACTAATTAATCACAACCGATTAGTCGTTGATTTATCGACGAAATGATTAATCGGCACAACACTATTATATATGGCTTCTTCCTGAGATGCACGACGATGATATGTGATCTACTATATTCTAGGTCTTGAAATCTTGTCAACAAGAAAAGATTTAACTGATAATTAATTTCATCGTGCCTCAGAAAGTTTCAATTCTGTTGCTCTTATAAACATTAAACCATTGAGTAATTGAATGGTAATTCAGTTGAATTAATAATTTCTTGTATTACGTATTAATTTTAATTGCAATGCTATGAGGTTAAAGTTTATTTACTAGTGCGTGTTTTGTGATTAATTCTTGGCTAAGTGTGTGGTTCGGCATGCCTTTCAACCGGTTTAAACCCATACTGCTTTGCATTCACAGTTCCAAGGCGGTGACCCCAGTTTTAATGATTTTTATGTTTTGTGTTGTGTTGTATGTATTGTCCTGTATTGTATAGGCAATTAGTCACTTGTCTCAAATAAAGGACCAGCGGATTGAAATAAGGGTTTCTCTCCTGATGACGTCTCTGGAGTTTCATGATTTCTGTATTTTATAATCAGCATGTGAACTTGTACACATTGGTATTTGTCAGATATCATCGGAGTTATGGCCCTTTTATTAGCAAATTTGACATTTTTGGATATTTGTCGCGTGTAACTCGAAAAGTATAAGTATTTGAGTGATGAAACTTTCTCGACATATTCATCAGCATGTGAACTTGTGCACTTGGGTATAGCAATTGCTTAGGGTTTGTGACGACCAGTGGGATGTGGGGGGCATCCGTCTCCTCTGGATACACGTCTAGTTTATTCAATGTTGACCAAACTTGCATACTTTGTATATCACCATACAATCTTGGGATTCAATGGTAACGGTGCAGATTGCAACAGGATTGCTAGAGTTATTGCCCCTTATTATGAAACAAATGGAAACATGTCTTTTACAAAAGTAAAGACTTCATTTGCATCCAATCTTGACCAAACGTTCATATTTAATGTATGACCATAAGATCGTGGCAGAAGCCAAAAATGGGCTAGATCGTGCCACCTGAGTTGTTTCCCTTTCTTCTTAAACAAAACGCAAACAGGGACCTAATTAAGGATAGAGACTTCGTTTTTCATCTAATCTTAACCAAACTTCCACAATTTGTGTATAACAATATAGTCTGAGCATAAGCCAAACATCGAACCACAAACACCAGAGTTACCGCATCATGCAAAAAATACCAAAATTACTTTATGCAGGATAGAGAACTCATTTTCATTCAGTCTTGACAACAAGCCGGTGAGCATACATGCACTGTTACCATATTGTTTATGCAAAATAAATGACTTTATTGACGTTGGTAACAAACCAATCACAGAGTTTGCATAACGTGTAAACGTCAGAGCCAATAAAAGACTTTGTTCGTTTGGTTTAACACTGATGTAATGTGATTTCCAACAATTCCAAACCTTGCATGCATTTATTTATATATGCAAGGTTGATGGCTTCAGAGACTGCATTAACATTGTTTATCATCATTGAACAGAAAACTATCAAAGGGCAAAACGTGACCTTAGCACAGCCATGTCAATTATCACATAACACCTATTTCTACAAAACAGCCTGCGAAAAGACATACAAATCTACTGCTTTTTTACTGACTTGATGAAAAAGGGTCCAAACAGAATGTCTAAATGATTGGTCTCAGAACCATGAGCAAAAAAACGACACCTCCACTGCTCAACACTAGCCCATTGCACTGCCCAGTGCATGAAATCAAGCCGATCCTACACCCCTCCGCTTGTACATTTGCATTCTTTAGATACGTTAATTTTCAAATCTGTTACGTCAGTATGGTCTTCGTATTTGCCAGTACAACTCAGGTGAACACTTTGGGCCATCACAGCCTTCTTGTTAGTCGTTTCCGCACAATAAGTCAAACAGTTTTTATCCGATCTTTAATAAACATGCAAATTTTTGTGGGCATAATATAGCGTCCATATTCGATATTCAGCCAAATCGCCACGGGCATTGTAGAGCTATGGCCCTTGAACAATCTAAGATTGTCGCATTTTTTTCAAATTTTAAAAATTCTTTAAGTGTAACAGTTTTTATCTCTTCTTCACCAAACTTGATGAAAATCTGTGTTGATATTATATCTCGGTCGTCTTTGATAATCAACCAAATCGTCATAGGAACTTGATAAATGTAAAATCAGCCTTTTCAGACGTTTCCGCTATCTATGTCAATTAGTTTTCTTCCGATCTTCACCAAACTATATGTTTTAAATATTACTTTTAACCTAGATGGGGCATACCTGTTTTACAAGCAGCTTTTGTTTCTTCCGATAAAACATTCTGAATCTTTAATTAAGTCCCATTAACAAAATATCTACACAGCCTCAACAAATTTCTGCTATAACAATGGACAAAGATAGTGGATAATATACATTAAAGGTACATATATAATTTGAAAAGAAAGAACGCATATACATGCTTGACAGGATTACAGGACTGTCGACAAGGACAATGACTCGATTGTTCCTTCTGGTTGGATTAATCTTACCAAGCGGGCTGTCGACTCGGATTAGTTCGATACTGGCGCAGACTAGGAAAGCTAGAGCTATTGTCCGCTTTTTATGAAATTAAGACTTTGTCATGTACAATTTATCATGTGAACTGTTGAGGTCATTCAATTGCACTATGATTACATCAATTTAATAATCATGCGGATAAATTAATTGAACTTCAACTGAGAGGGGCGAGGTTCGATTCCAGGCTTTTATAGGTTTTGGATGAAATATTTTGTCATTCAATAAGAAAAAAAATTGGGATAATTTAAATAAGTTCTTACTATATGCATTATCGTCGATAATATTAAAATAAATTAACGATCAATAGAAAAGAAAGGTGAAAAAAAAAAATGCACAACGATTCCAGAAATTGATAAGAACTCCCTTTAACAAACTGTGATAAATATAAATAGATTTTCTTAATATTTAACAGGAATGTGTAAGACTCGAACTCTTCACTAATATGGTGACAAAAATTGTTCCTCTTTACTCCGTTTAACTAACTGTGCTACTAAGGACATTTCAAAGCAAACCAGAAAATGATACATTTTAAATCAATGTCATTGTATAAACAACACTGATAAAATAGCGTGTTTAACCATTGTGTAATGTATGCATTTTTGGCAAGTACATATTTTTGTACTATTTAACTGTTGGTTTATTGCCCCTTGTTTATGAAAAAATGCAAAACTTGCAGTATAGAAACTGTTATTCGATCTTGAACAAACTTGAATATTTGTATGTGGTCATAAGATTTTAGCCAAAGTGGGAAAATGGCACAGTTTAACTGAAACACCAGAGTTGTTTCCCATGTTTATAAAAACAACATGATTAATGTGCTATATAGAATGACCAGTTGCAGTTGTCCCATTTGTATGAAAATAATGCAAAAAAGGCTATGTAAGACCTTAATTTACATCCAATTTAGATAAAATATGCTCAGTTTTTTTCTGAAGAGTTTAAAAGAAATAGTCCACAGTAAGGACACGTTATTTTGTTTCCGGATAGCTGATCTCCAGTCACCCGCTGGTAGACGGTACTGTACTCTGCGGAACAAGTCGACGAGCAAGCAATGGCCCTTTACTTCTTTACCATGTAAAATGTGTGACCATATTAATAGCCGACCGAATACTATCACTGTCAGACATTCTGAGCCAGTTAAAGAAATATATTTAAATATATTATCCGGTATTTGGGATTTCCAATAAAAGAACACAATTATCTGCAGATGTAACGTAAAAACGGCTGCGGTGCCGACATTAACATTTTATCACCACTGGCCAAATATTAAATAATGGGTCAATCTTTGCCTTTTGTATTCCGAGGCATGACACTGTTAGATCTTCAAAAGGTTTTTGATACAGTAGATCACCATATCCTTTGAACGAAACTCAAAGCATCGGCTAAGTCTGTATCGACAAAGATGTGTTGAGATGGTTAAAATCTTACTTGTCCGATAGACACTAGTTTGATGATGTTCAGGGTACAAAGTCAAGATATGCTGCAATTTAATGTGAAGTTCCACAAAGGTCCATTTTAGGACCTCTCCTAATTTTTAATTTATTTAAATGACATGCCAGATGCTATAAAATGCAAAATGCTGTTATATGCGGATGACTCTTCAATTTTAGTGTCTGGCAAGTGTAAATCTAATGTTGAAGCTATTCTAAATAGGGAACTTGATCTAATCCGTCAGTGGCTAGTGTGCAGTTAGTTATCTTTGCATCTTGGTAAAACGGAATCTATTATATTCGGCTCCAGAAACAAACGTCGTCAGGAATCAACCCTCAATATGAGTTCTGATATCAATCCCATGAGAAAAGTAAAATATCTGGGAGTATGTATAGACCAATTTCTAACGTTTGAAAATATGGCTTGTTCATTTCTACAGAAGGTGCATGCTTGACTAAAAATCTTGTATCGCAAAAATGGGTATCTCACAAGCCAAATGCTTCTTGTGTCTTCCTTACTACAGTGTCACTTTGATTACGCGTGTTGTTCATGGTATAACGGTCTTGCTCAGGCTTTTAAGAATAAGCTACAGACGGCGCAAAACAAAGTAGTTAGGTTTAATTTTCAGTTGGATAGTAGAAGTCATGTTGGCACCGAAGAAATTAAGTTACGTATCCGGTTACCTGTTAATAAGCGCTTCGAGCAACCACTTCCTTGTCATGTGGATAAATTTAAACATGGGTTGTCTCCTAAGTATTTTTGTTTTTCAATAATCTACTCATAATTGTACAACTAGGCTACGCAATAAGTGCGGCTTTGCAATTCCTAATGTTCAAGGTTAAGGAACAAAAACTGTTTGTTCTACATGATGTACCGCCTGGAATTACCAGAAAATGCTGTGAAATTCAAGAATATTGGTGCTTTTAAGTCCTCTTTAACAACTTTGTGCATGGAGACACTACTTTGTAATATATAATAAATACAGTTAACAGTGATAGTCTTAAATTACAAAGAAATGTACATTATGTTCTTCAAAGTATTTTGTGATTATATTAATTACTGTGATATATTTATATAGTATCGTACTTTGTATATGCCGTTGTAATGTTCATACTTTTGTAAATTTAATGATCTCATCATAAAATAAAAAGGCCTCTCTAAGTCACGCCATCTGTGAAAGGACTACAATGGAAGTAAGAGCTTGCTTATACTTAATTTTCTTATAACGTTTTTTTTTTAATTCATTTATATTTATATTTATTTTGATTTTAATAATCGTGAACTTTTTAGTCAAATGTAATTGTTTCTTAAAAGTATATATGTTTTATTGTACTATTTGCTGAATAAAACAATCTATCTATCAAAACCAGGTCAGCAATTTTTCATTGCCCTCTTGTATACACGCGTTGGCTGACAGACTGACGAAGCACCGATTTCAAGGAATAAATTGCGTACTTTGATAACGTACACAAATTCACACGTCGTATAATGCAGCTGTATAAAAGTAAAACAAAGCAGTGCTTTTATCAGATAAACCAGACAAAAGTCAGATAAAATATTTCAGAAACAAAGCAAATACTATATTTAGAATAAGGCCTCAGATTTGAATAACGAAAGTGTGAGCTTTCCACGTATTCGTTTGCGACAAAGAACAAATATTCACGGGTTGTATCTTGATAAAACTCTACACTAGACATACAATCTCGCGTTTATCATCGATACAGTATGATAGCCGATTTCAAACAATCGGAATGGATAACCCACATGCTAGTAACTAGAACATACATTTGGGGACTTCGAATCCTCGTCATGATAATTACATATAGGACCTTGTACGCTTTCCAAAATTGAAATGAAATGTAACAAAAAAAGTACGAAACGATGAGTAATATAATTTTTACAAACGAGTTTGTGTTAGTGAAATTTCAAACAAAAATATCAGAGTTTAATCGCCTGAAGTAACTGTTAAGTGCATCATGTGTCAGCTTTGGTCTGTATAATTATATCTATAGGTGAACAAAGAAATGTCACTTTTGTACATGTACCAGAAACTAAATCTTTTTTAAATATGCCGAATGCAATCATATAAAGATATCTTCTCTTTTTGACATTTAAAAGACGGGCGATTTTAATACACGAAAAATGTTGTCGTAGAATACTTACATTAGTGAAAGACTGAAAACTACTACTACTACTACTACTACTACTACTACTACTACTCGTACTACTACTACTACTACTACTACTACTACAACTACTACTACTAGTACTACTACTACTACTACTACTACTACTACTACTTCTACTACTACTACTACTACCATCATAGAAAACAATAACAACTATTGGCACCATTATATATACCGGTAATAACTAACAAAGGTTCATTCGATAATAGTAACGGCTATGAAATACGGATTTAATCAACAGATGTATACTATTTGTATTAATCTTTCTTGTGAGATAGTTTAAATATTTAACAAAGTAAGCAGCTATGACTTTCAGTGATTACTGTGTTAATTCAATCACTCGGTGGTATTCAATTCACGATCGGAGTAGAATCGTAGACTTTTTAACCACGGGACCGTATTCCAGAAACACGGTCCTATCGTAATATCTCATACTTAATCATAAAATCATCGACTTTCATTTACATTGTATTTTATATTTAAATGAAATTGTGCTGAATGTGTATTAATTATCAACTTAGTATTCACAGATGCATTTTTTTTTAAATATTATATAACAAATATTGGAACTTAAGCGAAAATATGTTATGATATACGATACGATATTTCTGGAACACGATTAAGCCTACATTTAATATTGTGGGACAATTTTATACATTTATAACATTTATGCAAGACTGTATTGTGTTACATTCGCCCCCTATTAGAACGGAAATTTATCCAGTAAAATTACTACTCGTATACCAAAAGTTATAAACAATAATTCGCCATAGTCTGATCATTATACAATTCTTTATATGAACATAATGTTATTGGCATTTTCCACGCAAGAGATATGGTACTGTATCTCACAAGATCGTATTGTTCAAAGTAGCTAAGTATTTCGAAGGTTGTGCTTTTTCTGATTAAGACAGGATCCAAACTCCTCGTAGCGGTTACTTCCCCTATCGGCTAGCAGTATGAAGCTATGCTCCGAAACAATCAAATCTCTGCGCGGAGGTTTCTCAAGATCGAATAGTGGTATACATTTTACGGAGACTAGGTAGGAACTCTCTACTATCTAGCACTAATTCTCGCTTAATACAACGACTACGTCATATAAATGCGATTTCTCTGCTTAAATCCCATGCACACCCGTCACCAGTCAGACTCGTGTCGGACACCTGTATACTGTATAAGTACTGGCGGGGGGTTAAGTTTGGCTATTTTGACGGTCAACCACGATACCGCTAATTCAAAACACACATAATAAAAAACACACTAATAAGATACTAATCCCATTAAAATAAGAGTAATCAAGCATAGTGGCTAATAACTTTCATGAAACGTTTTAAAATCTGTGAACATTTCAAAAACACAATTACAAGATGTATGAGAAAATAATATATAACAACTCCATATGAGGAGTGTAGCGGGAAACCCGGGCTTAATGCATGTGCATAAAGTGTCGTCCCGGATTGCCTGTGCAGTCCGCACAGGCTAATTCGGGGCGACACTTTCTACTTTTAGGGATTTTTGGGTTTCAAGGAAGTCTCTTCTAAGCATAAATCCACTGTAGGCGGAAAATGCCATCCTGGATTAGCCTGTGGGGACTGCAAGGCTAATTCTGGACAACACTTAACGCGAATGCATTAAGCCCGGTTTTCCCACGACACGCCCCATATCATGTAGGGTCTATATTTTGTGTCAAACACTTCGTTATACCCTTAACAAACTATATTGAACGATAACATAAATGTCTCCGACAGTTTATAACAAGTATATATATATAAAGACGTTAAAACTGTGGGAAAAATATCTTATCTGCTTTGAGCACTTCGATTTTGTGATGGATAAGATAAATGAAGTCTTGGAAGTGCGATACCTACGTCGTCTTAATAATATTTTAAGTCGTAAGAAAGCGATATTTTAATCGCGGAATCGAGATATTATGTAGTCGGTGAATCCGTTTTCACATATCCAATATGTCATCAAAAGCATTCATGCAAATGTCAAAACTTTTCAACCATAAAAACGGGCACATGAGGTAGTCAAATAAAATGTTATCCCAAGCGAAGTGCATTCTTAAAGGATCACATCTCAATATGGTTTTTGTGTGATCAATGGCAGACGACTATTTAACTACTTATGCACAATGTTGCGTCTGTAACAATGAAGGCGAAAGCGAGGAAGAAAAAGGAAACGAAGAAGTCACAGGACTAGATACATTGAGTAAATAACGGAATTGAGGTACCTTGTATTATTTATGAATTTTTAAGCTCTAAATATTTGTTTTGTATTGCATAAATAGATTTAGACATACACACAGGCACACAGAGTATCTTACAGTGCGTATGATACCAACATTTGCTTTAAACCAAGGATGAACTGCAATACGAACCGATACTCAACTAAACACCCCTTTTCCGCTATCAATACGAGCAGTCTCGAAACCAAGATGAGAGGAGATTCCAGATACAAAATATTGACTTGTAGCCGGATTTTTCAACGTAAAATATCGGCTTATAGATTAGCGACAACCGGTCGGTTGGGCGGGTGTGTGGGCGTTGCGATGTCGTTAAAAATTTGCGTCAAGGTTTCGTATTCCTATCATATTTTCCAAATTTTTTTTTATCAATGAAACTTTACACTCTACGAAACTTATTCCAACGGTTACGCCTCACTGCACAAAATGCCCACTAGAGCTAAAAATATAATTTGCTTTAAAGTTGTGTTTTCCTGTCATATTTTCAAAGGTTCTTGGTCAATCTTCATGAAACTTTACAGAAATGTTTCTTGGATTATCCTCTACGAAACCTGTTAAAATGGTTTCGCTTCCCTGCACAAGATGGCCGCCAGAGCTAAAATAGAAATATGTCTAAACGCAAATTACTTTTAGACCTATGGCTAGATTTTCAAATAATTTCACACCAATGTTCGTTTAGTGATCCTATACCAAAATTATTTTTCTCTTGTTATTCAATAACTTAGGAAAATAACCGGTTTATTGTAACATGATCCAATTAGTCATTACATGTATCCTCGCTAGAAAAATCTTAAAATATGGTTTAGAAAATGTATATCATTGGCATAAAGATATTTTCAATATGAAATTAATTATTTGTGTAATCGCTATATAAATCATTATTGTAGGCTTTTGAAACCGCAGTTTTCGGTGAGAAAAACAAAATTACGTATACGCATTATGGTATATTTGTTAGTAATGAAGAATGTGTTGCGCATGTTACCGGAGACAACAAACGGATAGCCAAAAATGGATTATATTCTTCGTTTTATGTGTAAGTCCATTTCAACAATGTTTTGAGTAATCTACGCTCCTAAAGAATCTTTGCAAATGACGTGGTCCGTACAGCGAAATATCACGTTGATGATCCTTCAAAATGGGAAAGTTATAGAGTTCAAACAAACAACTGTGAGCACTTGGCGACATTATGCAAAACAGGTATAAAACGTGTAAGCAGATATTTGAGGTAATTCGTCAAATTCCGTGCGCTACAGCAAAGTCCGCCATGGAAAAATCGAGCAGATATGTTAAGGGCGGCTCCGAAGATCAGTAGAATGCGTTTTATCCTTTTACTACAAGCAATATGATAGATTAACAACCCATCGCATAAACTTTAGTTATGTACTGTCGGTATTGTAGTATGTTTGTAGATTGGAAGATAATCACGAGAGATAGTAACTCAAGTACCATAAATGTGTTATTTTCAACAATTATTTCAAAACAAAATGAATGTTGTCTTGTTATATATATTAAAAGAGATGCAAAAAACTCGTTAAAAGGTTGTTTCATCAATAAATCTTGATTACATCATGGACTATTTTCTTCTCGTCGAAGAGCACGCGGATTGATACAGTTGGGTTTTCGAAAAATGTACTGTCTTTCGATAACAACGATGTCAACAATGGTGAGACCAAATTATTAGTTAATTTTAGGCCGACCTTTTCTTAAACTTCATATATTATACAAATATGTCAGTTGCAAAACACCATTGGCACAGGACACCGCCTAAAAGACAATGATACTTGAGATTCGAATTTCAAGTCCAATCAATGACTACGTTCAAGTTTAAACATTTTTATCTCCATAAATAATTCCCAAAAATCTAAATCCATAAACTTTTTGTTCAATGTCCCATTAGCAATCACACCAAATTTCATATTGTAGTATGCATTCATAAGAAAGATATAACGTGATAAAGTAGAGGGGTGTTACAACGTGGGCTGCAATTCCTAGCGATTTCATATTTGTCCAGGCACCATAATTATATCAGCGAAATTCACACAAAGTCGGCATCACTTGCCTTATTAGTTCCCAGGGACGCAATCATACGAGTATCTTTAACAATATTTTGTATATCAAACATGTTCGTCTGTCTATCCGTAAGGTCGTTTCGAAAAAAAAACAGCTTAGCTTATTTGAAGACGATTTATGAGCATGACTGTGCACGTGGACGTTTTTTTAATGACAATCACGTTGAAAAGATACCATTACACGTCGGTACATGAACCACACAAATAATGCTCGATGCATGTGTGTTTGAATGTAATCAGCTACGGATTTTACATGTTTAAAGATGTTCCTGATGTATATTATAAACATTGAATGTTAAGCATTTAGTGGACAGGCACATCAAACAAGGGCTATTACTGCCAAAACAGGTGTATGACATACAATGTACCAACACGTCTTTCGAACATAATTCGGTTAAGTATTAATTCTTTCAAAGTGCATTTGATGATGATTATGATAATGATGAATATGATGAAGATGATGATGATGGTGGTGATGATGATGATTTATCATATACATGTACCTTGCTACGGATCTGTAGCTGATCAATGCAGACCCACAGACAAGGGTATAACTGCACGATCAAAAGATTACCCCTCCCCCTAAACCGAAATTCTGGATCCGCCCTTGACATGACCGTTAGAAACACTTTCTACAAAGTTATATTTTTATAAACATATTTCTGGACTGCTCCTTTGAAACCCGGGAGCGATCGTCAAAAAATAGAAAAAAAAAATTTTTGGCATGAAAGCAAATTTGTGGCGGGCCATACAAATACGTTGCGGCGCTGCTTGAGAAACAAATCATTAACCTTTTTAGCCTATAACTGATTAATTGACTTCGAAATGTGTATGTATTATGCATAGATAACTTTCAAGATCAAGGTAGGGTATATAACTTAAGAATAACTATACGCGTCTGATATAAGACATGTACGTTCATGAAAGATATTGCTAAAGGGGTGAACAGATACAACTATGCACTTATCATACAACACATATATGTGATGAAAAATATTAATGTTTAAACATAAATTAACGCTAAATAAATAACGTCGATAATGCGGTTATTAGTTGTTTACTATACTTATCTAGTTAACAGGCAATGTCCCCAATAGGCAGGCGATTTTCAAAATGTTTAAAATGCCATCAACACTGCTCTGTGAGCAACCTGATATGAGTGTCCGGAATGTTCCAAGGCGGTGTCCCCAGTTTTAATCACTTTTAGGTTTCGTGTTGTGTTGTGCGTGTTGTCATGTATTGTATAGGCAATTGGTCACTTGCCTCAAATAAATGACTAGCGGATGTTAATAAGTGTTTGTTTCTCTCCTGGTGATGTCTCTAGAATTTATTTATTCTTACATTCACTCACAGCAGCTGAATAAGGACAGACGAACGAAATCGATACAGTCATAATTAAACTTATCCACAAATAAATGTACATGTACATATTAGGTTTACGAAGAATATCATTAGACGTATATTGCAATACCTTTCTGAATGGAAAATATTCCGCAATGTTATTCTTGTTATTCTTGTTTAACCACTAGCAGTTACAACGATAATGTAACGTTGAATTTTGGATAGTGATTATAATCTAAAATAATAGTTTTGGGTGATTCCGCTCTCTAAGTTCAACAGTTCTTATCCCTTCTTCACCAAACTTGGTGAAAATCTTTGTGGGAATTATATCTCGGTCATGTTTGATAATCAACTAAATCGTCGCAGGAACTGTTGAGTTATTGCCCTTGAATTATGCAAAATCATCCTTTTCAGACGTTTCCGCTTTCTAGGTCCATTAATTTTCTTCCGATCTTCAACAAACTATACGTTCTAGATGGGACATACCTGCTGTATAAGCAGCTTTTGTTTCTTCAGACAATACATTCTGAATCTCTGAGTGAGTCCCTTTAACACATTGTCTACACCACCACAACAAATGTCTGCTATAACAATGAAAGAAGATAGTCGATAATATACATTAAAGGTACATATATAATTTGAAAAGAAATAAAGCATACACATGCTTGACAGGATTACAGGATTGTCCGACGAGGGCAATGACACGAGTTGTCCTTCTGGTTGGATTACTCTTACCATGCGGACTGTCGACTCGGGTTAGTTCGATACTGACGCAGACTGGGAACGCTAGAGCTCTTGCCCCCTTTTCATGAAAACAAGACCTTGTCTAGATCTAGTACAATTTCATAGAGATTGTTTTTAATAAATCTAGACCAAACTTCAATAATGTCTGTTCGAAACATAACATCTCAGCAGAAACCATAAATGGGCCAGATCGGACAACAGAAACTGAAGTTTTTGCCTCTGGTTTGTAAAACATCAAACAATGGACTCCATGCTTGATATAAAATTCATTTTTCACCCAATCTTGACCAAACTTGAGTCAAATAGATGTAAGATATTGCCATTTTTTTCATTACAAAAACAACAAATACACTGGTATTCCGTCAAAATTAATTTTTTTTGCACACGCGATATAGACCTTATTTCGTATCCATGTAGCACAGTTAATGTATGACCATAACATTTTGAAAGAATTAAATAATGGCCCCAGTCGGACCAAGACCACTATAGTAATTCTCCTTTCTCATTAACAAAATAACTGTTTACAAGATAAATACTTTATTTGTCAGCCGTTTTAACTGTTGGTGATAACCATATCTCAGTAGAAACCAAGAATGGACAAGATTGGACGTCAAACATATGAGTTATTGCCCGTTGTGTATGGACAAATACAAAACATTGCATGATAAAACGTTTTTTTTTCAGCTCTCCTGAGCACAACGTGCTCATGGGAAGCTTTTGTGATCGCCTTTAGTCCGTCGTCATTCGTCCGTCGTTTGTGGTCAATATTGCCTTGTTAGCAAAATCTGCGCAGATAGTAATTTTGTTCGTGGATACCTGATCTCCAATCTGCTGAACACGCACAGCAATAGGCGAGCATGCATTTTACTCTCAAAGCCAGTTAAATATAAACAACTTAAATTTCCTTATTTGATAGAAAACTGATACATTGTGCTATCCCAGGCAGTTTTCAAGCATACACACATATGTCTTTCTACACAACGTTAATAACGGCCGCGGAGCCTAAATTAAAATGGTATCACCTCTGGAAAAAATGTTTAAGAATTGGCTAAGCTTTACATTGACTTTATCCAGTATTCAGATGAGCGCTTATGCCTCAGTAACACATTCCCGATTTTTACTGCCGTTCTTGAGCCGAAAGCGTCCCGAATTAAATATGCCAACGTTCAGACAATACTATGTGATTCGGGGCTCGAAATTAAATGTTTGATCATAAGATCGAATATGTTCCGACAGCGTCCAGACAGCGTTTCGACAGAGTCCCGACAGCCTTCCGACAGTGTCACGACAGCGTCCCGACAGCGCCCTGACGGCGTTCCGACATTCCCGACTGTTTGATTAGTTGTTTCGATAATCAATTATAAAAAAGTCGGGAATGTCGGGACGCTGTCTGGACGCTGTCGGGACGATGTCGGGATGCCGTCGGGACGCTGTCTGGAGGTGTCGGAACGCTGTCGGTACGCTGTCCTAAGAATCGTGAATTATCGGGACATGTTCGGCTTGATCGGCCAAGCACCCCCGACAGTTAAGGTTTTCCCTTAACATTCGGGAGACTCAGCCGAATTTGTACATTCCGGACTCTGTCGGGATAAATTCGGCTATATCGGTTCAAATTCGGGACGGTGTCGGGACGTTATCGGGACAATGTCTTGTGGAACGGGATTGATAATGCATTATAAATTATATAGAAATATCACGTCTGGAGTAGTTCGGCAGTTACAAATTCTCGATTGTGGCTCTTGACAGCGTCCCGATAGCGCAACGACACAAATAATCAAACAGTCAGGAATGTCGGAATGCTGTCGGGACGCTGTCGGGACACTTTCAAGGTCACCGTTACTTAGAATAGAAAATCTTTGTTTCTGCTCAATAATTTTCAGTGAGAGTTTCTTTACTACACGACACTATTGTTTTTTGGTTTGTGAGAAAAATGACGATTCAAATATAGAAATAGAAATGGCCGAGTGGTTATGGCGTAAGCCTTCTGATCCCAAGGTGTGAGGTTAAAACCCTGGTGGGAGCAACTTTTTGCTTTTCTTTTTTTTATCTTTTTCGCAAACTATTATACGTCGGCTCTTTAGTTTTGATGCTTTAACTTTTCAAGTTTAGACATTTAATCCGATACTTGAAAAAAATACAAAAATCTGTGAACAAGTCAGTTTAAAATGCAAGCAGATATCAATAATTTATACGAAGTTATAATTGCACTTGTTTTGAGAAAACTAGTATGCATACACATAACAATACACAAAATATAAATTATATATACAATGCAGTGCATTTTTTGTATTTTTAGCAAATAATGGTGTCTTTTAATAGAGGACTACAATCTAAGTAATAAACTTAAAAGTGCAAGCATACATCTATATGTGGAACACAGTTATAATTACACTTGTGTTGAGTATGTTTGAATAATAATAGAACAAAAGAAGGGAGAAGTTGCCTTACGACTATATATTTGTCCAAATAGACATAAACAATTGTTAGGAAATTAAAATTTGGTAAAATGGACGTTTCCTGGTGTCTAACTTAAAGCGAGGTCTAAATAGCACATTATGGAAAGGGCATTATGCACACACATTTTGTAATGGAATTCAAGTGGAAAAGACTGAACAACTGTCAATACAAAGTTTTATTAATTGAATGACTATTAAATGTGTACTTAACATACAATAACATATGTCCCATTCTTTGTCAAAAGATTCTTATCACTTATTTAAAACTGAGCTTTTTCATTGATTTTCATGCTCATATCTTATACATTTCTGTATTCTTGCAAGACTTTTGTTCATTTTGCACTTGTAGATGTACACTTTATACTTTTGTAGAATATCCAAGCATGCATGTTTTTGTTAGTAAATGGACACGATTGTCTAGGGAAAAAGCCATCAATAATTTTCTTAAACATTCCCAAAAGAGATGGCCTAAAGTTTCCTCCCTTTGATTCGTTAAATGCGGGATATTTTGTCATAATCAAACATTAAAATATGGCTTTCTTTTTAATCTTTAACTTTTCGTATCAGAAAAACAATTGTGAGAGGCTATTAAAACAGTATATTATAACACATTAATTTGCAGCCACTTACGAAGAGGAGATCACATTGCCGTCCACAGTAACACGAGTGGTTTCCAGCTATATCACATTGCCGTCCACAGTAACACGAGTGGTTTCCAGCTATACGACCATCATGATATTTATCTCGGTAATGGGACAGTTGCCGAAATAGGAGGTGACGACAAACGCAACCATAAACCACGAATAGCAAATTTGACCGACTTCACAAGAAAAGGATCGCGTCCACTGTTTCACATACATTGTCTGTTAAGGATATGTTTGCCGCCGGAAAAAACGGCTAGGCGCGCCGAGTTCATCGTAGAAAATCCTGCGTTGTGGGGACCGTATGATATATTTGCACACAACTGTGAACACTTCGCCAGAAAATGTAAGATTGGCATCGCTCTATCGCGGCAGGTTGATGTTTATATTATTGTAACCTTTCTGTTGTTTTTCTTTGCACTAGTTCGCACTGAAGACTCTAAATCTCATACCCATGTTGTAATGTTCTACTGTGACCATACGCGTGTGGACTTTAATAGTGTTGTGTAATCTTAAACAACTGTCGAGTCTACGTACATACATGTATTGGATTAGCCAATTTTGCGTTTTTCAACAATGATTCTTTTTAAATTTTCTTCCATTTAAAATCGAAGAATATGGTAATTTACTTAGGTGGGTTGTTTTAATTTATGTCAATAAATATGTTTTAAGATTATAAGGCACGTTTTAAAGCATTGTCCAAAGATCGTGAGTTCGAACCCCAGCACGGCCACATAACTTGTCTGGGGATTGGTCAAGAAATTATTTCTACGGCCATTCTCCCGCTACCTCTGATTCAAGTAGGGCAGTAGTCAGTTACTGGCATAGGTATGTGCACTTAGTACTGGTAAAGCTTGCACAGTAAAAGTGTAACCTAATCACACTTTTCCTGGGTGATTAGGTTAACTGACCGCCGTGATATGACTGAATACAGTTAAAAACGGCGAACAATCCGAAAAAAAATAAAAAATTCGTTATTGTCCGTATGGATATCGCGCGGATGCCGTGGAGTGACCATAACTGATTGGTACGTAAACGTTTAAAATTCGCAAGAAAATTGAAGCTAATCCATACAAGCAAAAAACTGTTATATTCAAACTTGTGCGGAAACTTTTGTACATCGATGTTTCACTTTGGCCTATATTATCTCAGAATGACCTGCTTCAATTAACGATCCTCGTGTACGGGTTTCTATTTTTGCGCGTGAATGTGTCTGTGGTCTGGAGCTAATTCAGCGTTAAATGTGAATTTATAATATTTTATGAACACATACATTTTTTTATGTCATTGTTCACGTAAATTGTTTAGTGCAAGTTAACCGTACCTTAGTAGTCAATATCCAATCGTATACAAGTATTTTATCACGTGATGTTAGTCAGCCAATCAGAATACGTAGAACTCAGTGTTTATATTGTATTTGGTGCAGGCGGATACCTCACCATTTTGCATAAAAAAAAAACCACCACCACCACCACCTCCACCTCCACCTATTTATTTCCATCCATCGTTCTATTATGCCACGGCGAATATACGTCAATCAATTTATGCTCTTTTTGAATACTTGATATTTCATGGTATAATATACTTTTTATATACGGCCTATATGTCATTTTAGGTCATTGATGGCCTAACTTATGTTTTCATTGCTTATTACAAATTATTATGCATTTACGGTGTATTTGCGGTTTTTGTCCGCCCAATATTTTCCATTGTATGTTACAAATTGTTATGTATATACAATGTGGCGGTTTTTGTCCGCCCATTACGTCATTTATGGAAAAGGCGGTTTTTTGTCCGCCCTGTGTTTTCATTGTATATTTCAAATTGTTATGTATATACAATGTATTGGTTATTTTATGGCATTTTAAATAAATGCCTTTGGCGGTTTTTGTCCGCCCATTATGTCATTTATGGAAAAATTTGTGTTTTCATTGTATATTACAAATTGTTATGTATATACAATGTATTGGCTATTTTATGGCAGTTTAAATAAATGCCCTTTTTCGATCCATTATGTCATTTATGGAAAAACTTGTGTTTTCATTGTATATTACAAATTGTTATGTATATACAATGTATTGGTTATTTTATGGCATTTTCAATAAATGCCCCTTTTCGATCCTAACCCACGTGTTGTTTTTCCTTAAATACCATACGAGTTCGACCGCTCCCTAGACTTCCGGGGGACAATACATAAAAACAGAAATGTATGTATGCATATCATGTTTATAAATGAGACTCGTTTTTATCATTGCTCACTCAACTTCATATCAATCCCAAGGCAATAAAATGAGAAAAATTACTTGATAACGTTGTAGAAAGAACTATTTGTCTGACATCTTCCGTATTTCAATAGAATTATGTTCACCGGTACGTAAGTTGGTTATTGACTTCGTTTGTCGGCCTCCTTGCGTAGAAAGGACTTTCCTACGCAGAAAGACCACCTACGAGGTCAGCGTCCTATACATATCGCCACAAACCGCAGATATATAATAATGGGACGTTGTGACAGGGGTATTAGACATTTCATGTGTTTTTATGTGTTTCAATGTTGTTTTCATTAACGCACAGTTACGGTAAAAACTCATTAACTTATGTATAAGTCGTCCAGAATTAACCACGAAATACGTTTCTAAATATGTTTATGAAGCTGATATATGAGGGTAGTTGCTTCGCTTACAGATGATTTTAAATACGTTATTTTATTTTATGCTTTCCAGTAATTTATAGGAAAATATTAATAAAATAAAACTGGTTATTCACTTTTTAAAACAGTCAAAATTACCACTCTGATAATGTTCACTGTTTTATGCTGGTTCCCGATTTAAAATAGTAAAAGAAAGACTCAGAATTGTCAAATGAGTTTATTTTCCAATAAAACCAACTTATATAGCAATTAAAATGAAAAAAAAATGAGGACAAGCATAAAAAATAAATAAAAAATGTTGTTTTCGGTAGAATATTGACTTTTTATTGACTCGTGTCCATAGAACATATATATATTCACTCGTAGCTGCGGCACTCGTGAAAATATAAATTTATCTGATTACTCGTGAATTAAAATCAATATTCTACCGAAACCGTCAAACATGCTCTATACATGTCAACGATAAAATATTATATAAGTATCGTAGGCAGTTGAGGCCTTAGGCCTCGGTTTACATGACGATTGGGGATGCAAAATGTACATTACCCCTCAACATACTATGATATAGAGGACATTTGTTGGTTTCGATAGAATATCAATTTTAAATCTCGAGTGATCATAGACATTACAATTTTTATTTCTTTTAATATTTGTTTTTAAGAAGGTATGTCTTTTTCATGAACAACTCGGTATTGCAATTTTCTCTAAATCGCACCACTCTAGGCCTCTTTTGATCAACTCCCTCTCTGATCCTTTCCAGTGACAGTTTGCCCAGTCTATGTGCTCTTTCTATGTAAATAATCTCTGTATCATTCCCTAGTTCATTTTTTTCTAGAAAACGAGAATGAGTCTTTTCTCATCATAATTACCACTAATGTTTTCTGTGATGCCATAAACAATGAGATTGTTCCTCATACTTCTTGATTCTATGTGAATATATCGATAATTCAGTACCTGTGTAGAGGCCATAGAGGCCATACGATATTTCACCATCCCCTCAAGCTGCTCTACTACTGACTCCAGCTCCTTACCGTATTTGTGTATGTCCTTTACCTCAACCTCACTCCTACAAGCTCGCTGCTCGTCTTCCACATCATGGACCTTCTTGAAATTGCTGTTGACTTGATAAAAAGTACTGGATAAAGGAGTGTGTTTCGCGATTGTACGAAAACGACGACGTTCGACGTTCGTACGGAGCAGTGCAGCATTATTAGGATTGAATGCTACGGATTCATGGAAGTCGTGATTGAAAGATAGTTGTCTGCAGGGCGTTCCCGGATTGACATTTTTACAATTGATATTGTCGATTTACGATTGAAAATAATGCCGACAAGCAAATACAATCGTGTCCCTTTTTCTCTTTGAACTCGGTCTAAATGCTGCTACCTGAAAACAACTTTTCTGATAGTAAATATGTTTACATTCAGTTAACAAAATGTTATAATAATCTATCTTGTAACATTTACATAAAAAAAGAATATATGATTACAACCTTTTCACAATTATCAGTTCCATTATATCATTTCATACGCCGAGATTTTATTCAATCATTCCGAAAATAATCAGACATAGATGGAGGATTTTGAGAAAATGCTGTTCCACCGGGACACAGCGCCAGTACATCACTGCATCCACTTGCTCGTTTTTCAACGGTTTTAGCCTGTTCCGTTTAATCTAGTGTGTGCCTCAATGAACTTCGCAGTGTGTCGGAGTTAACATTTTGACCTGTAGAGCCAGCGCTATGAAAACCATTCTAAATTCATAAATACAAAGCTGGGAAATGGTACAATAATATATGTCCGTATTGGAATTTTGTCATAGAAAATCGGTATTTCGTCATAGATAGTGTGTTTCAGTGTCTTGGGAATATTTATACAAATAGTGATGTCATGTTAAAATGCTCCGTACTTATGTCCTGCACTGTTTTAGTTATGTTGTATATATGTTTACCAAGCATACCTTTAAAAGATATATTGCAAATATAACAAATATACTTGTATTTAGTAAGTTAAGCAATTCCTATTTAATTTTCTTAACGCAAAACTAATAATATTTGAGTAGTGTACGAACTATCCGGACAACCCTCGTTTTTACAAAAAATTACAAGAAATTGTATTTTTTCTGCTCACTTTCAGTTGGTATGTTCTGGTAATAACAAATGACTTCAGGCGTGTCTGCAATACACTAATATTGCTTATATTTTCGCTTCATAGGTCTTACACGGTTGTTTATGTGTAAAATATCTGTTCACCCGAAAAATTATCACTTTAAAATGTATCTCGTTTCAATGATAGCAGTTATTCATAAATGAAAACCCATAGCACCTGTAACTACTTCATATTTCCACCAACTTGAAGACGTCTTGCAAAAAAATAATAATACTTAAAGTTGTACATTATTATATAAATGCATGTTTACCTGTTTAGCCATTTTGTAACACTTTTATTGTAAATATATTTTAAATAATTTGTTTATCCGATGCTTTGTTATTTTTCAAATATCAGTGTTGTTGATGTGCAACATTTCAGTTTGAAAATGCTTATTTGTGTATGTGTTATAAATAAAGTTTAATGAGATATTACTGCTATTACTCGAAGTTTGCATATTGATGTGAAATCGAATTGTACTAAATAATATACATGATGCATTGAACAATCTGTTTAATTTCTTGTGTAACTGTTCATGTTATGTGCATACTATCAATTTATTTCACTGTATATAGTACTGCAACTCAGTAACTCAGCAAGCCAGTGCATTCTTACTTACCAATATTTTCAACAAAATAAATCTCGCATATCTGATATTGTGTTGTGTTTTTGTTATCTCAGTCAAGACAAAATAAAAACATCTCAAATCCTTGAAGAAGCTGCTGTCTGTCCCTCCTCAAGCTACTGCAGCAGTAGTCTAATGTGAAGTGTCTAATGCGAAGTGTGTCTTTGCCTTTAAATATCAGGTACAAAATTCACATTATTTCATTTTGGTTCAAACTAAAATCGAGACTCTTAACCTCATAGAGCACTGTTTCAATTTGATGAAACGTTCTCACATGTAACTAATTCGGGAATCAAGCTTAACCAAACGCTTCAGAATTACAATTACGGAGAGCGACATCTGAAATTGTCCAACAGTACGATCCATCACGGTTTGAGATCATCTTTATGTAGTGGGTACATAGGCACCGACGTTGTTTCGAGTGCGACGGCGAATAACTCTGAGTGTGTAGCCTGACGTCGAAGTATGACGTACGGACTGTGCGCCGCACGCGCATTACACTGTTTGCTTGTGCCGGTCATGTATTGTTTGATTGCAATATTTTTTTCCTATCCTGTATAGCGGATAGATTACGCTTTGTTTTGGTGTATATTTTATGGACGTGCAATATATATTATTGAATGTGTGACTAAATTCCGGGTTATTCAGGATCATCCCTCGTATAACGAAACAAACAAATGTATAGTGATGCTAACCTTTCTTCAACGTAATAATAGTGAAAGTTTGTAAAAATGGGCTATCAATATTGATAGTCTACCAAACATTGACAGTTATCGAATATTTAAAGCAAATTTAGAATATGAGAATTATTTAGATGTTGGTGTTGTCTAAAAAAGAGATACAGCGTGATTGACAATACTGCGCTGTTTAGCAGAATAAGAAATTTACAAAGAAATGAAATAATATGTACTAGATGTAATAAAGGTGTCATCAAAAACGAATATTGTTTTTTGTTTTGTCTTCAAAGCGTTTCGCAACAATTTCAGCAGACGAAGCAGCAGTACACTAGTATTTGACTGAATTTGTACTGTGTGTTATATCGGCTCTACCACGCGGCGTATTGACAACAACAACAACACGAGCTCGGGTTCAAGTTGTTTATTCTGATGTCTCGGGTATCAGCTCCCAAGCTCGAGCCGCGTTCCAGCCGTCGTCGCACACAAGCGTTCCCGTCGCACTCTCAAAGCTCTCCACAAACAGCCTCTCTAACCCATTCTCCAACCCCTCTCCCTGAGCAACAACCGTGCTCGTATTTATACTCATCTACAGGAATGCATATGTAAACAACTTAGTAGTTAACATGACAGTTACATATATCTATGCCATTAGCAAACATCAAAAGTAGGTTTTTCTGACATTGGCATGGCAACTACGCATATACATGATGACAATAAACACTGAAACATGATAGTTTTACCTTTGTAAATTAAGCACTTACTTCAATTTACTGTAAACAATTAACATTCATTACTAGTTGACATATTCCTATACTTGTCATCTGGACTAATTAAACACACGTGTGTACGGTCACTTTAACAACTACAATAACGATAAGGCCATTTATAAAAGTAAGTTATGAAGCCTCTGAGGGTGTAAATACCAAACACCTTCATTTAATAAACAGTTTAATTAATAATACTACCAGTAATATGTTTGATGTGTAGTGTTAGGGTTTGTTTCGAACATCAATGCAAGGGTAAAAGGTGTACTGAATTCAGCACACATTAATTACTGCGCTTTGTTACATTGTGATGCGTTTCTGTCTGTGGCTATAAGCATACTATACAGAGCAAATGTTGATTTGATCTCGCGGACAGTAGTAATGTTGTCGCTTTCGTTACTGTCGTTTTCATCGTCATGAGGATCACGCAGTACCTGATGCTCAGTTTGCTTATAATGGTCCCATCAGACCAAAGCACGTCCGTACTAGGTTCTCCACGTCTTTAATACGTCCTGATTTTTCGTAACGACGTGGTAAGAACGTGGCGAAAAGGCGAAATATCTGCCGATACCCCGCATATTCAAGGTCCCTTTTGCGCTCGTATTACGTCAAAGCGGTCCTCACCACGTCCTTACCGAGCATACAACCACGCTCGCATCACGTCCTACGGTCTCTAGTACACAGATTCAACGTATCTATCACGTCCACCAAGCACACGCCACGTTACAAGCATCACGCTACTACTACGTCCACCCGGTCATAGGAATACCCCTAATCGCTGTGTCTTGTATAGCCATATGTAATGCACTGCCAGGAAAATTAATCTGCTGTCCACATTCAACCAGTCACGGACCCATCAAGCCTCGCCCTCCGCCGCATATGCATCCCACTGGTCAGCATAACAGAAGCATTTTGATATTCTACCAAGGTCTATTGCCCTTGGAGAAAAATATTTGAAACATGGCATCCTTTTCGCCCATCAGTTCAACATTGATGTATAAATGTATAAAGATATGATTCTGCCCAAGCATGCATACTTTTCCAATATACATTAGACTGACGCAGTGCTTACGTAGTAAATTCTGGGGCATACCTGGCGCTAACCTAGCACTAACGCAGTACAAACTTTTAGAGTGTGGAAAGGATCTGCATGAACTAAGGGTGGACCTGCGACAGTCTTAGTGAGGCCTTTGTGCGGACGCCACATGGACGGGATGAGCGTTATACGGACGCATTCCAAACGTAGTGAGAACGCAGTGACAGCGCAGCCTGCAGTCGACACGTCAGAGGCACGTCACCGCCACGCACAATAATTCCTCCCTGAGTCCCTTCCACGTCACGGTTCCTACTACGCTCCCGATAGGTTCTTACTGCGTCCATGTTTCTTCCACGTCATCACCACGTAAGGTTTGAGCATGCTCAAAACCTCTCCACGTCCTCCACGTCCATCAAAGGCCCTACCCAAACTCCTCGCAGCGGTTACCTCCACTATTGGTAAACGGTAACCACTGCCGTCGCAAGTAAAATCCTCCCAGATCTGGAAGGATTACTTGTTTGTGGCTTTTACTTATTTAATGCAACTAAGTGCAACTTTCTACATAATTGAACTTTTTATATATCGTTTGCAGTCAATAATGAAAACAGAAAACGAAATTAACTAATGAAAACCATAAATGATATCTAGAAGATTTAAATCGATCATCATCATGTGTTTTGTTATGACGGCAGAGATTTGATTAGAGCTATGCTCGGAACCAGTCAAATCTATGCTCGGAGGTTGGGCCCTACCAGGTCGCCACTACGTATCTGTCGGTTCACACTAAGTCCTCGCCACTTCCTGACCATCCTGTCAGGATGTGGAGGACGTAGTAAGGACGTGCTCCAGTGTGATGTCAGTACGAGGACAATTGAACGAAATGATTGCTTGATATAGATCTAACTTCAAATAAATCGTTTTGCTTTGGTCAGATTGTTATTGTTAAAACGAGCAGTGGATACAATTAGGTAGTTGTCTAGACCTGCAAACTACGTTTGACATACCTTATGGAACCATGCAGTTTGGGAATGCATTCCTTTCTTATAAAGAACGTATCGCATAATTATGATGGATATATCCAAAATATTAGAAGGATCTGTGATAAACAACAACAACAACAACCA
The DNA here is from genome assembly GCA_027627225.1 of Congeria kusceri. NCBI lineage: Eukaryota > Metazoa > Mollusca > Bivalvia > Myida > Dreissenidae > Congeria > Congeria kusceri. Next base: position 102,701,410 of record CM051024.1, read on the forward strand.
CAGACAAATAAACAATATATCTTTCTCGTTATGCACAAACGTCGTATTTTATCAACTCTTAAACTACTGTATGTTGCATCAGTTAATAATATTATCAATTCAACGTGAATATTGTGAAAACTGTATGTATATAGATTTACAGAATCATATTATAGATTATAGCTTACAATAATAATATCACGGAGCGTGTTATGGTCAAACTAAACATATTACAGTTACAGTAAATTTATATATTTATATAAATATGACTATTTCAACATCGTGTTCAAATAATTACTAGTTTTTAAAGAGTTGTTCAACAACGTAAGAAATCAGTAAGCCGAATGGTGCATATACAAGTGATGTATTTGGCTGTTTGAACATTTTGAACAGTCGGCCCAAATAGCACGGTATTTTCGGTGGTTAGCTGTGTAAGAGATCAGGTTAGCTCACTCGGTAGAGCAATCGCCCTGTAAGCGACAGGTCCCAGGTTCGAGTCCCGGACTGTCTCCTTTCACCACCCATCGACACATATACGTTCGTATTAGAGGTGTATTTTTTAAAATAATATTCTAGTAATTATCATGGATGCGGTCGGTGGCTGCGCCTTGTTTTGGTTTACCTTAAAATCTGCTGCGTTGTGCATTTACATAGAAAAACAAAAGGCGTGAGCATATGGACATACTTCCGCTGGTCATTGATATTGTTTGCAACCGAATATACAGAAAAGAGGTAAGTGAAGATTGTAACATAAAATAGTTACTATTTGTGCCGGCACTTGTATTTGTATAGTTATGTCAGCGTTAAACTGTCTGTAGTAACCTGTGTAACATGTAAATATACTTTCTTTTATAAGTTCAATTCCCTACGGGTGTCATATAACTATAATCCTGGGAGTTAAAGGTTCAAGGATTTTATACAGTGTTAAGCTAAAGCCCCAGTCACACTGCAGCTAAGACAGGTCTACAAGTAAAATCCTGATCGAGTCCTGCATGTTTCTAACTAGTTTTGGAATGGCGTGCGTTGTTTTAAGTCTAAAAATCAGTCGTAGCTGGTTTTTGAACATGTTAAAAAACCTTCCGACTGGAGGCAAGATTCCTACATAGTCTTGCGTGAACATGCGTAGACGTAGGACGTCGTATGTAATGTCCTGCGTCGTATTGGATAAATCTGACATCAGCGAAGTCGTACGTTGACGTGATATAGGTCCTGCGTACCCCTATGTGTGCGAGCTTGATTGTACGACAGTGAAAACCAGAGCTCCTGCGTTGACGCACGATTCTGTCAGACACCAGGCTTTACTGCAGGGCACGACGGTCTACTATCGAACTCTGCCTTGCCATCGAAAACCTGCATGTGATGGTGTTGTGGATCTGGTCGTAAGGTGTCTGTGACTTAACCAAGCTCCCACGGAAAACTTATCGAGTTATAAGCTTCGAATGTAATTCTCTCTGTCTGAGATATTTGCACTTTCCAAAGTATCGCGATGATTCGTGGAATTTATTTTATTTTATTTTATTTTATTTAGTAGATACAATATTTATCTTAAACTCCGTTTTAATTTAATTTTATTTTATTTAGTAGATACAATATTTATCTTAAACTCCGTTTTAATATTGTTACCCAAAGCAATATTGATGTTGACTGGGTTTTGCAACATCTTGTTTCATAATCTTCTCTGTTTGGCTTCTTATGTTGCATTATAACCGCACTGATAAGCCCAGATCCAGATATCATGTGGCATCCTATCAAAGGGATAGCGTTATGGTCATTGCTTCATTGTGGTAATCAGGAAAAGCTGCTGAACTAATTTGTGCAACAAAAGACAGGAGAAGTTTCCAAAATAAATTTATAATGAGAATTATACCGACAAATAAATATCCGTTTAAGTGTAACATTAGGCCAAGTAGTCTATGCGACTTTTGTCATTCGCACATTGATATCATAGATCACCTATTTTGGGAATGTTATTTCAAACTAATAGTATTGGGATACAAATAACAAAACAATATGACATTTAAGGAATAACTGAAAGAAAAACCCATGCAGATGTTTTAAATTTTACTATAATCATATTTAAAGTTTACATATTCAAAATGAAGAACATTAACAAAATACCAATATTTAAAGGGTTTATCATTTTTTAAATCCAAAATAAGAGTCGAAGAAGAAATTGCACTTATGTCAGACAAATTTGACATTCACTACCGAATATGGAACCTTTTCAACATGTAATAATCAATAATATCATAAAAACGTTACAAAGCATTTGATAGTGGGTAAAACCAATGCAGTTTCAAAGAACAACAGGGACTATATGCATTATTCCTTTTTCTAACATATTGTAGAATAACAGCTTCTTTACTGTATGTAAATTTATGCATTATCCCGTATTTCTAAAACAAGTAAATAAAATCATTAGGATAACATATTATATGCAATAGTTATGAACAATTGTTTGTTAGATTTTTTTTCCGAATAACATCTTCTGAATAACATATTATATGCACTAGTTATGAACATTTGTTAGTTTTATTTCACAAATTCTTGTACAAACATTTATGTTTTTATGTCCGTGCGTGTGTGCGCGTGCGTGTGCCTGCGTGTGCGTGTGTGAGTGTACTAGTGTGTGTTTAATGTTTTTATTACTGGGGTTGTATTGGTATTAGGGAGAATGGTCTTTAACTGTATATTTGACCGTAAAACACTACGGCTTTTGTGAGTTATAACAATATATACAATGTTCAATGTATGTATGAAGAAAATGTTTTGTCATAATACTTTATATTATATATGAGTAGAAAGTGTGAATATGTATGCACCTGTATGTGTTAGTTCTGTGAGTGTGTCATATTTAAAAATGTCCACTCTAGTGCAGTTCATTTATATGTACATATACATAAGTGTAAATATGAGGGACAAACATAAATGAGAAGAAAATAAAAAACACAAAAGAAAGGAACAAACAATGAACATGAATATTTGTTAGGATATTGTACCGCGCGAAGTCGTACGTCTGCATACAAGACAACATAAATCGACGCATGTTGTAGTACGCTGTCGTGCTTAGTCGTACTAAAGCAGCAAACAACTACCTACGTCCACGTAAGTTGGCTTTCGTCGACCTGCGTGGTCCTGCGTTCGTAACGTACGACTACCTACGCCAACCTACGACTGCATTGACCTGGGTTGTTTTTAAACGCAAGACAAGTGCATAACCAACGCTGGACGTATTAATGTTTTATGTTTGTCTTGCGGAGTCATGCGACTTGGGCAACGACGTCGAAAATCTCAAGTGTCCTTTGACTTGAAAGTCCTACGACTTAGTGTGACTGGGGCTTTACATAAAAACTGAAATGCAAAAACTCAAATACCTATATTTTATTATGTGTTTGTATTGTATTTTAGTGAGTAAGTTTGCGTAGGTCAAATGTGTTATCACCTCACGACGAATGACTGGATATTATTTATTTATTATTTATATATTCAAAAATGTGTCAAGCAAAGAAATAGCGTTTTTCATAATGTCATTTATAATGGTTTTGCCTTTTTTTAAAGCTTGTTCTATCGAAATGTTTGCTTGTGTGCTGTAGGCTTTTCCTGTTTTACATTTAGTTGCAAAGTGTTCACAATTGTTATCAATAATGTCATATTTCATCCATTTTGAGGGATTCGCAACGTAGGATTCAGCATTCTGGGCAGCTTTTTCTAGTGGTAACGAGAGTTTACTGGGGTAATGAATTCGAAAAAGACGTCGCTTGCCATTCCCGGTGAAATGCGAAATGTCAACAAATCTAAGTTTAGCATTCATTTTGTTGGTTCCAGCAAATTCAGCCACCCCTTTTCGCTGGCCGAGAAATATACCGTGATGGTAGTAAACGGAAACGCCCAAGACATCACCTGCTACTGCTACATGATCTCCGCGTGTCAATGTCCTGAAATAAATCATATGTTAATATAAAACACATTTTCTAAAAATGTATTTCACGCAGCGAACGATAACAAGTTATCGTCTAGTGATGGTTAATAAATTATGTGTGTACGTTCTAACAAAATATGTGGTTTCACATTATGGGTGGATGCCTCTGGTAACGCAAAAGTTTCTACTTCGCTTGTACATCGCATTTTGGTCAGTCCGTATGTCCTCAAAACCTGAATCCTGCTATAACTCAAACAATTCTGAAGATATTTTCATGAAACGTGGTATACATATAAACGACAAAGTGAGGATTATGAATCACATTCTAGTTATCACCAGAGGTCAAATGTCAGATGACTGTTGCTTACAACAAACTTAATATTGGAATAACTCGAACAGTACATATGATATTATCAATTAAATACAGATTGAGGTTGATACTTAAAACCAATTTAACATTGTATAACTCGAAAAGTACATACTATATAGTCAATTAAACACAGACTGAGGTTGATTACAGAATTATGCATTAGAGAAAAAGGTAAGGTGACTGTTACTAAAATAGATAAAAAAAGTACTCGGGATAATTTCGTAAACATGTGGTTGCCCATATATGGCGATGGGAGACAAATGCACATCATGTTTTCTTACAAGATTTAAAAGTTAAGGTTAATATAACTCAAAATAGAACATACTTAATAATGCACTTATTCAGAAATGCATTGCATTTGATCATAAATTATACACGAAGTGAAACTCCAGCTGCAACAGCAGGAGAGAACTCTTAATATTAGCACGAGCTCCTTTATTTATTGCAAGTGACCAATTGCCAAAACAACACGGCACAATACAGAAACACATAACAAACACAAGCACAAATGAATAAAATTGGGGTCACCGCCATGGAACGGTCGATGCAAAGCATTCAGGGTTTAAACTGGGCTGTGGGTGCCCGAACCTCACACTTGGCCTAGTTATATTCATTATACATTTAACGTAAATAAAGATTAACGTCATATCATCGCAACTCAGATAAAACAATATTCATAACTGAATAATCATAAAACTTGATTGCCTTTTATACTTAGTCGTTTGTCCGCTAGGTTGCATAACAATACAGTCAATTACTTTCCAGTTATCGTATTTATTAAACCTCCATATGTACTATTAATCTGGCAGACATTTTTCGAGGAGATAATATATTTAAGACATGAAGACATAAATTAAACACTACACTTTTTTTAGGGACGGCAACGAATACCAAAACGCTAATCGAATATTCGAATTCAATATTCGAATAATATTCGAATATTCGTTCGTTTTTTAAATGTCCGAGTCTTTGTTTTTTATCCAGGATGTATAATAGTAAAACGAATTAATGTGTCGTTAAAAACCATTCTTATTGCTGTCGACTCTATGAATTTAATACGATTTTTTCCATCATCATTATGGTCGTCGTCGTCATTCGATTCATTGATTTCACAATAACAACATAGATTTTAGATTTTAGACTTCTTAGATTTTATTTCGAATCATTTACTTTTCATACATTTATTAATAGTAAAACTAATCTACACACTTCAAACATCGCAAAACAGACACCCAATACACAAAGTAATCTGACAATTTAATGAACACTTTAATTAATGAGAAGACTTTGAGATTAATATGTGTGTGTATTGAATTTTTTATTGAGTGCACCGGGATTCGGGATTCTCTCCCATATGGCCATCGCCCCCAGAAGACTCGTAAAATGGTTACGGGGGATAGTGCAAGATACAGGAGACGCCCCGTTCCGGAGGCGACCCTGGGTCTTTTAGTGCCCGGTGTGAAACACCTAGTACACTGCATCTCGGTGTAAGGTCTCATGCAAAAGACGAGTTAGTAGGTTAATGTGTGGCGGGGGCTCGAACCTGCGACCCCTGAGTTGTGAAGCCAGTGCGTTACCGCTAGACCACGGGTCCGCCACATATTGAGATTAATCGGGAAACACATAGAATATATACCTGCGCTGTTTTACTCATTTTTGTTTTTATATTGAGCGAATAAATGCTTGAAAGTCGGCAAGAAAAATATTATTGTTAATGAACCGCTAATTAAAGGAATGAAATTGAATTAATAGTAACACCTTAAACGCATAATACACTACACATTGATCAAACATTGGTCTACAATTAGCGTCAGTGTGAAAACATCTGTCTCCTATTAGCTTCAGTTTAGCACCCAAATAATGTTACGTTCAAACTGCGCAAATATCGGTCTCTTCTTCGATTGTCACAGTTGGCCTAATCTGTTATCTCCCACTGCGCATACGTGTGAAATAACATGTCAGCGTGTCAAATTAGGTAACTGTGAAAGCATAATGATCGCGGATTATAAAATTAAACTAGTTTATTATGGATAATGTTTTTATTATTTGTTTTGCCATTCGAATACTCATTTAATATTCGAATATTCGATCAAGTATACAAAGTGTGCAAAGTGTACACTTTACAGTCGAAATACCTTTAAACAGAAACATAAAATCGCAAAAACGTATTACCTGTACTTATACTAATTCTAAAATACGTATATTGCATATAATTTTATAGTAAGCAACACAAATAATGCCACTAAACGAAACGTATACCTGTGGTTTTGAGTTATTTCTTCTGCTTCTAGTTCCAAATCGTATAGATGCCCCATCGCCATTATGCTTTACCAACAGAACCTCAACAAATAATTTAATTACTCTCCTTTAAGTGTTCTCTTTCCAATCACATCATATCAATTGAATATAAATGTATATATACAGTTAATATCATGTGCGTGATTATTATATTGATTGTATGGTAACAGCATGTGCTTAAAATCAAAGTCGACTTTAGTATCTGATTATATTTCATATAGTAGATAAACTCCATATTTTAACCTGTTATGGGTATTTAATATTTTTTTATGTGCAACTATATTACCACAGAATTATTGACAAACTGTCATAAAACATAATTATAAACATGATTACCAGCCTTTATGCCATGCCATAACTATAGATCTTCAATAAAAACCGAAGCACTAGAAAATTGCCACGCAGAGGCCTACATACATGTACATTGTTTTCGATACCTTTTGGAAGAAACTGAATCGAGAGTGTTGTGTTTGTATTTGGTAAAAGGAGATGCAAACATGTGGATTTGCCATAAAGAAAACAGATAATTATAGAAAATAGAAATAGGCCTATTTCGTTACTCTAAATAAAAGTGGTATCTGTTGATATGGTGGCTAAAAACATATGGCGATTATGTTATGTTCAATCAATATTAAACACACGCGCATTATGAGTGTAATAAAGATTCCAACAAAATGATATACGGACACATGTCTGAACGTAGAAAATTATTGGTTACATTTTGTGTAATAACATGAACAAACAAAGAAATTAAGTACAGGGCATACACAATACATGTATAAGGTTCTATTAATTGTCATAAGTTGAAACTTAACTCTACTGAATACCTTTGTAAGGTCATAAATAAATATTTCAACCGTTTAGAACAACAAGCCACATATTGAATTTTAATATTTAAAGACAGTTGGTGTCCTAGTTTCACGTAGTACTACAAGGAATATAATTCCCATGCATGGTTTTTCATTGTGGTCAGTGAAGTATTTCAATTTCGGTCACAGGTTCGCGCCAAAAAAACTGGTTCGAAGTTTTATATCTTTCGGCACTTTATATGTGTTTAAATATCTCCTATATTACATTGGTGTATTTTCTTCCCATAATATGTGCATCGCTATTGACCTTATCAAACTGCTGTACAGAGGGTGTCAATGAAAGCAGTGATATTTTAATTGTTTTAATTCTGTGAAAGTTGTTAATTATGTATTGCAGTTTATTTCGTGTATCCAGATGTTTAGAAGGTGAATCCAGAGGTTTGTTTTTCACCGACGATCAACTCAATATCGATAACAGCAGAGAAACCATGAAAGCAGAACACGTAAAACACATTGTCGTTAATACAACCAACCAACAACAGGCGAGAATAAGTGCGTACAGTAATTAACGTATTTTAAAATATAGTAATATTTCTACAGTCAGATGCACTGAAAGAAGACTAATAATTAGGTAACCTAATAGTTTGATGGCCTAGTCATAGAGTCACGTAATTACGCGCGTTTGACACTTATATTCTGAAAAATTGACATCAATTTTGACTACGCTGCGCCTCGATGTACTAGGTAGTTACTGCACTATCGCTACGCTTCGTTACATTTGACAACGTAACACAATGTTGCATTGTGTGGAACAACGCAGTACATGGCGCAGCTAAAGCAAATTCACAGCAAGAGTCGTGCGTGGCGTATCGTACTTTATACGTAGCGAATAACGTTGCATAACGTTGACGCAACTGACAGGACTCTGTTCTGTTCACGTTGTGCTAGGTTTGTACCACGTATACCACTACGTATAAGTACGTTTTGTGACAACGTAGAAATATTTTAAACATGTTCACCATTCAGATTTAATAGCATTCCTTTGTGTTGTATCATGCAATTTATTGCAAGTCTAAGAGAAATAACACGCTCAGCAGTTTTCTTATCGGATCAGCCAAGTGCCGCCGCGTGTAACTGACTTACACAAATTAAAATGCACACGACTTGTCTTAGAAAGGATAACAGTTTAATATGAATCTAAAAATGTAATCTTTGTTTTTATACATCTAAACAATTCATCATTGTAAACTGTGAAATAAATGCACACTAAATTAAACGATCTACACGCAGAGCAAATAGAAAAATATCAATGTGAAATCAAATCCATTTTATTATAGCTACGTCATGAAGATTTTCTGTAGTCCTTCTAAGAAAAACTATTTTTACTTAAAATACCTACAATGTTACATGCTTGCGAAATGACTGTGTTTATAACAACACGTGTAGACCTTGCATGATAGAATCCTATCCACCAAAAATAAAAAAAGGTCAAATGTATTATTATAGAAGTAAAGCTGGAACGAAATGATCAAGTATATTAATTTAAAAAAAACTACAAAAAAACATTTAATTAAACGTTATCAATAAATGCAAGAAAGATTAACATTTAACAGTATAAGTCATCTTAGTTTAGTTTAATATGAATAGATCTACAAGACGAAATATAATTTGCATAAAATTGGACAAACATATATTACTACGCCGGTGATGAGGCATTGCGTTCATACGATTATATTTCTTCCCTATTAAAATGCCTATGCAATATAAATATTTATAAAACGAGCATATGTGATGTTATTGTCATGTTTCTCCAATAGAATGACCTGGTTGACAGTCAATATTCGCACATTTGTCGCTAGTTAGTATCCAACATATAGTTAATCAACAATACGTGTAATTAAATTAGGTCTATATACAAATAAATTTATATTAATGTATGATATTGTATACGTAAAATAAGTAATATAAATGATAGCTATACAACATTTCACATTATTCCAGGATATTCGCTGATTTTTCTATGGACAAAGAACACAATTATCGTTGTTAAACTACCCAATAAAAAAGCAAAAGGAAGTTCAGATCCTGAGCGCAGCACAGTAAAATAAAGATTTAATTTCAATTGCAAATATATTTGTCAAATCATGTTAGAATCACAATAATGTTCGCATTGTCGTTGTTTATCAGCCAATAAACAACTAATTGTCGCTCTAATGCGTGGCTAAAAAACGACTCGGGCTAACGCCTTCGTATTTAAATTCCTACGCATCAGAACTCAAAATCGGAGGTTATTGGTCGACAAACAATAATTAATCGAAATATGTTTCTCAAATAATACACGTTAGCGATATTTATAATTGAAACATGGTTATTCCCACTGCGTATAATCTAAATCTATAATGTTCACCAGGCCACTTAGGCGTAAAAAAAATATGTTTGTTTCAGGTAATCCGACCTACCCTAAAAAAATGCCCCGACCGTAGAACATTTTATTGAGTTCGTCGGATTATTTTTCTCTTTGGTAATTCTTCTCTCGAAATATATTTTCTTTGTGGTAATACGCGATTTCTTGCGGTTCATTTCGTCAGCCGAATCGTCTGAACGACTTCTCTGTTAATTTGTTATAAGCGTGTCACATACATTGTCATATCATTTAATGGCTGGGTCCCATTCAATACTTCCTTCATATGTAGCATTAAAGTAAGATTTTTACATTGTCATAACATTTAAGGGCTGGGTCCCATTCAATACTTCCTTCCTATGAAGTATTAAAGTAAGATTTTTATGATGGTCATTTTTGTAGTAGTTTACCCATTCTCATTTAAACTTGACAGAAATGACAGAAACATAAAAAGCTTTAAAACATTTTATTTAAAACTGTTTTTATCTACCCTGTGGTTGTTTATATCGTCTTTAAAATGATACAGTTTCTACAGCATACTTTTGATGCCTTGTGATATACATGTCAATTTCACTGAGGAAATACCATTTAAATAATAAACGTTCATGTAAATCACAGTGTAAAATTCTGTTATTTGTTGCCATGCTTATAGATGATTCTTAACAGATGTTTTAAATGTATCTACTTTTCTATCCTTTTAATGTAATCTGTTGTAGAATTTCAGTCGTTAATAACTATACTGAAGAGTGTAGCCTTAGCTGTATCATAACTTTAAGAAACAGTAAGCTTGTACATCTGGGATCTTGTTAGTAATGATGTATACATTTTATCAAGCACAAAAATTTGTTTATATTTAATTCACTGCGTATGCATTTTGATACGATATGACCATTTAATAATAAAAATCAGTGCCTTAACTTGGTATTCAATCTTGACCACAGTTTGTGTATGAACAGAAAATCTCGGACGGGATTGTTATTGGGCCAGATCGCATCAGTAACACTAGAGTTATTGCCCTTTTTCCATGCACAGAATGACATTGTCCAACATGTTGACTTTATTTTCCATCCAATCTTGATTTGTGTATGACCATGTGCAGGATAAAGACTTTATTTTTCATTTGATCTTCATCGAACCGGCACAGGTTGTTCATTTACATAAGATTACAGGTAATGTTGAATATAAACAAGATCAGACCAGAAACACCAGAGTTATTGCCACTTGTATGTGGAAAAAAACTCCATATGTTCTCAATTCTTGGCTTGCACACGCGAATTTTATTCAATGTTGACCAAACATGCAGTTTGTAAATGGCTATACAAGCTTAGTCAGTATTCAATGTTAATGGACCCGATTGCACCTGGAACACGAGAGATATTGTCCCTTACCCATTAAAAAAAATGCAAACATGCCTTTTTTCTAAAGCCAGGACTGGGCTTGATCGTGCAAAAAACACCAGACTAATTACCCCTTCCAAAGTTTTTGCATGACCATATGGTCTGAGCAGAAGCCAAACATTGGCCAGATTGGACCACAAACACCAGAGATGTAGCCCTGTCTTTGTTCAAGAAAATGCAAACAATTACTTTATGCAGGATTGCGATGTCATTTTTTATCCGATCTTGACAACAAGCCGGCAAGCATGCATGAACTGTTACCATTCTTTTCATGCAAAATGAGTGACTGGTAACAAAGTTTCACAGAGATAAACATGTCACAGCAGATAAAGACTTACATTTGCTAGATTTCTAACAATTGCAAACCTTGCATGCAGTTATCTGTACATGCAACGTTGATGGCTTCAGAGCCTGCACTAACATCGTTTAAATTAAATTAATAAATTAAATAAATAAATCAAATAAATTAATTAAATAAATCAATTAAATACATTATTAAATTAATTAATTAAATAAATTACAAGTGCCTGTTCTGGGGTTCGAACCTAAAACATCACGTGTATAAACATTGCGTGATTGCCTCTGCACTACAGTATCAACTGATACATAATAAAGATTTAATCAATACATATTTGAGTCTAATTTTCCTATCTGAGTTCGTAGCTTAAAATACATTTACCAAAATAAAATAAATATTCATGTTTGTCAGGTCAATAAAATCGCACAATACGTGTTGTGCTCATGTCATATAAATGTAAATAAGTCATCAGCTATGCATACCGACGCTAAAAACCAATAAACAATCGGATATTTTTCACATAAGCGTTAACGTCGAGTTCATTCGGAACATCAACAAATGTTCATTTTGGGGAAAACTAAACTACGTATAAAACGTGCTTTAAAGCATGAATAAGCATGGTGTATGATGTCTTTGTTTATATACTTCAATTCTTAATACAAATATAATTGTATTATTTTTTTATCCTATTAGTATAGTGCAACATTATGAACCTTACACTCATGAATATTCCGTATACATTCGGGATTTATTTATAGATACCGCGACAAGTATCGAGGTTAGCATAGGCAATACTACAATGTAAATTGACATCGAATTGGGTTACATTATTTTAAAGCTCCAATACTGTAGTGGAACAGATGCCACGCTAACGATGCGCTGTTTGGAGTTCGAGTCTCGGCGTCGACATTTTATTTTGAAAATTATGCTGTGGAAACGTACCCACGTTTTTCACGATTTATCCATTGGTTGTGTGATTGTAACTGAAACCTTGGTAAATGTACAATAAAAATAATTTTAAAAAATGTTACTAACACAATAAAAAATTGTACATATTTAATTAATATCTCACGATCTGCATACTATAATAATAACTCTTGACATTTTACAAAAGTTCTCTGTCAGCCGGAATTGAACTCAGTTCTATAGCCTGCGGCGCTTGCATGTATAGCACACGACCATGAAATACGACTCTCGCTACCCAGTATTTAAATCTTTATTATATACCTATCGTTTTTCTATCATTAATATATACTGCATTTAACACTCAAATACAGGAAACCGCATTCGCTACTAGCGTTTTCCTCTTTTGTATCATACTATGATCCCGTGTAAACACAAACACTTGGTAAAATTCGGCAATTATCGGAATGCATATTTACAACTTCAATATTGTTAAGTCTAGATTTCTACATGTAGTTTGGAATACACATTTATCAAATAAATATGATAAATAAAATCAGTTGCTTATCTCAACTCCGGTTAACGTTTCTTCCTAAAGGCATCTAATACAGCATTTCTTCTGCAAAAGTTTAGATCTACGTACTTCTGTTTTATCACGGTTAACAATTACTATTCAAATTTAGCAAAAGGCAAACAAGAATAACAAATAGTGATTGCGATTTATTGTGTATTTACAATGCAACACAATACAAAATGACTCAATAATATCCACTGAACACAGCATCACACGTATATCCACTCGGAGCTAATGTTTTGACATAGTTGTTAAGCGGCATATCATACACAACTAATTTCCAAGATAAAAAAAAGTAATCGTGAATAAAATAGTTACTTTTTTGTACTTAAAAAAAACAGTATGCTAAAAAGGGTATATAATAAATGAAATATTACACTGGTATGGTGTTCTGAGAACTTGTATCAGCCTCGTTTGTTGTGTCAAGTACAAGTAACATCGCAATTGCGGCTGCGCCTCTCGTGCGATACGATTTCACACTACCAAATCGGCTGAGACAAGTTATCAAAGCACCATACTAGCATAATATTCTATATATATCAACATCAATTCCAATAACAAAACCTCGTCAGGTGAATTCCGCACTATACAGCCGAATAAATCGGATAACAACCTATCGTATAAACTTTAGTTCGCTATCTTAGCACACGTTTATTCGATCGTTATTTTTAGAACGATATGTATTTTAATATGACGTCACACCAAATTATGACGTTTGTAATAAAAACAAAAACTCCGTGTTCAAACTGGGACACCAAAGTTTTGCTTTTATTTTTGACCTATTTTCTAGCTGTAAAATGATTTATGAGCATAGCAAAATAAGTTAAATAGAATATTAGGTGAAATTTGGATAAAGATGAAGTTTATCATGCTCGGCACGAAACAGTTGAGCGCGAGGCTTTCTAGGCCTCGCATTATAAACTTCATCTGTATCCAACACTAAAATAATATTCTCTATAAATAGCAATAATTCAAAGCGGACCCTCTGCCTTTATCACTTACAAATTCCTGTAATGCCCCGACGGCGTCAAAACGTCGAAAGTAATGATGAGCAAACCGTTTTCAAACATTTTTATTAAGCGATGTTGTGTAGTGGTATATTGTTTAGATGTAGTATAATCTGACTTTCGACTTAACCATGATTCATAACAATGTACAGCTTGTATGATTAGTTTATGATATTATTTACGTTCCGACTACTACGCATTTTCGCTGGTGCAATGACAGCCGAAAAACTCCAATAACATTGTCTTCATACAAGCATTGGATTTTTTCATCAGTTTAACAGTTGATTACTTTTCCGGGGACGTCTTAAAATAACGTTACCAGGTGGTACTGAGATGGTCTGGTGGTATTTTCGCAGGACATACAAATGGTTGTGGTAGACGATTTATTTTGTATTTTACAATTTGTTCATTTGACTCGAATGTGTCCCTGTTGCAAACTCTTATTCGGAAAGTAACCCGAGTTAGAAATTGCTACTTTTTTGTTTTAAGTAGGCAAAGTAAATCTTCAGTCATTTTAGACACGCATTTTCTATGTTTTCAGGTTTTAAGAACTAAAAATCCTGGACGGCGGAGGGAGCAAATTTCATTAGAAGATGGACGTATATTCAAAGGTGAATAGACGTCTTCATTTACAATGGATATTTACAACAATACAAATTATGATAATAATTTATTTTAAAATTATGATTTTTTTGTTAGTCTTGTGATCATATTAGTAGTTTAATTCTTGGTTACAAAATTACAGCATCCAATGTAAATTGTCAACCCACCTTCGTGCAACTAAGACTTGATGGGAGTAAGACTGCTTCATTCTAAACTTACACAAGTTTGGAAAAATTTCTTAACAAAGCAAATCAAAACTTTTTTATTTGACATTTAAAATTTGTTTATTATATATTTCCCATTGAGACGCTATTTAGTGTATTTATAAATGTATGTTTTGGTCAAAAGCACACACCTTACAGATTTGTATAAAGATTTTAATTTGCATTATAATTTGACTACTGAAAATATAAACTACTGCTTTGCTTGATTCAAGCATGCTCTGATCGGAAACTGTTTTCGTGTCACAGTGACATTGACTTTGAGCTAGTGACCGTAAAACAATATATTATATTTATCAACAAATAAATATATATGTTGTCCAATGCAGATTTGGATGTTGTAATAATGTATTTCAAAATTGCCTATTCAGCTGCAATTCATTTGAGTAAACTGAAGTCTATAAACCAAACATGTAAATAAGGTATAGTCACATAGTCAGTTTCACAATTAGATAAATTTATTATTGAATTAATGTATGCCTGATTGCATGGTTGTACAGGGATAAGGTTAATACAGTTGAATTGCGGTAATAAATTAACCGCCCAACTTTGTGTACCAGTAAGTAAGGACTTGGTTTAATTTGCTTGTTTGACTAGTTACACGCTTTTTAAGCCATCTTCTAAAATTAATAATTATTTAATGAATTCATACTGCAGTGTTGAGCAAATTCGTGTGTGTAAACTAGTCCGAGCAATAATTCGCTTTAGTAATTTAAGCTATAATACCATATGCTGAATTTGCTTAACTGTGAATATCCCATTTATCATACATGTAATTCAGGTAAATGATCTTGTAAATGACTGTTCAATGATATAACCAACATTACCAGCCAGTTTAATATGATATTTATCCGATTTTCATTAATCGCGATTGCATGGCACATATATATTGGGTGACAAATGACAACAAATCACACAATAATTGTAGTAGAGACGTGTTTGAGGAAGTATTCGTGAAATACAGAGTAACGACTAATGTCTAATTCGTTATGCCTCGGTCTACAGGACTTAACTTACCCTGTAATATTGTTTAATACTAATCTGTATATTTATATTTCAGTCGAATTCCGTGATACTGCTTTGCTGTTCATGCTCCCATATGTATATCTAAATGAGTAAGTTTCGACAGTTAGCGAAGTTCCGTTCTGCCTTAAACATGTGTGTAGTTGAAAATTATCGTACACTACTGTATTGTCTAGACAGTTTAATATAGTTTGGTATAGTATTGAATACCGTATGATACATATGTCGTTTAGAAACGTATCAAATGGAAAGTTACCATGTAATTATATTGTAGAATATTACGCCCAGGAGACCTCGTCATCAGGCAAAGTTAGTCGACGTCTGTTTTTTCCTACTATTTCGGTATTATGCTCGAAGGTAATGAGGTTATGGAGATAACAGTTCACGAGCAATACTGCTCAAGGCCATTACTTACAACTCTAACTGAAGATTACGGAGAACACAAACTGCTGCACCGAGTTCATTGCTCGAACTGTTTGGCAGATTCAATTAAAATTGCTCTGAACTACGGATTTATTTCCAATAGTGAACATGTTGATACGGATTGCCTGCAGTCCTTATTACGATCCGTGTATACGTCAATGTGAAACTTATCGGAGCATAATGGATAACGTCCAATTTATACAGGTTAGTAAGAAAAACTGATCATGCCATGGTTGCTATTCTTTCATATTTTTATACGTCTGTCGGACATACGAGAGGTATTGTGGGAATATCCGTCACGGAATCATTTTCGGGTATCTAGTCAAAAGCTACAAACACTGTGGGACGGCGTGTCGCTTGTAAGTAGGGCTCCAACGGGTACCCGAAAAAACAAATTAGCCGCGATTTCGGGCTAAAGTTTTTCATCAACGGTGCCGGGTCGGATCGCTATTTTACGAAAGGGGATATCACTATGTTTACTTGTTAATAGATTAAACACACGCAGTGAAATGTACTTCGACACCGTTTGTCGGGTCTGGGATGAATATAATATGATATCGTGGTCGTACAAAATCCGTGTTTCTAAATCATTTTCAGCATTGCTTTCATTTCAAATTAACATAAATGAAGTTGATAGACGCACCAAAGACATTTGAGTCGCCGGAATGGGCTTGAGGAGTAAAATCCGAAAATGGTTAGGATATTTTGGACATGGCTGTATGCAAAATATGTATAACGGAACATGTATATACAACTGGATCGACTTCAAACTTGAGAAGGCATTTAGAGCGCAAACATCCACATGTTAATTTGGCTTTTTCTTCCCAAAGCAAGGGAAGCTTTGTTCCTGTTTGGAAGTTCAATTTTTATTGTACTTTTTAACTTTCTGACATGTCTGCCATGCAGTGCACTAAAGAAAAAGTTTGTTTTAGTGTAGTTCAACTTTGTTTTAGAATTAACTTGTTTAACATCCGACACGACCCGAACCGAAATTACATGAACTTCACAATTTCAAACGTATAGCCTACATGATATTAAATATACATAAGATTTATTTACAAGTATTGACAGAAAGAAATGTAACAGGTTAATATATTACACGAAGGTGAAACACAATGTAATTTTATTAGGCGAACATAAATTCACATAAGAACAAAAAAAAAAAACAATACACATTGTATTTTTTATGTTAATATGAAAAAGTATATTAGTTATAAAATGTTAGTATAAATGCGAAATAAATATAATTTAAGTTGTTTGAAAACAAACATTGTCTGTAAAAGATGATTACCTGTATACGTATTTTTTTATCTAATAAGTTTGAACTTAACTTAAACTTAAACATTATGCATTTATAAGATGTAAGTCTGCTATCAAAATCATTATTGACGAGTTAAATTGTTTATAAAATTTAACATTTCTCGTTTTTGAAAACAAAACTTATTGACATTTATTGGAAAACAATTTTCAACACATTTCATGATAAAGGAGGAATCCAAAAGACGCTTAATATAAGCAGATCTATGCGTGACCAGAACCCACACGTGTATCCTGAGACGTCCGCGACATTGCGTTTGCCAAGCTATTGTATTCGAACTTTTGTTCCAAAACGCTTAGCACGTGTTTATGCATGCATTCAGTGTTTAGAACGATTTGTTCGGCGTAGCTGTTTAATATCACTTTTGACCTAGATTTTTTGCGATAATTTTTGCAGCGGGAAAATTGAATGCCAATATAATTGGGCAAATGTTCTAATTTTAGAGAATGCAAACTTACAACAATGGTTTAATGTAAACCAATAACTGTTGTTTACTTTTGGCGATTGAAATTTACATAATTGTTTACATAAGCGGCAAAAATAAGGTTATAAACATAATCTTCGACATACACTCTAGAACTGAACTTAATTATGAACAATTGTACTCGTTGTATGTCATGATCAGAATGTTATATTCATTCACATAATGAAATAAGTATTTTGTTTAGCCTACATAATCGGTGCGCTCTATAAATAGCAAATACAATGCTACAAATCACGGGGACCACAGTCGGTCACAGCATACAATGTTGCCTGTTGAACAAGGTTTCTAGTGACAGGCACAAAATATAAAGTGGTAGATTTCTGGTATTTTTTTATACATATGCCAAAAAAATTAGGAAATTTGATGGAGCTTATATTTCCTCTTTTTTATCATTGTGTAAAACTATTATTGTATGTTTTAACCGAGTTGGATGCCTGTGAATTAATTTTAGTTAAAACAATACACTATAGCAGGAAAGTAAATCATTCTAAAAATAGCGCGCGGTAAAGCGTGCTAATACACATGCATCAATGAGCGTCCTGAGAATCCTAAACGCGAGAATTTCAATAAATGTGGAATTTATATTAATAAACTTACTGTTCATTTTAATTTATATTTGAAATGTGGTTACGTTTTATTAAGAATTATTTCGCTTCTTATGAAATTCTCAAGCAGATGTTATTCAATCTATAACGAGAGCTGTCGGAGGACAGCGCTCGACTTTTTTTGTGCTTGTCAGAGTTTTTGGCATTTTTTTCTAAAGCAAACTGTATAGTTGGGGCCAATTAAACAAAATTAATTTCTTTCTCGAGTAAGCGAAGACGCATTTTTCTAAATTTCAAAACTGTGACCTTGACCTTGACCAAACTAACCCCATATGCGATATCATGTAATGTCTTGTTATACAGTATCTATAAATTCTATTTTTAGTAACAGACGGCCTTGACCTTGACCCGACCGACCCACCACAAATAACATCCCAAGTAAAGTGTTGCTTTAGGGTATTCATGTATGAAGATTGATTCTCAAGTAAGAGAGTGGAAATCAAAAGTTGACGCCACCATTCCACCCACTTAAAATTTTGTAAGCGTGAAAATGCCCATACTTCAAAGTTTCAAACTAGAGTTATCAAAATTGGCCTATGAATTCATTTGAATATATGAAATAAGTGTTGCAAGTTTGAATGAAATCCCTGAAGCCATTCCTGACAAAGTAGCTTAGCGAAAAACTTTAACCTAGCTCGGACGCCGACGTCATTGCCGACGCCGACGCCGGGGCGAGTAGAATAGCTTGCCTTTGTTCGAAAAGTCGAGCTAACAATGTTAAACGTCTTTCTATAAGAAAAATAGGGTGAAAGAAAACTCGAAATACGTCCAAATGTCATTGATTTTCATTAGACTTCATTAGCGTAACATGAATACACTATGTGCAATACTTATGATACATATAGTATATTACATAACATAACTATGTACACTTGTCTGATAGATATAATAATTTTCATTCATTCCCACTATTATTTTCTAAAATGTTAATTTGTTCAATTTGCCTGACAAATTCATGTATCAATTATGTTTGCTCTCAATATTAATTTCAATGACGATTGTCTTTTTTAAAGACATTTCTTGTTTCAGATGCTATTAATGTCCGTAATTATTAATGTTGTAATTACGACTGGTAATTATTCATTCATTCATTGAATTATTCGACCATTATGAATCAACCACTTTACTATATCGTCATGCACTAATGGCCAACACTCTCTTCTCATTGAATGTTGTTTTATATCTGAAAAGTGAAAATTCCGCAGAATGTTACAGGCTGTAATCGTTCATAATCGTGTCATTTAGCACCAAACTAATGCATAGCAAATTAATAGACTGATGGTCCTGCGTACATGCCAGAAAAAAAAGCTGTTGTAGAACAATATTTAATTGCTTCGGATGGATGACAAAGTGTTCCATAAAGGCTTCGCTCTTTTATTGAAATATATTTCTGCTTATATACTCCCTTTTAATTACTCTTTAGTGAGACGTTCGTCGGAGTCGTTTCTGTCTTGGCAGTGATAATGTCAAGTAGGAAATATAATGCACACGACTGACAGGACAAACAAACTCTTGATTATATTGAGCTTTTACCACTTGTTTAACAAAAGATGTGTATCCGTATATAATATATGTAATAACATTTACAGTTTCAAAAGGCATACGTCATGCACACTTCGCTACAAAATAAACACATTGTGATATTTCCCTCTAAAGCGAGGTTTGAATTCAGTGCCATTGTCATTTACAATGTCAACAAATAAACATATTTAGACAATATATATTATGTATAAAATAGATTGCAACCCATAATTCTAAATGCTTGAACGATTGAATATTACTTCAGATTATTAATTTTCACGACAAGGTGATGTGTCAAGTTCATGAATCGTGCTTGTAACAATTCCAGTTCAAACGTCAAATATATATCTGGAGCATTTACATTTTTCTGGCATGGAAGGATTGTCAGTGTATGTCGCAAAATACTGGTATCATGAGATAAAATTATGCGAAGATCAACGATCAAATATAAAAGCGTGCATCATAATGTGTTCCGATCCATTAAGCCTGTAAGGATTTTGATATGAATATATTATATTTAACATAATATTATCATTTTAATATTCACCATCAATAATTAATATGTCCCGTATACCTTCAATGTATTTTGTGTCAAGGTCAAAATTTAGGGTCGAAGTCAAATATTTGTCTAAAGCATAATATAAGCTGGCATGGAGAAACTTTAAAATGACTTTATTTTATTTATCATATGATTAGTCGTGTACCTGACCCTTGCTTCTTGTCCACGTTTGAGGTGAAATTTCAAGGTCAAAGGACAGTGATTTGTTTCGAGCACATTTTATCCAACATGCCTGTGTTTCAAATAACTGTCGCGTCACGTTTACATATAAAATCAAGATCACACGTGGGTAAAGGGTCAGATATGTGATATAATATTTGTGTACGGGTCATTTAATGACAATACTGTAGCTAAATGACCACCGTCACTGAGTGCCCGATACAGGAACAGGGTCTGTAGGTCCAAGGTAACACGGTCATGACAAATATAAGATAGTAGAAAGCATAATGTGAACAGCTTGCAAGCATTTGAAACAATTTGGTTGGAATGATATTCTTTATGAGACTGTGTTACATGCAAGGACCAGGTCTGCAGTTGAAAGGTCATGGCTACTCTTCAAGCTCAACAACTTTGTTTAGGCCATATATTGTACACTTTCTGGCATTGTGCTGTCTTCTTCTAACAGGTATATGCATCGCAAAATATTTTCACGACCATCTTTAAATAACAAGTCCATGTTTTTGACAAGGACACACATTTGTTTAATACTTTTGCTATATTTCGTTTTCTATATTCATTCAATGTAATTTGATAGACATATTGAGGGACATGTACAGATCGATTAACACATGCTTTTCTGATTATTATGTTTTATTTCTTCGTATTGATGTGTGTATTATTTCAGAAGTCCGATAGAGAGCAGAGTTTCAAGACGATACTAGTTCGTCTCTTAAATCCCCGGTATGTATGTGATAATATTCATTAGACATTTTAAACCAAGTCACATACACCTTTGCTAACTGGTTATTACAATGATGGTTTTCATCAATAAGGGTAAATGAATTTTGATGACAGTTGCAAAAAGGGCTTGTCATGAACATATTAAAAAATATTTTTGCATGGAAAGCCACCCTCACATATTGAATTAGATCAGTGATGTAATACAGATAATGAAAATAATATTTACAATTAGGTTTGAAACATTGCGTAGTTAACAGTATTAACAGTGTACTTATCATGTTTATACTGCCCACATATGAAGTTGCTCAATAAAAATTGACATTATATATTGTTTTTATACTGATAAATAAGTATGTTTTTTCCCGTTAACCAGGTAGCACCTATATTCATCTTAATGCAATGCTATTTAACTCACCTCAAGCAAACTAAATAGTTGTGGTTACATAGCTATTAAAACCTGAATGTCTCTTTAAAAGAAGACTACACATCGCTGTTCTTAGGGATGTTAACTAGATTACTGGTCGCTGTTCACTTTTTAAGGTTGTTTGTTTTTCTATTACAAAATACAACAGCTTCCATTGTTTATCTCATACAGCGCTTGTTGTAATATTAAAAAAGCATGAGCATAAGCCGTTATTTTGGAGTTATTGAAAATATCACAAAATTGGTTCAGTTATAAATTATCATATACATCGGTGTTAGCTTTCTGATAAAAAGAGCTTCCATATTAAATTAGTTTTAACCAGCAAAACAAGCATGTGTTTCTTTCAATGTTTAAATCCAAAACGCAACATTACTTTAAATATTATCACATTTGACTGATTGACAAAAAGTGGATATTATTTTTAAAATGGATTTAATTATTAGTCCCTGCAGGAGATTAGAACGAGGTGATCAGATTATGGCAGAAGTTGGCTTGGGTTACACTAAATTCGACCATCACGGTATTTACCTGGGTAATAACATGGTTGCCGAGATAGGGGGAGACTCTACATATAAGCTTCAACCACGAAGAACAAGCTTAGCTGACTTTACTCGTAACGGAGAGCGCCATACGCAACATATGACTTGCTACTTCACACCGCGCTTGCCCCCAGAAGAAGTGGCTAGGCGCGCTGTGTCCATCATCGATTATCCTGCAAAATGGGGACCATATAATTTACTTATGAGCATTTTGCCAGATATTGTGAATCAGGAGTTGCTCAGTCGTTTCAAGTCTTAAACACAATATACTATATACTCGTTATTGCGTACTATTGTGCATGTTTGTTATTGTTTATCTTATTACTTTATATGATAACCGTAGTTACTCTATATGTTGGGAAACTTAAAATGATTTAAATCTTTTTGTTGTCCACATTTTTTGAAGCAGACATATATAAAAAATTCAATTCCTCTGAATGTGCCCCAATATTTAGAATCGACAATATTCCCATTTATATACGGTATGATCCGCAATGCTCGTTGTTTACAACTCTAAAGGTATTTTATCATTGTGGTATAAAAAACGAATTTAAATTCCATTTTTATTTACTTTCAATTATAAAGAACTTGGTAAATGCATATGAAACTAATATGTGTAAATGTTATATCATTTATTGAGCTGCATTCATTATTCAAGGTTCAATAACAAACGGATGTACATAATAATCTCTAAGAAACACTCAAATCGAAATGGATTATTACTACATCTAGTTTGCCAAATATAGTGTCTTAGGCTAGAAATTTATGACAAACTAGGAAGAGAAAAACATGGCTGGAGTGAGGTCGGTCTTCCTTCAGATGTCGTTAATTATTTTTGCGTTAAAATTTCGCTTTCCTGCCCTATTGGCGAACGTCCTTGGTCAATAATGTTGAAACTTTACACAAATGCTCCTTGGGTGGTCCTCTTTGTAACTTGCGCTTCACTGCACAAGGTGGCCGCCAAATCTATTTGGCTGTCATATTTTATAAAGTGTTTGGTCTAGGACACTTTCCATGAAATTTTCCTGGTTATTCCTCTACCAAACCTGCCTTCAGGAAAATAAAATATCCGACTTTTATTTATTGTTTACATTATTGTAAATATGATTCAGTTTACTTCAACACAATTACTGCGTCACCATGTTTATGTTTCAAGCATGTTCCTTTTCAAATTAAGTGAATTGTCCGGGTTTTTTTTCGAATCTGTCAAACCTTATAATTTCACGGTGGACGAATGTGTTATTTATATTCTAGGTCAGCATTCTTGATGTCCAATAGCTTCGGTCGGGTATCGGTTAGAAAATACTACCAGACTTTATTATTGTATGTGTATATTGCTTATTTATATTGGCATGGTGTTGACCTCAAAATGTGGACACAGTGTGATGACCCTTATCAGTTTAGATCTGCTGAAGAGACAGTGGGACTGACTGCATTTTAAGGAATTCATGTTGAACTCTTGTTGGTTGAATTGTGTCCCCCATAAAGCCCATTCAGGCGCAAATTCACATGCAATTACGCCATTTTAAAACTGATATTAATTATTATATGTTTAATTACAACATAATAATCAATATGTCATTTTATGTTTATGTTGTTTCAGATTCGTTTATAAAACATAGAGAAACATCCAATAAAATTAAAACACTGAACTAAATGTAAAATTACATATGTTGTTGTATTCTAAATGAAGACAGCATCAATTGCAAAGTATCAAAACTGAATTAAAATTGAAACAAAATTCGTCCATAGAGCCATTGCTCAGTCAGTTGAGGGAAAAATAAGGTAATTGTTATATATTTTATGGTGGACAAATACACAGAGTGGACTACTTCATGGCGAGAGGCCAGACATTCCTTAAAGTAGGCCTTCAACTTTGTACACAGTTTGCTGAATGTTCTTTTTATATATATTTAACATCATATATTGTTTCGTCTTATATACATGATACTTGATGGTCATGATAAAGTACATGTATTCAATATTTATTAACGGGAAATCAGAACTTAATTTGGACCAAATTACAAAATTAGGATTTATTTAAATGCTAATACTGGCAACTTGGAATTGCCATTGAGTTGCAGTTATATTAAATATATTTCCAAGTTGAAGAACATAGGCTTTATATTGTTCAATTGTTTTGGACATTTTAAACACAACAATAGACTAAACCGAAGTTTAATAACCCAGTAATTAATTTAGGTTTCGTCATGTTGTTAAAGACTTTGTTAAAGGCATGTCTGGCGTCTCCGTGGGGTATTCCACTCCGTGTAGTGGTCCACCATAACATCTCTTATAACTATCTGCAATCTGTGGCGTCAGCTGACTGTTTCACTCATGTATTGATCTCAGCTGAACAAACCGCCACAATGTGTTGACACTGTGTCCACAGCAGGGTGCCAATACACAGGAGTACTCCCCACAATGTGTTCACACTGTGTCCACAGCAGGGTACCAATAGACATGAGTACTCCCCACAATGTGTTCACACTGTGTCCACAGCAGGGTATCAATACACAGGAGTACTCCCCACAATGTGTTCACACTGTGTCCACAGCAGGGTACCATTACACAGGAGTACTTCCCACAATGTGTTCACACTGTGTCCACAGCAGGGTACCATTACACAGGAGTACTCCACACAATGTGTTCACACTGTGTCCACAGCAGGGTACCAATACACATGAGTACTCCCCACAACGTGTTCACACTGTGTCCACAGCAGGGTACCAATACACAGGAGTACTCCCCACAACGTGTTCACACTGTGTCCACAGCAGGGTACCAATACACAGGAGTACTCCCCACAATGTGTTCACACTGTGTCCACAGCAGGGTACCATTACACATGAGTACTTCCCACAATGTGTTCACACTGTGTCCACAGCAGGGTATCAATACACAGGAGTACTTCCCGCAACGTGTTCACACTGTATCCACAGCAGGGTACCATTACACAGGAGTACTCCCCACAATGTGTTCACACTGTGTCCACAGCAGGGTACCAATACACATGAGTAGTTCCCACAATGTGTTCACACTGTATCCACAGCAGGGTACCAATACACAGGAGTACTCCCCACAATGTGTTCACACTGTATCCACAGCAAGGTACCAATACACATCAGTACTTCCCGCAATGTGCTCACACTGTATCCACAGCAGGGCACCAATACACATGAGTACTTCCCGCAATGTGTTCACACTGTATCCACAGCAGGGTACCAATACACAGGAGTACTCCCCACAGTGTGTTCACACTGTATCCACAGTAGGGTATCAATACACAGGAGTACTCCCCACAATGTGTTCACACTGTATCCACAGCAGGGTACCAATACACATGAGTACTCCCCACAATGTGTTCACACTGTATCCACAGCAAGGTACCAATACACATGAGTACTCCCCACAATGTGTTCACACCGTATCCACAGCAGGGTACCAATACACATTAGTACTCCCCACAATGTGTTGACACTGTATCCACAGCAGGGTACCAATACACATGAGTACTCCCCACAATGTGTTCACACTGTAAACACAGCGGGTACCAATACACATGAGCACTCCTCACAATGTGTTCACACTGTGTCCACAGCAGGGTACCATTACACAGGAGTACTCCCCACAATGTGTTCACACTGCATCCACAGCAGTGTACCAATACTCAGGAGTACTCCCCACAATGTGTTCACACTGTATCCACAGCAGGGTACCAATACACATGAGTACTTCCCACAATGTGTTCACACTGTATCCACAGCATGGTACCAATGCACAGGAGTACTCCCCACAATGTGTTCACACTGTATCCACAGCATGGTATCAATACACAGGAGTACTCCCCACAATGTGTTCACACTGTATCCACAGCAGGGTACCAATACACAGGAGTACTCCCCACAATGTGTTCACACTGTATCCACAGCAGGGTACCATTGCACAGGAGTACTCCCCACAATGTGTTCACACTGTATCCACAGCAGGGTACCAATACACATGAGTACTTCCCGCAATGTGTTCACACTGTATCCACAGCAGGGTACCATTACACAGGAGTACTCCCCACAACGTGTTCACACTGTATCCACAGCAGGGTACCAATACACATGAGTACTTCCCGCAATGTGTTCACACTGTATCCACAGCAGGATACCATTACACAGGAGTACTCCCCACAACGTGTTCACACTGTGTCCACAGCAGGGTACCATTACACATGAGTACTCCCCACAACGTGTTCACACTGTATCCACAGCAGGGTACCATTACACAGGAGTACTCCCCACAATGTGTTCACACTGTGTCCACAGCAGGGTACCAATACACATTAGTACTTCCCACAATGTGTTCACACTGTGTCCACAGCAGGGTATCAATACACAGGAGTACTCCCCACAACGTGTTCACACTGTATCCACAGCAGGGTACCATTACACATGAGTACTCCCCACAATGTGTTCACACTGTATCCACAGCAGGGTACCAATACACAGGAGTACTCCCCACAATGTGTTCACACTGTATCCACAACAGGGTACCATTACACATGAGTAGACCCCAATGTGTTCACACTGTGTCCACAGCAGGGTACCATTACACAGGAGTACTCCCCACAACGTGTTCACACTGTGTCCACAGCAGGGTGCCAATACACAGGAGTACACCAGATTTAGGGGGTGGGTCAAATAAAGAATGATTAGGCCTTTAACATGAGCGCATTTTAAATTCGTGAAATGCGTAGACTGATAACACGACCTCCCTTTTTTACCGGCAACTTTTCATTTTTCTCTATGTCTTTGTAGCTTTAAAGTAAATGTAAATAAATCAGTAGATAAATTACAAATACACGTTCACCATTTCAAATACGTTTACTAATACAAGGATCTGATAAACATCTTTGGTTTTACATCGTGTAGATCCTCTATTTATACAAAAAGTCAGTGGTTATAACTGATAACATGATTGCATTGCTTTCTTTCCACAATTCAGTAGTCGACAGGTATGACACTCTCCTGAGATAAGTTTACTGGTTTACGACTTGACTCCGCCATTCAAATACATTGTATTAAGAATTTTGTAAATGTTCAATATATATATATGTCGTTATTTGTGAATAGTTAAATATTTTTTAACAATTTTGTAACGAACTATCTTCCAATTGTATTGTTATACAATATATTTCGTCAAAACAATGAGATGCATGTGACTACTCGAACACCAAATCACTGGCTTCTACAATTCGGCATCTTTTACAACAATCAGATTTTAAAATTAAGATATTTCGTTATATCCAGAATTAAAACTGTGTTCCTATTAATTGCAAAATAAGTTATGAGATATGTTTTATTCAAAACGGTGGGTCGATGATAATGAAAGTGCCTTTGAATTGAAAACTATTATTGAGATATCAGATTGATAAAAATGGAAAATTGGAAATTAATAAATAAATCAACGTTTAGATTGTCCTATCAGGTATGTTTTATAGAAACTGTAGATATCAGAATATTTAGAGAGCGAATATTCACAATGTGCACATTAAATGCAAGAGCAGACATAGCAGAACGAAAGCAAACAATACATCTGTATAAATAGACCTTGCAAAATACAGTAAATCATACTAATTTAAATTAAGAGCAGATAACAATATTATTAATTATAGTGTAGCATGTTAATTTCTAAATTAGTAATTTATTTCATAATTAAAATGAGCCTTCACATACAATTTAGGCATTCTTACATAATTATTTAGTTAACAATGATGGGTTTTTGTGATGTTTCTGGACATAACCCATTACTTATTTTTAGGCCACTAGACCTATATTGCACTCTGCAAAATGTTCGCAGTTATCTGTGAGTAAATTATACTTTCCCCTTGTGCTAGAATCATACACTATTGCTATTGTTTCAGTGCTTTCTCTACCGGCAACCACTCTAATATTTAACAGTGAACGTTGCTTTCCGCCATCCGTAATTTTGGTAAGAGTTACAATTCTTGGTATACCATCGTCTTAACTGCATCCACATAACTTTGCAGCACTACTACCTGTATTAAGGAATAGGCCGTGATGCGAATATTTGTGTAATTATTCGGCAATTTTAACACAGCTCAATAACGTGTTGTTTTGCTTTTTACAAAATAAACACACTACCGATCAATTGGATTCTAGTTTACGAAGTGGAATCAATAGTTATGTGTATTTTGATTTTCTTTAGGAAGGAATACGCATTTACTTTGTAATACAAGTTGTATGATCAATGTTGACATGTTAATATTTGTGTAACTTTCTGACAGCACGGTTTATTCTAAATACGAATTCGTTCACAGTTACGAAGCACACAAACCGTCGTAGTACATGATTTGGTATTCACTAAACACATGGTTTCAAATATGCATTATTCGATTAAAATATGAAGAAAGTTGAAGCTATCAAGATAATACCAAACGGTTTCATACAACACCTATAATGATCATGTATGATATATACTGTACGCAAGACGGTCCTACCAGCATTATTCACGAAACTGCGTTACCGCCTATACAGATATTATGTATTGTTTAAGTGTTTCAGATTGTTAGATTGCAAACAAAAATCACTTTCAGAAGTGTATTCAAGTCGTGTTTTGTTTTGTACTTGTGCGCTATGTACTCCCGTTGTCAATATTGAATACAAGTAATTTGATACATCCCGACTGCGTGTTTCAATCGATACCTTAAGCAAACAATTTGTCTTCATTTATGAACAGGGAAAGGTTGTTTCAAATGTTGCATAGTGAACCAAATATCTAAATTATAGAACATAACTAAACTGCGTTTGTGCCGGTCAAAATGGCGACGAGCAGCTTTGATGATTGGAGGTTTAACGGAGAAGAAATCACCGATGTCAGGTAAGACTAAGCACTTACTATTAAACTGATTTTTGTGAGAGGTGGATGAAAGATATTCGCAATAAATTCCAATGAAATGAAAAGTAAATTCTTGTTTTTTTGCTAGAAAGGTTAGGCAACAGCGTTAATGTTATAAGAATAAATACATTTACAATTACAATGCGTGTTAGTGTCTTACTTAAACTTGGAATACTAATGACAATCACAATGACGAGCTGAATGTTGGTATAACGCTCGCGTCGTAAGTTATGTTATTGGTCCATTTGTTGAGCTATTGTTTGCATCGGCGCCAGTATATGTTTGTGCATTGGTCAAATTTGTACCAAAACCAACCCAACACTACCCTGGCTTTTCAAATAAGTGATTATGCCAAACAAGTCAAAGCAACGGTCTAATATATAGAGGTTGGGCTTGGCATGTATTGGACTAGGAGGTCAAAACTTACATTATTAAGTGAAGTTACCCCTTCGGCTTCCGATAGAAAAATATGTGAACTGTTGTTAGTCGTTGGGGGAGAATATTTGCTGTACTAAGTAGAGCTTTAGTATTTTATGATATATCAGATGTATCAGTTAACGTTGTGAATGTCGTTAGGTAGTTGTTACTTCTGATGAAGTCAAAATTCGTAACATTTGGTGTTTGTTTTTAGTACGTGTTAGTTTAAACTAAGGTAATCGAAAAGGAAAACACTGACCAAGGAACGCTTAAGTGCGCATGATGACTATGTTTAACACTAAACTAGTCTTGAAATTACATAGATTGCACTTCAGTTTTTAAAAATAACACAATAACAGTAATATTTAAAGATATTTGATGTCCTAGTTTCTCGTAAAAGGAATGTAGTTCCCATGCATGATTTTTGCATGGAGAAATAATGTCATTGTGGTCAGTAAAGTATTTCAATTTCGAGGGTCGTCTATTAAACCTATACTAGCGTGGTATCAAGATTGAATAAATACATCGGTACAACAAATTGACAAACAATAGTTCATTATAAACAAAGACAAATGACAAGTAATACAGATTTAATTACTAGTGGCCAAAAAATGACCAAATGATTTAGAGTTTGTAAATTGTTGAATGTATTGTGTATTTAAATTTTCAATACTGTACATTTTAGTATAAGTATATACATGTATATAATAATAAGATTATGTATTAGATATTTATTTGGATGGTTAGTTAAATAACGTACAGTTTTGTTGTGTCCAATAACTGAGTATGAGTGGCATTTCATTACACATGCATTAAGAAATCTGTATATACATTGCGGATTTTGTTATGAGTGTGGGGTTTTCCATTACTTTATATATACAATATTTTTCCTTTCAATTGAACCACTTTGTATTCATAAAGTCATTTTAATACCACTCTAGAACTGGCAGTATAACACAATATAACGACATCACGTGTCTTGTAAATAATAAATTGTTAAGCTGTCATGGAAAATAATAAATACAAACATGTTGCCACTGAACGACATTGTGGAATATGATGACGAGCACATAAGCCGCTCATTATCTGATTTGGGCTTGATATGCATACATTTAAACACATTTAATTGCCTGTTAACACTATTTGTACAGCATGTTTTATAGACGGCCCTCAACATGATTTTCCCAGTTGATATTACTGTTATAAGGACAGTGATTCATGAAAAGCATGGGACTTTTGTTAAGTATGGTAATTGACCGTATTGGAAAGGTATAACTTTTTCAACATATTACGTACGAAACGTTTGTTTAAAACGTATATGAATTTTCAATTTAGTATGGCTGAGCTCTGTTATTCAATGTCAAAAGCCAGAATGCATGTAGATACATACATCATATGCATTATGTATGATTGTCGGTGGTTGTATTTATTTCATGATTTCAAACAGCGCACGGACGCTTATATCGTTTGTTATTTTTGTCATACAAATAGAAACACATACAAATAGTTCTTCTTTTGAATTTACAAATAGATGAGGACACATTTTGTTTATGATCAAGCTATCACAGATTAAAATATTATTAAGTTTAAACGCGATGTTGAATTCTGCAAAACCAATGCCCGTTTGTTAGCTGCACCAGATTTATATGACTTCTGACAGTTGATCGTGTTTTTTTATTTTGTAGCTACTGTTACGAGACTAAATGTTTATCTTATGCTTTTCAGTGACATATAGAATTTTATTGGTGAAATAAAAATTATATTTTCACTGTTGGAGCAGTGAACATATAAGATTTTATAATTCCACTGCACTGTTTTTTTTATCAATAACATTGATCTACCAGCATCTTTTACCTCCATTGGCTAATTTATATACATGTTTAGAATGTACATTAATTTTGTTCACAGAAAACACATAATAAATTCAACGAAAATATAGTTAAGCGACAACAACGCACAAAGTATAGAACTTTTTTTCCCACCATACTTATGATAAACAATTTTGGAGTCATTTCTGACGCCATTTATTGACGTCACACTATACAAACGTGTGGCGTATAAGTTTATCTCCCGCAATTTTATTTATTTACTGTCAAAACGCATAACATTAAAAAATGTTGATTTCTATGAATGATCGAATATTTATTGCACTCGTGGTCATAGAAAACTATATTTTCACTCGTGGCTACGCACTCGTGAAAATATTTTTTTCTATAGCAACTCTTGAAATAAAATTCGATCATTGACAGAAATCAACACACATCCTCTATATATTATTGTTCATGTTACAGTCATTTACAAAGAGGCGATCACATAACAGTCGAAGGAAACCTTTCTGGCGTGGAATATTTTCATCACGGCATTTATCTTGGAACTAAAATAGTAGCAGACTTTGGGGGTGACGGCAAGAAGAGCTGTACACTGCGTTGCATAAACATCACACAATTTACAGAGGATGGTAAACGAAGACTTGTACGTGTCCTGTACTCGTACTTAAAGTGTCTGTCACCAGAAGAAGCGGCAAGGAACGCTGAACATTTGGTGGCCAATCCATCTAAATGGGGGGCATATAATCTGTTGAGCAACAACTGCGAGCACTTCGCAACAAAGTGCAAGACTGGAATCGCTGTGTCTCACCAAGTTATCACTAAAATGCGTGACGCGATCAAGGCCATTTTAGGAGCTTTTTCCAGTAAAAAGAAACAAGCAACAAGCGGATGGCAGGATGATTTTTAATTCAGATGTGTGTGATCGTTAGAAGACATTATGAATTTTAGGTTTGAGGAAACACAGCAGGGAACAAACTAAGCACGTATTTAAAATGTATTTGTTAATATTTACCTATCTTGTGTATTACATTAACATACAAATTGTATATGTAAAAATGCTAAACTGTCTGAATGCCTGAATTAAACGTACTTCAACAGCGATACTTTAACGTGTTTACAGTATTTGTCAACATAAATCATACACATAATTGTATTTGAGGTTGTGCATTTATTTTACTGGACTTAACAGGATTTTGCAGAATATGACGTCTGTTTAAAATTATGTGTGGTTGTTACATTATGAATAGTTGTTAACGCATCGTTTTCACCTTTTAAAATACCTTGGTAATCTTAAAATGTATAACAGTTTTATTTAAACGGTCACCAGTGTTTGTTTTCAAACTTTATAATACGTAGGAATTCTTTGGAAAACAGTTGTATTTGCAAAGTTGAATATATTTGCTTATAAGTTACTTAAAGGACAATTGTTTTTGTAGTATGTACCAATATCGTAATGTCTAACCAATAAACCAAAGAAACATTTTTGTTCACGAATTAAGCAAACAATATGCGAATGTGAAAGTATTGAGTGTAAGTCATTCAATAAACAATACACGTTATGAGATACGTTTAATATTTTAGTGCGCTAAATTTTAAAGCATTTTAATTCCGTCGACTGAGAAAGTTGAATCTAAAATACTTCTAACAATGGCCGAGATGGGCTTTAGTCGCACCACTGAAAAGATTATTCTTAACATTAATAACAGTACTTCAGATACGGCGTCTTGTTTATCACAATACTGCATTGAGCGAACATAAGTCTGTAAAAATTGAAAAGTTCGATTATCGGATGCAAAAACAAATATTGTATTGGAAACGATTAATAATTGGCTTTGTTTTCGCATTGTTTTTTTTTAAAAAGTTTATTGCAATACAGGAATTTAAATTACGAAACGAGTAATACTATCGTTTTTTCTTTCTAAGTTGCATTGCATCAGACAAGAATTGGCATACGTCAGACCATCATTGCCGCACACAGGGGACATGATTCTCGGGCACCGACACCATGTGTTACGGCATTCACCGTCGTGTGCCTTTCTAACTTTATTGAAAAACAA
The DNA here is from genome assembly GCA_027627225.1 of Congeria kusceri. NCBI lineage: Eukaryota > Metazoa > Mollusca > Bivalvia > Myida > Dreissenidae > Congeria > Congeria kusceri. Next base: position 102,735,197 of record CM051024.1, read on the forward strand.
AATTGTGCCTTCAGCTTACGTTATTTAACTTAGCTATTTGGTGTACATTGACACCAGTAGGTCGTTTGTGAAGGACGAAGTTAAATAAGGCCAGATATATATGCTAGTTCAATAGACCATATTTTGTAAATGCTATTGTTGAAAATGTATCTAATCGGATTGTTTTAATGCGTGCTATAGTAGTTTGTTACGTTCGTAATTATGATCTTACTGGCAGTTTAGCATACACTCGTTGCCCTACGTTTTACCGTCGACACCGCAAACAGGCATATAGTTAGCAGTGCACAGACAAGCGTCAACAGACACGCCTAAAACAAATAGCAGGCACAAATAAGTAAAGCAAATAAGTAAAGCAAACCAACGTAACCGTTCTGATATCCCCATAACTAAAACGGTTTTATTATTATATAATATTATAATATAATGACACATTGTTGGCAATTATCTTTCATTTTCATGAAAGCCTATGTCACGAAAATAAAGACATTAACTTTATTTTACAGAAGTTTAGACACAAAACAAGTATTCGATTCAAGCGTATTATGTACACATAATTAGATCGTGCGAATACTGCTAATAACATGTGTTTTACATACATGGATTAAGCAGAACTTGTAACCGTAATCTTATTGCATACATAATTTTTAAACATTAAACAAATCAATAGGTTTCTCACAAAATATTATAATTGTCTAAAGCATTGCAAAAATATACCACTAGAAATCTACAGTAGCTGTGTGTTATTTTCAAAGATCCATTAACGATTTACGTTTACTTCATAGCATTGTTATTCGAATTAAATAATAATAAAAAAGAATGCTTTATTCAAAATAATTACAATTTAATGAATTTAATTACTCACTGGTTCATTTAAACGAGGGTAACAGAAAAGCAACTTGCTAAGGCATGTATAAAGCAAAATGTAATGAAGCGCATATTACGCAAACGATGAACACTTATGAAATTTACAAAGCACGATTGAAAAAGGAAACGTTAATAATTTTATAGAATGTTTTTGTGGTTTTGGTGACCACAGGAGACTTTCAACATTATCTTGAATGGAAAGGAAACCCACTGAATAGTTAATGCAATAATATTTGTCTTTATTTTAAATCAAACGAATTACATAAATTTTCGGCAGAATATATTTTCAACTTTATATGCAGGCTGATACGGCTACACAAATAATTTATACAAGAAAAAACGTCATAACATATATTACATGTAACAATAACAGTTTAACACCTCGAATAAGGAACATAATTATATATTAATAAATATAAGATTAAAATGACTTGACCTTAATTGGTGTTTGGTACCTAACTGAATATAAAACATTTACGAAGTTCTGGTGAGGTGTGGTACAGCAGTGGTGGTTTATATATTGCGCTGTAGCCATCTGTAGCATGTTTACCTCGTCACTGACACGTGCTTTTCACCTTCGGCGCTTTCACACGTACAGATAGACAGTCGGACGGTAGGGCATCATGGTACAAAATACTATGTAAGGACCACTGTCAAAACACATGCTCTACATGTTTTAAATACATGATTATATATTAATGTCTACGAACTGTGTAGTAACCACACCAGTGGAAAAATTCTTATTCGTGTTGGTATAATATATAAGGCTAGTGTATGAAAGATTCCTTTTTTTTTTCAATAATATACGTATGCAGTGTTATCTTGTAAAATATGCACTGTCAACAAATTTCTATTAACTAGGTGAAATGAAAACATCTAGTAAGTACAGTAACAATATAATGGGGGAGTTTATATACATTGTCAATGATATAGGAAGATTATAGGAGAGTGACGATTATTTAATAAAAACAAATCCCCGTGTTCTATTGTGTAGTTTTTTGTTGTGTTTTCCTGTTATATTGCACGTTTTATTATTTGTTTCACTTTAATATATAACAATCTTTACTCGGCAGGTTTGCTATGAAAGAACTAAAGATCATCATTTACAACACACGCATGAAACAAAACTAAATACGGCGTTACAAAAGTTGTTTGTTTCCACTAACCCGACCGACCATGTTTATTTTCCCCCGACCATAAACTTGTTTTGCCGTTTGGAAATTTTTCTTTCAAATATTCGCGTTTTTTTCGAACAATATTGAACGTTTCGTTCTGAAGGCAGTAACTAGACTGGGATCCGGCCTCTAGACATTTTTTGTTAAATATTATACTACAACCGCGGAACCAGTCTACGCAGCAACGCCAATAATATTGGTGTTGTTTAACCGTTTGTATACAATAGCTGTCCAAACTCCTCATAGCGGTTAACTTCCTTATCGGTTAACGGTAACCACTGCCATCACAAGTAAAATCCTTCCACATCTGGAAGGATTACGTGTTTGTAACTTTTACTTATTTACTGCAACTCAGTGCAATTTTCTACATAATTGGACTTTTTATACATCGTTTGCTGTCAATAATGAAAACAGAAAAAGAAAATAACTAATTAAAACCATTAATAATATCTAGAATATTTAAATAAATTAGCATCACGTGGTTTGCTATGACGGCAGGGATTTGATTAGAGCTATGCTCGGAACCAGTCAAATCTCTGCGCGGAGGTTGATAGTTGTAGCCCTTTGTTACAACTAAGCTACGGTCATTTTACGTTTTTACCAGATCCCACCTATCCATGGTTTGGTTTAGTAAATAAATCGCATTTTGCAAAGTTCGTCGGAGCTTTCCGCCTAAGTATTGACAGTAATTAATCATTTGGGCGCACATTTAACTATAACAAGCGTCTATGCCGTAATAACGTTTAAATGGGTGCCTGTTTGTTTGTAAGTTTTGTTGGTTTTTTTCGACGTTTGTAACAGTATTTCAGTAACGGCGGTCAGTTAACCTACTCACACTTTTCCTGGGCAAGCTTAGCGGTTAACCAGTACTAAGTGCACATACCTATGCCAGTAACTGACAACTGCCCTACTTGAATCAGCGGTAGGGGGAGAATGGCCGTAGATATAATTTTATGACCAATCTCCACACAAGGTATGTGGCCAGGCTGGGGTTCGTACTCACGATCTCCGGATTGACAATCTAGCGCTTTACCAACCGGACCCAGCTGCAGGTGCTTATGAATAATAAATGGCAACACAGCGTCTATTGAGGCAGAACCTGTGTACTTATCTCCAAGAGTTGTTGTGACCAGGAACCAATAGTAAAAACGTGTGTGTGTAGTTCATTTTATTGAGTGCATGGGGATTTTCTCCCATATGACCATCGCCACCAGAAGACATGTTAGTTCGGTTACGGGGGATAGTGCAAGATAGTGCAAGACGCCCTGTTACAGAGGCGTCAGTGGGTCTTTTAGTGCCCGGTGTGATTCACGTAGTACACTGCACCTCGGTTTAATGTTTTATGCAAAAAACGAGTTAATAGGTTTGGATGTGGCGGAGGATCGAACCTGCGACCCCTGGATAGTGAAGCCAGTGCGTTACCACTCGACCACGAATCCGCCTGCAAACAATGTGAAAACACTATTGAAACATGTTTTTATAATATTATTCAATTTCAAGGAAGGATGTTTGTGGCCATTGTAGCATCCCTGGTTTCAAGTGTTGAAATCACACAACAGAACTACTAATTTATACAGTGTCACTCTGTGTTTAAATTGAAAACAAAACAAAACAAGAACAATGTGCCCGCATGGGAAAAGAAAATAGGGACTCATGTCAGAAGTGAAGATTATGAAATTTGAAACTTTGGCTTTGTTTTTTGTTTTACTTAAACTGGCTATTAAATATCAAGTGTGTCTTTGTTTTATTATTAATTTTAATACGTTATAAAAATTAAGTTATAACCAATAACCAAAAAAGTTGTTAAAGCGGATACTTTTTTCCAAGACGTTAGCAGAAACAAACAACTTTGTTTGGCCTAAACGTCCACGAAAACGGTTGGCATTCATATGCAAACATTACCGCTATGATAATTGTAGTAAACGATTCGGTAATGCAGCAAATTAATTTAATTATTGTAACGTTAAATTATCTTTTGTCAGCTGTATTGAAGTGATGCAAGTCTACGTTCACTTAAGGTTCAAACTACATTCAGTATACTTTAATAACATATTTACCTTGAATTGCCTGGAAGGTATATTACATCTATGTGAGACATAATGAGTAATAAATAATGACGACTCAAGCACACAGTTCTGTGTGGAAGTGGATTTCACCATTGCTTTCAAAACGATATGCGTACTCAATACCGTACACGTATTTTTAAAATATACTATATTTTATTCACATAATAAATTGCGGAACATATACATATGTTTATAATTCAAAACAGTTACGTCAAATAAAATTAATGTAAGTACATGTGTCAAAATGAATTATCACTTTATAGGTTTTAGTCCTTACTTATGCTACTATAAAACTATTAAGAACACTTTGTTGCAATGCCGAGATCCTTTATTTGGTTTACATACCGATACTACTTGCCATGTGTAGTAAAACTTTGATATACCAACCAATATAGTTATAAAAATCATAGGTATGCCTCAATCAAATCTGTCACAATATTCACGTTTTAATCCCTTACTATGTTTTGAAGTCAACGTGTGTGTCATAAAAGACCACGAAGCTGTAACTATATAATATTGCTTAATATAGATTTAATCGAGTATTCTTCACAGAAAACGCAGCCGACCAGGAACAAAAAATAATAATTTTGTATCCTAAAACCCTGTGTCCGTGGCAAATGCACGTAATCGTTTTCTCAGAATACCAGCTCTTACGGACCACGGCTGAGTATACAATAAACATATACAATACACTATTTGTATACATGTTCATGTTCAATCGTTGAATTCTAAAAAAGAAATAATTTAAATGTAAACCTGCTACAAAGAAGGACTGTCAAACAGGTTTTATTATCCGTGTAGTTAGGACAATCGTTATCCGCTATACGTCGTACCTCTGAGAACTGTTAATTCCTTTTATATGTACCATGATGACAAAAAATGTAAATAACTGTTCTTATCTGCACATCAAACATTTACTTTTTATTGTATATAAGTGATGATCAATGGTACGATGTAACCATGAACTTCACAAATAATAATGTATAATTCAAAATCATTTTCTAGCAAGAACACTCACTGCGGATGCTATCGCTCGTCTGATTTATATCGTAATATCAAGTGATTACAAACGCTAGAAATGTGTTTACAAAATCAGTAAAAAATGTATAGTATTTAAGTATAAATGGTGTTGTTCAAACACATTCTACAAGAATTGCTCATAAAACAAGAAACTCAAATAAAAAGGAATCATATATTAATCAAAATCCATAAAGAGTTCTGATTATTGTCCGTCACATTCATCTTATACTGATGTATTTCTGACATGGATATAAAAAAACAACAACACAATAAACGTACAAAAATTCCTTTATTCAATCAAATTATATGACGAAGTAAGTGTTTTTGTCGAGCACACTCAACTCACTACACTGTATCTAAAGGCGTGGTTGCCTTTGTTACAAGATATTAATTAATACTTAGACTCTCCAATTTAGGACTGTGCATCTTATAATTAGGAAAAACTTATTATTAGTAAGGAGATAATAACTCATAATTAGGAGTAAGCATCTCCTAAATATGAGTTAATATATCTTGACTAAGACTTACTTTCTGTTATATATAATTAAGACATATAGTATCTGAAAATTAGGACTTAGTAATTTATAATTAGGAGATATTAACTCTTAATTAGGACTTAGTATCTCCTTATTAGGACCTAGAATCTATAATTAGGACATATTATCTCTTCATTATGACTTAGATTCTACTATTGAGGACTTAGTATCTCCTATTTTGGCTTAGTATCTCATAATTAAAACATAGAATCTCCTAATATGACTTGGTAGCTCTTAATATGTTTTATTTTACTGTTAAAATGATCTGTTTTCTATACCTGTAGTTGTCTAAACAACTTGTAAAATGAAGGACCATTGCTTATGTACAAATACATGTCATACATGATCGGCTAAATACTGGGATATTTGGCCACTGTCCACGGACCTTAGAGATGCATCTCGTATTTTATAAGTTTATTTAATTTGTTTCAGTAAAATTGTAGTTACGACAGTCAAAGTTCAATTAAAGTTTAAAGCGCGTTCACTTGACTTACCTTGCTTAAAGTGAATGACCGCCTGAAAGGTAGTTTGCATCTGTGTGAGCCATAATGCTGACACTGGTACATCGAAGTGTTTCTGAAGCGACTCTGACTGCGTACGCAATGCAGACTGGTTAAACACATTAAATAATGCCATCAAAATTACAGATGCTAATACCATTGCAAACGTGATAAAAAATGAATTTAAAAATTTAGACCATGCATAAAACGGTCGCTTTCGGAACAACACAAAACAGAAATCGATGTTCTGTCACAAACACATTAATTAATTTATAAGTTACGAGAGTTCGTTCATAAAATTTAATATTATACAGTATGTTTATTATTTTAAATATTGAAAGATATACTGCCTACATTTCATTATTCTTGCACTGTAGTCAATAGTATTTATTAATATATTATTAAGATACATATATTTGGCAACCTCTGAATATGAAGGTTATTCAACAGATTAAATCTGCTGAAATGCAAACACTTGCCAATCATATCTTTTAGCCTTGGCCCATATCCACACAACTTCTTAGTGAAAACTTTAGGAAAGTTCTTAAAATCATGAAATTCATTAAGTTTGTGGCTAGATATTTTTTAGCTAATTTTCTTTTAAATGGCAATAGAGAATCAATTACATTTTACCATATATCAAATATAAAATATTGACTTTCACACGGACAATTATATTGAAATTTTTCACTTAAATATGACTTAAGTTAAGATTTTCTTTAGGAGGTTTGTGGAGATGGCCCCTTATCACCTCACTTGTTCCGAATATGTAATTTTGTGAAGTTGCATGTAAATTAAATTGTGCACGTTGATTATTATGACACTACTTCAGTTAGACTTAAGTTTATGCCAAGCCCATTGCTAAGACGTATTTATTTAATTTTTGATTACAAAACAGGTTTCTAGCAATAGACATTTAATCATCAATTTGAATGTGGGAAACAAATGACAATCCACATTAGCACGGTCGCATTATAGTTTATCGACGCAGAACATGTGTTCCGCCCTGAGCTTTATTGAAACTTTTAAAACAGGTCTCTCGTGTACAGTGATGTCATATTAAGCCCAACCAAGTTGACAGGAAAACTTGTTATAAATATTATATATAAAATGTTTGATTTTCAGAGAACTTAATATTGTTATACGATATAATTATCTGAAATAAAGAGGGGAATAAAAAAATACAATTAAATAGAAATATATGTTAATATTAACATAAATAGATTTGGGTATCGACTAAATAAAAATGTTATTAAATGATTCTGGTACATTATGATACATGTAGGTCAAGTTTGCCGCAAACATTGACAACTTTAAACCATGAGTACGACGTACCATCAATATCAATATTAACAATATACTTATGTGATAAACTATGCTTCAGGAATATGAAAACACTAGACTGAATAAGGTTACGAATGCATCGTATTTCATTGCCCTCCAAGCTGCGATGCCGCGAAGAACCCAGTCGTGCGAGCTTATCTACAATTCAGAATTGGAAAGGAAATCCACTATATGAATTGGGAAATTGTTGACAATAATTATTTTCCAATCACTTAGGACAAAAGCCATGCCCCTACCAAGCTGATGAGGGTAGTCCGATGCACATGCACGGGAGGTTATAGCTACTTGGCATGCAGTTGCAAAAAGGTCAGATTTGAATGTAGTTTTGCCTGTTCCTGTTGCAAAAGAGTTAGGAGGAAACAACAGCAACATATGTAATAAGTAGATTGTAATCAAAGTATATTAATAATTTGTTACTTCATATGACTCTGAAAACACTAAATAATTGATGTCGTTGTGATAAAATAAGTGCAGTTAAAACGAAATTCAAAATTGCAGATTTTTCTTTCCTTTTTCACCGTCGGATTATCAAACATTTTTTAACTAAATATGTTTACTTTAAAAAGAGATACTATTTTGAAAGTTGGTAATATAATAGTTTGTCAGGCGTCAATATTTTCTTGTTCGATGGCTGTAAAATTAAGTGTGTAATATCTTGTTAACTACAGGTGAACGCAGCCCACTACGGTTGAAATAATGTGTTTACAAATATATATGAGATAAAAATATACGATAAAATGGATTAAATTAATGTTGCCAGTTTTTTATAATGTTGCTTAGTAGTGTATATCAAATAAATTATAGTTTCCTCAGCTGATTGAATAGTGTGTGTGTGTGTGTGATAATAAATATCGAAAATTTTATGAAGTATTGTTTTATTTTACCATTCTTTTAATGATCTTTATTTCTTAGCTCAAATGAGTTTATTAAATGGTCATGAGATGGAATAATTTAAATACAATAACAATACATACTCTCAATATAAACATAGAAGAGCACATGAATATTTAGACGTCTAATGTAACAGTTTTAGAAATATCATACATCATTAACTGATGGATTACATAAACTCTCACCTTTATTTCTCATTTTCAAGGATTTATTCCCAAATATTCATTTATTTTTTTATTATCTATTGCAAAATATTGAGAAATAGTAGCATAGGGGACGGATTCAAAAAAAATTACAGTTTCGTTTATCATTTTAGAGCTTTTCCCCCAAAATTCAGGATTTTGCGCGATGGGTCAGCAATAGAATTTTAATATGTCAAAAGACTCGTATCAATGGTCACAATTCAACCAAAATCTATTTTATTAATTATTTCCCCCAAAATGTCCCTATTCCCTGGACTATAAGGAACAATGACGGCCACAGTTTTCAATGGAGAAGAACCATGTGTGTAATGTTGAAGGAGGACCACCCAATGATAGTTTCTGTGAAATTATTTGATAATCTACCACTGGGTTTAGAAGGAGATGCCGTTTAAATATTTTTATATTGATATATTTTGCGGTCATCTTGTGCAGCCGACCGGAACAATTTGGGCAAGGTGGTTTAGAACCACCTAAGAAGCATTTCTATGAAGTTTCATAAACACTGACCAACCGGGTTTAGAAGCGATATTGTTGCAATTAAGTTTACGCAAAGACGCACGCACGTCGGACAAACCGCCATGGCATACGCTCGCTGGCCAGTGGATCCAACAAAAACAACAACAAAAAAACACAAACACAGGGATATCTGTAACGATGATGGATGCTTCCTATGACTTAGCAAAACACCTTGACGACTAAAGAACTAGAGTTTTATAGTTTTGATCAATTTAAACAAGTATGTGACTTAGAAAAGTATCCCATCAACATGGAAAGACTAAAAACAGAAAACATCAGCTATCAACTGCCAGAATATTTCATTTAACTTATAACAGCACAAACCGAAATCTCTAGATTAATATACTCCAAACTAATTATGATTAAACAACCCGACACACAAAAACAACACCTGTAACTAAGTTTTGCAAATTAATAAATTGTTTCCTCACAAACGAAACTAAGCTAAGAGAATTTCGATGTGTATGTAATGCAAATAATTCCAAATAACATCTACTTACTACGTTGCATACTTAAACGCTCGAAATTATGCGACTTGCCTCAAATATTAACGTTTTGGGAGTGTACAGTTATAAACAAATCTGGAAAGACCAAAAACTTTACATTAAAAGAACAATTAATGTACCTGGTATCGGCTTTAATTATGAAACATTCTACATTGTTAAGAACAAGTAGAGGAAAGTGACAATTGCCTATACAATACATGACAATGTATACAACACAACACAAAACATAAAATGATTAAAACTGGGGTCACCGCCTTGAAACGGTCCATGCAAAAAATTGGGGGTTTAAACCAGTTAAAAGGCATGCCATACCTCACACTTAGCCCAGAATTAATCACAAAACATGCACTTGAAAATAAACTTTAAACTCATAGCATTGCAATTCAAATTAAAAAGTAATAAAAGAGAATATTAATTCAATTGAATTATAATTAATTACTCAATGGTTTAATTTTTACACGAGCAACAGATTTGCAACATTCTGAGGCACGATGAAATGCAAATACAATGATTAGCTTAATCCCTTCTTGTTGACAAGATTTCAAGACCTAGCATCATATAGTACGAATCGCAGATCATGGTCGTGCATCTCAGGAAGAAGCCGTAATACGTGGTGTAAAGGGACAGATTACATAGCTTGACATCTATGAACATACATTTTAAACACCATTTAAATATTTGGTGCCTAAACGATGCATATTAGTTTGTTAAAGTTTTTTTCTAAGTTTACTGCACAATAACTTATTTTTTTCGTTATAAAACATTACAATACGGATCAATGGGTTTTCAGTGAGAAGTAAAAGGAAAAGGGAAGATAGTATGATAACATCATACAACTAGGGATTAATTAAAGTATCTACCTTTTGCAGTGTTAATTCGACACGCAGCGTGTACAGATCGTGTTTCACATTGTGTATTTTTAAATGTTTGATAGTTTATATGTCGGATAGACACCTTTTACATAGTTCATTTGAGCCTTGTTTAGTTTTCAACTTGTGCAATATTTGCTCACGTTTATGGATTACAAGTTATTTGATAATTCGCGACTCCGTGTTTGAATCCATACTCTAAGGAAACATTTCTGACATGAAAAGGTCGTTTCAAAGGTTGCATGGTGAAGCAAACAACATATTTCTTTGTGTTTTTTGTCTGTCATACTGACTGACCATAAGCAGCCTTGATGACTGGAGGTTTCACGGAGAAAAAGTAACCAATATTAAACAGAAATATGCCAGAGGTGAGTAAAATATGCTCGCCACAAATTTCATTAAATTGACAAGAAAATTCATGTATTTTTGTTTTAAACATTATGTAACAGTTTACTTGTAAAACAATTGTAAAACAATAAAAGCTAAAGTACATGTTAGTGTCAAAAACAGCTTGGAATACCGTTATTAACTTTCTGGGATGACGCATTGCGTAGAAAGTAATGGTAGTTGACCATTTGTTGAGCTGTCACTGATTTTAAAGGCACAGGTATATGTACGTACAAATTTGTATTTCAATCCTTCAACGGTAGAACGAAAAAGAACCTTACCCTTGCTAGTGAAATGAGTGATTATGGCCAAAGAATCAAATGCACTCTTTTATTATATAGAGCTTTAGTTTGTCACGGGTCAGAGTCATGACCGTTGATGGTCCAAACTATGACATTAATCAGTAAATTAACCACTTTCCATCGGAAAATATATGGTAATCTGTTTTAACACGCTTGGAGAGAAAATATGCTGTACTAAAAGAGCTTTATTGTTTTAAGATGTTAAGATATATTGGGTAACCTTGTGATTGTCTGTTGGTGGATTCACCTTCGTAATCCTTGTCAACAGACGAATAAAGGAAATAGTGACGTCAGCTTACATTATGCAGTTATGTATATTGTTATTCAATACCTTAACACCAATATATCGCATTTGACGGAGGACGTAAAATACGGTCCGCTTTTAAGTAAGCAGAAAATATTATACTATACGAATTCATGCTGAGCATATTTTAATTTGCTAGTTCATACATTTCAAATGGAAGTTGAGGAAGTTGAAATTTATCGTACAATTTAAAAACACGATGTTAACATACGTCTTAACGCAATATAAGTTAAACGTACTCGCACTCATTGCTGTACGCTTTGCAATCACCACCGCAAAACAAAATATTTGAAGAAGAAAAACAGAACGATGTGCGAACAAGGAACGTTGAGTTATTTTATTGTATTGTTTAAAATTGCATGCGTGTTAGGGTAAGCCTATTTACCAAATTGTGGAAAGCTAAATTTATATTATAAAAAAGAACTCCATACCATCAATAGGCCAAAACAACAACATATTAAATATTTGTTTCAAGACGAAATAAGTTCACATAAGTTGATTATGCGAGCATTGGTATTTACATCATAGTAACGAGTACTTTTTATTACCTTAATCTTGCTACACATCTACTCGTTAACGTTAAACATTAAACACTACACACTACTTTACTTGTTTAAGTTCTAAAACAAAAACAAATATATATATATATATATATATATATATATATATATATATATATATATATATATATATATATATATATATATAAAGACTTACTGTAATTGTATTATTTGATGTGATCGCCTTGTTTACCTTGTGAACACTCTATAGTCCACATTTATTGACATATCGATTTTTATGAAACTGTCCAAGAAAATTTGTTCCATTGATATCTCGGACGAGTTCGAGACTATGCCATGTGGTGTCAAAACCTAGGTCACTATGTCAAATTGAAGCTTGTGAACACTCTAGATGCCAAATTGTTCGCCCAATCAACATAAAACTTACTCAGAACACTTGCTCTTATAATATATTGGTCGAGTTCGAAACTGTGTCATGTGGGGTCAATAACTAGCTAACCGGGGCGAATTAAAGAAAAGGCTTGTGAACACTCTAGAGGCCCCATTTGTTGCCCAATCAACATGAAATTTGCCTATCCCTCGGGTGAGCGACCTTGGATTTTACGGCCCTCTTGTTTATGATTAATGTTGCGTTTATTATGCAAAAAGAACAATGTCGCCAAAATACAAGATAACACTTATGACTTAATAATCTAAAATAAAGTGTAAATATTGTTAAATGATAATTGATTATGATTTGTATGTTATAGTAAGTTTTTTTGTAAACTTTGAACGTTGAACGTTAGAAATGTAAGGGCACAGGCCACATCTAAATCTGTTTATGGTAGTTATCTGAAACCTGGCTGATCTACTGAATACAAATTATACGTCGTCCGTGGCCGTGTATCGTATTTCCGTCGACGTGGAAAGTATGTATTTGTTTCACATAAAGAGTAGTCATTTGGCAGCAACGCAATATTTCGCAAACAACTGCGATTGTGTAATTTTGAGCACCGAAAATGGGTAACACATAATATAGAACAGGATTGACCACCGAAGTTCATCTGTAGTTAAAACTAAGTTACTATGAAGATAGTAAGCTCATATTTTAATTGATTAACTCTTTGTGTGTGCTTTTGTTCTTAAAAATGCATATGTTTAAGGTTGTGTGTGTCGAGTGTATCTAGCTCATTCTTAAAATTAATGCGTTTTATTTGCAGTATGTTAGTTACTCAAATACTTGTAATACTTTATTAATTGGTAAATTAATGCATGTCGGCACATATAATTATTATATTCCTATTCGTTTTCTTAATTAACGATGTGCAATTATGTGTGCGTGTTTACTTTTCATTACGGTGAATCGTTACACTAGGAAGACACTTGGAAGAAGTAATTTAATTTAACCGTTTTAACATAGCTTAACGATGGTTCGTTTAAATACGTCAATGTATAATCATATCAGTACCATATGCATAAGCTCTTTCTCTTTCGTATCGTCTCCTTGTTATACACGTTGTTACTTTGCAAGGACATATAATGTGGCAAATCCTTCTGCATCGGGATCCTATAACCTGTTTACCAAAAAACTGTGCACACTTCGCAACAGAGTGTAAAACTGGTCAACCTGTATCCCAAATATCAATTCCAAAATTATAGAAATGGCCACAGTAGTTGAACTAGTGGCAAGTAACAACAAGTACACAAGCGTCTGGCATTGAGGCATAACGACGAAAGGAGAATTAAATAAACGTTCCCATTGTCTGACCTGCAAGTTACAACAAGGACACAAGCGTCTGGCATTGAGGCATAACGACGAAAGGAGAATTGATTAAACTTTCCCATTGTCTGACCTGTACATAATATTATAAGTTGTGTATTTTGTTTAAGGCAAAATAACAACACAAGTGCGCATTCTATTTTGTACTTCTTCTGTCTTATTGTTATGTACTTTATATTTCAATTAGATATCTACAATTTAATCATTTGTAACATGTTGGATATCTTGTCTCATAGTATTAATTATTATATATTTGTTATTTTCATTATATGTATAGGAATGTATACTTCCAATGTGGGGTGACGAGTTTAATAGGAAAACATGTTATATAATGTGCTTGAAATTTAATATTTAATAGTGCACATCAATTCTTCTCCAGCACTCACTCACTTTAAATATATAAAAGTACATATTTTTAACTCCTTATTTTGTTGTTGTTTAGTTTTGTTCCCTCGACATATCTTAGGTGATGGATCATAACATGGTGTTTATCAATAATAATGCTTGTTACGTCCGCCTGTAACAAAACAAATAACACCGAAATATGTGCCTTGTGAAAAAGGACAACAGTGTGTCTAAATACAGTTATGTATAAGTGCAAGCGTCAAATAAGCGCTCAGGTACTCTAACGAAGCCATATAAGTGCAAGAAATGTAACAGCTACAGTATATAACCTACAACAAAAACCGTTATAGTTGTGTATAGCCGTCTATGGCATTTCGATTTTAAGCCTTAATGCGCTGTATACTAGAGATAGGGTTATCTGATTTTTCAAGAGTTCCAGTTTAAGTTAGAATGGTCATTGTATGTCAGATCTTCACTACAATAAACAAAACTAATTTATAGTAAGATGAAGTAATTACACGAGAATGTGAAACTCGCAAACCACACTTGTTCAATATCGTCGTTTAAGTACATTGATTATTAACACCAATTAATAGTTACCTGTTTGTATTTTCTAGAAGGTGATTATGAAGATATTCCATTTACTGAAAATAGGGTGGGGGAAGGTCAAGCTATTCTGCTTAAAACGACGTTGAATTTCTTTTAAGCGTCGTGTTTTAAGCGTAATGGATTTGTTCATCTATATAACGATTCTTACGTTTAAAATGGACTGTACAACGGAAAATAAGTCAATGTATACCTAAACCAAATATATGTCTTCATGTTCAGACATCAGTTGTTTTTTTGTTAAATGCTAATGGGTAAAACTAACTAGACAAAACGTGTACATTGTGTCGCATAGTGGAAACAATGTTAGCCAGCGACGATCATTAAAACTATCGTATGTAAATTAAGGCCGAACGTATAATTCTGCATACTATTGATGTATGACATATGATGGCTACATATAAAAACCTTATAAAAGATAAAGACGTGCACTGTGCAGAGTAGATATTAGGAATGTCGTCTTGCCTATACATGTTATTTAAAAAACACGAATCTCTGTATGTTGTATTTCAGAGACTTACGTAGATACACAGTAGTCGTATTGGCAACAAACACATTATTGATAAACGTGCGTGGGTTAATACTATTAGCCTTTATTGTGCGATCAGTTTCAGTGCGGTTTCACATAATAATAGCAGTAGTAAATCGATGGTTGTGTACATGGTGTTTTATTGTGCACAACATTGATAAGGTTATATAGCGTGAGATTTTGTAGTCGTGCACTCGTGTTGTTAAGGTTTCGTGTAATAATTAATTAATACAAAGTTTGCATATGACTCTTGCGAATAAAGTCATATGTTTTGCATGATTATTTATGTTTTTATATACGTTTTTATACACGTTAGAATCCTACAACGGATGTGCAATATGAAGTATATATAGTCAATTATTTTCCAAGTTGTTTAAACATTTAAACAAGGGCGATCACATTTCAGGCGAATGTAGGTTTATTGGTATTGCATATTTTCATCACGGTATTTACCTGGGAAATGTAGCAGACTTTGGAGGCGATGGCAAAAATTGCTGTGGACGGAGAATATTACACATTTCTCAATTTACAAGTAGTGGAGAACGACGTTTAGTTCGAGTCATTTCTTTCAGGGGTTAGTTGTCTGCCGCCGAAACAGGTGGCAATGAACACATATTTGATGGCAAATCCAACTAAATTTGGAGCGTATAATCTAGTGCCCAACAACTGTGATCATTTTGCTACAAAGTGCAAAACCGGCCTATCTGTATCTCACCAGGATATTATAAAAATGCGAGACGCAATAACAGGCGTCTTAAAATCATTTTAAGTAAAAGGATGCAAATAGTGAGCGGATAGCCGGATGATTTTTGAAAGCAAACTGCATATGTGTGCATAATTACATATTTGCACGCGTTGAACGTTACAGTATACACCAGGTCCTATCTACCCATCTTAACGTGTAAATAACATGATTATATGTTCTCGTCAATACGTTTATTTCCAATTATCGATGATTATACTATTACATTTTAATAGAATCAGCAGCTTATTTTTATGAACACGTTTTTAACATTCGAAATCATATGTTAGATGCCAAAGGCGCAAAAAGGTGAGAATTGTTTGTTTACTTTTATTACGGTTTACATCTTTATGTCAATATTGAATTGCTTCTTGTGGATGCTATCAACACTCCGATTACTTGCTTGTTCTGATTGCATACAGTATGAGTGCATGGATTTTACAGACGAAGTATACTTTATATACTTTAGTTAATTTATATGTGAACGCAAATGACATTATTCTTCAATATTCATAAGGAAAATAGTGGTGCTTGTATTAAGAAATCGGAGAAGAATGACCATACTAAGTTGAAAGTAATTCAGTCAAAAATACATATTTTGTTATTCCTTTAATTTAAATGCACACGATTCCGTCGACTGGGAAAGTTGGTTCAAAGAATACTTCTAACACTGGCCAGGATGTGCTTCAGTCGCACCGCTGAAAAGTAAATGTTAATATTGACCTAGTTTTCACAATAATGTATTGAGAAAACGCACGTGTATATCTAATATATTACATTTAAAAGAATGAAGATATTGAATCGACGTTTGAAAATATCAGTGTTTCGTATTGTGTCTGCAGTGCAGGTTTAATAATATTAGAATTTGATTTATATTACATTTCAACTTAAGGATTCATAATAACGGTATATTTAATATAATAAACAATATGACCGATCTAGCTTACTTGCATGTCATCAGACAAGAATTGTCATATGTCAGACCATCATTACCGCACACAGGGGACATGATTCTCGGACACGGACAGTCTGTTCTACGGCATTCACCGTCGTGCGCCATTGGAACGTTGCTGAAAAGGGCAATTGCGCCGTCAGCTCACATATATGTAGCATTATTAAGATATTGAATCGACGTTTGAAAATATCAGTGTTTCGTATTGTGTCTGCAGTGCAGGTTTAATAATATTAGAATTTGATTTATATTACATTTCAACTTAAGGATTCATAATAACGGTATATTTAATATAATAAACAATATGACCGATCTAGCTTACTTGCATGTCATCAGACAAGAATTGTCATATGTCAGACCATCATTACCGCACACAGGGGACATGATTCTCGGACACGGACAGTCTGTTCTACGGCATTCACCGTCGTGCGCCATTGGAACGTTGCTGAAAAGGGCAATTGCGCCATCAGCTCACATATATGTAGCATTATTAAGATATTGAATCGACGTTTGAAAATATCAGTGTTTCGTATTGTGTCTGCAGTGCAGGTTTAATAATATTAGAATTTGATTTATATTACATTTCAACTTAAGGATTCATAATAACGGTATATTTAATATAATAAACAACATGACCGATCTAGCTTACTTGCATGTCATCAGACAAGAATTGTCATATGTCAGACCATCATTACCGCACACAGGGGACATGATTCTCGGACACGGACAGTCTGTTCTACGGCATTCACCGTCGTGCGCCATTGGAACGTTGCTGAAAAGGGCAATTGCGCCGTCAGCTCACATATATGTAGCATTATTATTTATTTTGCACCATCACACACATATAATCGTTTTTAATGGAACAGGTTAAATATGGCTCTTAATGAAATATATGTATCTTTTTTTCAAATTATAGTAGATAAATAGAGGATATTTGTTTCTTCTTGCAGCCAAGAGTGAAGATAAATGTTTTCGATTATCACGTGTGCATGAAAAGTCGATGTTCTACCGAAACAAACACATTTTCTTTTATGTTTTTCCACCGTTTGTCTTCCATTGGAAATATTATTGGAAAATATTGTGGCATTCATTTGACAATTTTGAGTCCGGCGTTGTTGTCGGTCCGTTTTTGTACTATTTTAAATCGGGAACCAGTATGAAACTGTTACAATTATCAAAGTGGAAAGCATAAAATAAGCTGGAATTTAACATGAGCTTACCCGCAGTTGAGCACACACTCGTTGGCGTAGGTTTTACCATCATTACCACAAACAGGCATGTAGTTAAATGGGCATCCACAAGCGTCAACAGACACGCCTAAAATAAAATACAGGCACACATAAGTCAAACAAGACAACGTAACTTCTATGGTATCCTCATAACTAAACGATTTTATTATGAACTCATAAAAATGAGTTTGAAACTATATTTCATATTCATGCATAACCTTTTTCACAAAAAATGAAGACAATAGCTTTATTTTACATAAGTTTAGACACAAAACATGCATTCGATTCAAGCGTATTATGTACACTAGTTAGAATGTGCGAATATTGTTAGTAACATGTTTTTTTGCATACACGGACAATGCAGAACCTGTAATTGATGTATAACCGTAATTTTAATGCAACCATATCCGTATGTACGACCAGTATATATGTAGGGCATTAACACTATGGTCTACTTACCTACTGCCACCATGCAGACTAAAGCGAAGCAGACCACTGAAGCGTTCATTTCAGTCTGGATAAAAATATGAACAATTATTTTCAAAGATCCATTAATGATTTACCGTACTTGTGCTTTATAGCATTGCTTTTTGAATATAATAGTTATACAAGTGAATATATCATTCAAAAGATTTACTTTTTAATTAGTCACGGGATCATTTTAAAGAGGGCAACACAATTGCAACTTTCTGAAGTATGCATAAAGTAAAATGTAATGACGCACATATATAGCAAATGAAAAACACTAATGAAATTAACAAAACATGACTGAAAAAGAAACGTGACTATATAAACGTTAATATATAAATTCTGAAGTTCTTTTGTGGTTTGGTGACCATAAGAACATTTAAACACGATATTGTACGAACAGGAAACCTACTGAATGCTTGATGCAATATTTTAGATCAAAGGAATTACATGAATATTTGGCAGACTATTTTTTCAACTTAAAATGCATGCTGATTAGGCTAAAACATTGTACATACTTTATTCGATACAAGACAGCATGTTGGACGTCTTAATAGACATTACGTGTAATAATAACGGTTAAACACGTAAAATGTGAAACATATATAGATAAATAAATATCAAATTAACATTACCTGACCTTAATTGGTGTTTGGTACCAAACTGGATATGAAACGTTTACCAAGCTCTGATGAAGTGTGGTACAGCAGTGGTAGTTTATATACTGCGTTGTAGCCACCATCTGTTGCATCGCATGTTTATCGCGTCACTGACATATGTTTTCCACCTTCGGCGCTTACACACGTCCAGGTAGACACTCGGACGGTAGGGAAACATGGTGAAAGGGCTATGGGAGGTCGACTGTCAACGACACATGCGCGTTTTTAAAACATATTTTTTTATATCTGCGAACTGTAGTAACCACAACAGGCAAGTGTATAAAGGGTTACATTTTTTTTTCAATGATATACGTATGCAGTGTTATCTTGCAAAATATGCCTGGTTGACGAATTTATAATTACAAGGTGAAATTACAACATCTAGCAAGTACAGTAACCATACATTGGTGAGTTTATAACATAGTCTATCTTATAGGAAGACTATAGGAGAATGACGATTATATAATAAAAACTAGTCCCTGTGTTGTATTGTGTTATTTTCCTTTCCTGTTATATTTCACGTTTTATTTATTTTTTCACTTTTTTATATATAACTCTCTTTACTCCTCAGATTTGCAATTAAAATATAAAAAATGATATTATTTACAACAACCAATGAATGGCCAAAAAAAACAAATACATGTATGCAAAAATAGCTGATATTCATTCGCATAAGTTACCAGTATGATAATTGAAGTAGACGATGCAGTAAAGCAGTAAATTATTTTAATTAGTTGAACGTAAATTTTTCTTTTGTCAGCTGTATTGAAATGATGTCATTCTAAGTTCAATGACGGTTCAAACTACGTTCAGTAAACATTAACAACATTTTTAGCTTGAACTGCATGGAAGGTAAGTAACATTTGTATGAGACAGTAATTAATCATGACGCCTCAAGCACAAACTGTCTGCTACTGAAGTGGATTGCATCATTGCTTTCAAAACGATATGGGTACTCAATACCGTACACGAACCTAAAACAATATGTTATATATTATTGACATAATAAATTGCGGAATCTATAAAAATGAATGTAATTCAAAACTAATACATAGAAGAAAATTAATGAAAGCACAGGTGCCAAAATGAAATATCACTTAGGCGTAAAAAGTATGTTTGTTTCAGGTTATCCGACCTACCCTAAAATGCCCCGACCCGAAAATTGTATTGAGTTTGTCAGACATGCTTTGTTTTATTTACTTTATTTCGATTCATGTGGTTTTTTTTTAACTAAGTATTTTGTTTGAATAGCATCGAATTCAAAACAACGCTTAATGATATGTTCAGCATGTTTTGAATATTTATTCAGTTTAAGAAATTTTAAGTTGACCAGTTTGCAAATTAAAAAAATCCCTACCTACCTACCAACAATAATTCGTATTTGCATGTAACCGGGAACAAACGTGTTTTTTTACGCTTTATCATTCTTGTCAACCTGATGACGGTCAACGTAAATAACTTTACTATCTTCTCCTCATTGTAAAACAAAACGTCGCATGGTCTTCGCATTTTTTTCTGGTGTTGACCCGTGGTCATATGTATCCATGAACGTATTAAATAATAATGTATATTTAATACCGCTCGTCTGACTAATATCGTAATATCAAGTGATTACAAAAGCTCGGAATTGGTTTACAAAATTAGTAATAGGTATTTTAAGCCTAAAGGTTGTCATTCGACTACATTCTACAAGCAGTGAACCTAAAAGGTCAAATACAACAGGAATAATATATCTATCAAAATCCACAACAGGTTTCTGACTCGTGTCCTTCACATACATCGTATACTGATGTATTTCTGAAGTGCCACTTATAGAAGAAAAAAAACACAATAACAGTAGAAAACGGTCTTTATTTAATCAAAGTCTATAATAGAGTAAGGGTTTATGTCAGGCACACTCAACTCACTACACTGCATCTGAAGACTATTGGTTCAATTGTTTACACCTAACTATCTTATAATTAGGAAATACTAATTACTAATAAGGAGATACTACCATAATTATAAGTAAGCATCTCCTAAATTTCAGTTAACATATCCTAATTAGGACTTACTTTCTTTTATATATAATTAAGACATATAGTATCTGAAAATTAGGACCTAGTGTATTATAATTAGGAGGTACTTACTCCTAATTAGGACTTAGTATCTCCTTATTAGGATCTAGAATCTATTAATTAGGACTTTGTATCTCCTCATTAGGACTTAGTATCTCCTACAAAGAACTTAGTATCTCCTATTCGGGCAAAAGTATCTCATAATAAAACTTAGAATCTCCTAAGCAGGACTTGGTATCTCTCAATACGTTTCGAAAATATAATAATTATTCATGTTACTGTTAAAAGGCTCCGTTTCATATACCTGTAGTTGTCTTAGCAACTGGAAAAAGGAAGGACCATTGCTTATATACAAAGACATGTCATGTATGATCGGATAAATACTGGTATATTTGGCTTAACTTAAAAAACAAACATTGTTCACGGACTTTTAAGTTTATTTAATTTGTGTCAGTAACATTGCAGTTACGACAGTAAAAGTTCACTTGAAATTTAAATCGCGTTTAGTAAACTTTACTAACCTTGCTAAAAGTGAATGACCGCCTGGAAGGTATTTTGCATCTGTATCAGCCATAATGCTGACACTTTACAACGAAGTGTTTTTGAAGCGACTCTGACTGCGTTCGCAATGCAGAATGGTAAAACACATTAAATAATGCCATCATGATTAGAAATGCTAATTAATTTTTACCAAAAATAAATGCAATCGTGATAACAAACGAATTTAACAATTTAGACCATGCGTAAAACGGCCGCTTTCGGAACAACACAAAATATAAATCGTTGTTTAATCACAATACAGTAATTAATTTATTAGATGAGAGAGTTTGTTCATAAAACTAAACATTACAAAGTACGTTCATTTAAATATTGAAATATATTGGTGATGTGACTACAACATTTCATTATTCTAGCACTGCATTTAATACTATTCATTTAAATATTATTAACATATATAGGATCTGACACGAGTTGTCATTTCATACCATATTTTATTAAACGAATTTAGGAATTTTGTTAGTAAGCGAGATTTATAAACTATGGTACGAAATGACAACGAGTGTCAGATCTTTTTGATACCATGCTTTAAAAAAAAGCTTATTTTTTCACCAAAGGATGTTGATAAATCCTAAAAGTTGTGTACTGACATGACGTCATTTCAAGTTGACGACGTCAATTTCACCAAAATAGCGTCACGCGACTTGTCAGTCAAAGAATATGTAGCCAATTAAAACGCTCACAACAATATTCGTAATGGCTGTATAACACGGAAAACAAGGTAAAGCATGTGATAAAAATATGTTAGACAACGTCTATGTTAAAAATATGTTAGATTCAATCTGCTGAAATGCAAACACGTGCCAATCTTTTCTTTTAGCTTTATAACCCTACTTGTTCCGAATATGTAATTGTATGAAGTTCCATTTGACTTAATTTATTTGTTCGTCGATTATTATGGCATTGTTTCAATTTGACTTTAGTTTATTCCATGCCGATGGCTCAGACATACCTATTTAATTTATGATTACAAAACATATGTCTAGAAATATAAACTTAGTCATCAATTTGAATGTGGGAAATGAATGACAATTGACATTTACACGGTCGCCGGAATGTGGGAAATTAATGACAATTCACATTTACACGGTCGCAGTATAGTTTATCGACGCGGAGCATGTGTTCCGCCCAAAGCTATGCTGAAACCTTTTAAACAGGTCCCACTTGCTGTGATACCATATTCAAGCCGAAAACCAAGTGTTGTAGGTAAACATATTATATTTAAAATGTAACTCAGAGAACTAAAAAATTTGTATACAATATAATTATCTGCAATAGAGAGGGGAATAGCTAAAAATAAAAATAAATGCATGTTAACATTAACAAAAATAGATTTGGGTATATACTGAATCAATTTTTATCAAAGCATTTTGATACATTATTACACATGTAGGTCAAGTTTGCCATACACATTTACACTTTAAATCATTAGTATGAATATTTTAAGTACCATCAACATCAATTTAACAATATACTCATGTGATAAACTAAACTTCAGGAAAAAATGATTATGCTACTGATCGTGATGGTGCCTATTGTTGCCATAGCTGGTAAGTACCATTAGTGAAAAAGGTCAGACATTACTTTGTTGTCATGAAAGTATAAAACCATTTTATATTAATTTCAAAACAGTATTGCGTTAACTTGGTCAACTTCAGATATATGTGTAATCAGCTATATTTTAATTATGTGCCAACATCAAATATTCCGTTACTGTTGAAAACTGTTATATAAAATTAAAAGTATTAAAAAACTTTCTTGCTTTAAAGCATGTAGCAAATGTAACACACGTAAATATTTAACATGCGTTAACATGCAAATAAATGTGCACATTATGGCATAACTACTGTTACGATTAAGATTATGAGTATTGATAAAGTTCACAGTGGCGGCTGCTGTATTATTTCATGTAAACAACTAAAATATATACGACAGGCGCAGCATCCTGTGTTTGCACCGACGATTGGAATCCGGTGTGCGGCGTCGATGGCAACACGTATGGCAACGAGTGCGACCTGAACTGCGCGTTTGTATTCTTATTATATACATGTGGTGTATTAAAATTCCACGGGAAGCATGTATATGGGCGGTTTATTGAGTTTAAGTTAGAGAGTGAAACAATTTTCAGTAATGACATATGGTTGCTTGTGGTCCCTTACATGTTGGGATAGATATAAGAAATTTGTAATATCGAAAACAATTTCAGAGGAACATACTCCACCTCTCTCCGCCTATTTTCTGTTGAACGTATAATGTGCGCATCATTGTACATAGCATTTACTAGTTTTAAGTGTTCACATTGTTGTTATACTTTCTTCGACACGTTTTGTTTCACGATATTTATCGATATTGACCGGACCGAAAAGCGTACGAATACCATAAGAAAGTTATAACGGTTTTTAACACTTCTTTGTCTGGTTTGCATTCGTTTATAATGAAACTTACTCACACTAAAGTGGTGAGTAAAACAATTATTCCCTAATCAAAATAGTTCCAATTACAAACACAAAAACACAACAAAATTAGATAACAAGGTTTGTTATTGGCAGCTAATACATTATACAAATAATTTCAAGTGTAGATTGAAGGCGCTAATCCCGTTTGGACCTATGTGTTGTCTGTTTATAAATGGGCCAACAAAATTAAAGAAATCCTCACCTCAGTAAACTTAAGTAACTTATGGGATAACCAATTCCTAACAACCCAAAATAATATTTGCCGCTTAGTCAAAGCCAAATTATTAACCCAATTCAAAACCCAATGGCACAATCAACTACAGCAAACACATAAGGGACAAATATATACCAGTTTCAAACAAACTCCATCCTTTGAAGACTACTTTATAAAACTTACAAAAACTGAATATACATACCTCTTTAAATTTAGAACTACAAATCACTGGTTACCAGTTGAAACCGGTCGATACGATGGAACCCCATTTGAGGAAAGAATATGCAGCCTTTGTAACTCTGGTCAAGTTGGCTCCGAACATCACTATCTACTAAACTGCGATTTCTTTAAATCTGAAAGAGAACAATTCTTAGGACATGATCTTTATGATGCTACTCTTATTAAAATCCTAACATCTAATTCCTTACAACTATTACAGAATACAAGCAAATTTATTCGCTTCATATTCAGTAAGTTTAAGCGATAGCAAGTTATCTATTTAACTACCTGTTTTTACCAATGCCACCAGCTAATACACCAACTCTAATATTGTAGTTTGTAACAATACTGCCTTTATTTCAATGTATTTTTATTGTTAACAGCATAACATATTTACATATGATCTCAATATAAGTGACCGTTTACACTTGTGTAATCAATATATCAAAATATTTGTCTGGTCACAAATGTATATATTTTTGCATGTATATACTAATAACATTATTTACTTTAATTAGAAATATATGCATGTAAATATAAACTGTGCAATGTAGATAATAACTTCATTCTGTATTTGTACCAAATGATAACTGCATAATTATATGTCAATATTAACGTAAGATTGCTATATACTTATACTCATATAACAGAAATAATTGCAGCATTATATAAGAGTAGTACAAAATGGTACCACTCAAGAACAAGTGTTAACATTTTAAATATTTTTGCCTGCTATATTGATATTATATTTCAATTAAAGCAATGGAAACAATTGTTGCATTCTAAATGAGTACAACTGATACCTATATTTCACCTACAATCCTGTTTCTTTATCCTAATTAATCTAGCAGTTCTAGTGCATAAATTAATAATTATACTTTTGTTACTTCCCTTTAAATTTATCCAGCACACAAATTATAATTTGCTTTTGCCCCATCAGTCATTTAATGTTAACCCCTCAGATAACGGCATTCTCCATTGTAATCCTGCAATGCAAAGCTGATTAGAGTAATTACCACACACAATAGGTCCTCCATCTTGCCTTTGTGTTCAACATCGACCTCGCGTGCAGGTGCACTCAAGCGTAAATCATGACAAAAATAACTGCTGTTGACTGAAACCGTTACAAAGCTAGCTCCAGCACCATAAACGCTAACGCACACAGTCTTTCGCAACAACATGTCTTTTAAGTATTGATAATGAATTAAATTTCTGACGCAAAATGTAAACCTTTTAAAACGCGTAGTCGTTTCAATTTCTCAATCCGAAACGCCGCGTGCAAACGAAAATACGTCACCGCACAACTATGATCACAAACCACTAATTATTTTTACCAGTGCTAGTATTAAAATGCTCTTATAGAACTGTACTATTATTTGTTTCTTAAATGCCACGATTATGATGATTATGATAACTATGACGATTATCATTATTATGATTATTATGATTAGTATGATGATTTTGAATATGATATGATAATGATTGTGATTTTGATAATTTTATCAAGTTTTTGGTATTTTGATTTTGATTATAGATCTCACATTATTGCTATTATTATTATTATTATTATTATTATTATTATTATTATTATTATTATTATCATATGTTCCGACTATGTATCTTATTATTTAAATACCCCCCGTATATCATCTACACAATTGTGTTAACGTAAAAATTATCGGAAGTTACTAATTTACTAACAATTTTGCTTTGTTATATTGCCATAATTGTATATGTTATATACTTGGGTGAAAATAAAAGTCTTGTTCTGAAAAGTCTTGTTCTGTTTCCTGTGTACTGACACTGCGTCTGTCTGAACCGAATTCATCCAAAACTTAAACGACACTAATACACCAAATTACACACGGCTAAACAAATAAGATCCATCAATCTGATTTGTTTGATAATTGGAAATAACCATACGGATAATAAAATTTGTTCACTGATAATACTCTTTCCAGATTATAGGAAATTGAACTGTAACTATGTTACCTAAATATTGCGATGCATATCCTAAACACACAAATTTAGTATTCGTGGAAGTGGGAGGGGGGGGGGACATTGTAACGTGCTGCCAATAAAGACTTCGAATGGCGGTTTACACCCAGTCAACCTTATTATACCAAGCCAAAATCATCACTTTCACATGCTTAAAAAGCGCCAAAACAGATAACCGGTAGAACTACTTTTGCAAAAAATAGTACCGAAAACAATTTGTGAAACGTGAATAATTTTATTTACCTGTACTTTCTATCTTGTCAATAGAGGGGTCAAGATGGACAGGTAAGTAGACATGCATTCACAAACATATTTATCATATGAGGTGTGTTGTGTGAAAACCGGGCTTAATGCATGTGCAAAAGTGTCGCCACTCCCCATATATCTTTTTACTTGCTACGTTCGATAACTGTAATAACAAATATGCTTTGCTTTGCAATCATATACATAATTTATAAATATTTTTTCTCTTGTCTTTCAGTCGAGAACCAATGGCATTCTATTTCGATCATGCAGGAGTTGTATCGTTTTTAATGTCACATTATACAATAAATTACCGCAACTATATTATGCCTGGCTTCGTTGTTTTTAAACCAATGGTTTAATATTATTGCACTGAAGTCTTATTTTTAGTTCTATTTATTTGTATATTATAAGACTAAATATGCATGTAGTATAGTGCACTTTAAATGCTTGTGATATACTTAGAGTTTAAATGGCAGATATACAAAACTGTTCAATAAAATATAAATGCCTGTAATGACTTTGATATTAGTATTCGCCGTCACAAACTTACCTAGTTTACCCAGATAGTGCTTAATACGTACATCAAATGCATAATTAACTCGAAACAAGAAAGCATGTTGAATCTCATAGTGTTTATTACCAAAACCAGATATAAAATATGTACAAAGTTCTGGTGAAATGTGGTTCAGCAGTAGTGTATATACTGCTTTTAGCCATCTGTGGCAAGCCTACCGCGTCACGGACACATGCTGTCCACCTTCGGCGGTACCGCGCGTCCAGATAAATACGGACGTTAGGGTAATATGGTGTAGAATACATTGATAGGACGAATACAAACAGTACATGCGCTAGATGTTTAAAAAAAATATGTTGTATCTAAAAACTGCAATAACCACAACATTCGAAAAATACTGTTTCATGTTGGTATTGCATATAAGGCGTTTGTATATTAGGTCGCGGTGGCCTAGTGGATATGGTGTCCGCCTAGCGATCGGAAGGTCCCGGTTCGATCCACACTCTGGGAGGGTTCTCAATATCTTCCCTAAAGACACCAAGTACTGATTCTACCCAGGAAACGGACTGAAGAGTGTCTCAACAAGCCTTAGACTTTCGATGCAATCGAGCTCAAATAAATTGGTTTAAACTAAACTAAGGCGTCTGAATTTGGGTTTTCTTTCCTCATTATTTTTTTTAAGATTCCCAAAGTGTTTGAAAGTCATTTTATTTGTAGATTTAAAGTGTAATACGCAGAGTCCATTTAAGTCAAATTATATTCAAGTTTTGAAGCCCATTTCCAATTAGGTTATGGTTGATAGTGTTGCCAGTTATTCTAAGCACCAGTATTTGTTCTGTTCAAAATAAAATCTCATCGCCATGGTATACGATTTATTAATTTATTTTAAGTTTTGTAACTTAAAAATTGCTGAAGTACCGTTTTAGTGACCATAATTTTAATGGTTCACACTTCTTCACACTGTGTTATTACTGAATGTTAACATGTTTGTTATTTAGACGACGTTTGTTTCACACTTGTTATGTTTATAACGATGAAAATGCAGATACAGCATTCTAGCAGGAAAAGGCAATGTAGCGTGTGTTATTACTTTACAGAGGAGTCCAGAGTGACTCACGAGGCGAGTGCCCGCATCTCGGCGTATAAGTAATAGTACGTCGGCAATAAAAAATACTTCTCTGTTCTGAAAATGTTCAAGCAAATACTATTTGATTTGCGTACATGTACATAAATATTTCACTTATATGTAAATAATACGCGTCACCACATGGAAATGTCTGCAAATATCCACGTGAAAAAGGAATTAATAAATTATAATAAATCAGAATGAAACCACACGTTGTCTATTTCGATCCAGAGCTATATCAAATCAAAGTTACATAATGTGCAAAGCTGTGTGTCTAATTTCAGTGGATCGTCGCTGGCGCCAAATCACCGATATCGACTTACTCTTTGTACCCATCCAACACCATAAAATAAAAAGAAAACACGCTTACTTTGGCGTTTAAACTAGTAATAATAATCACTGAATAATGTTTTTAAGTATTTGTATTGAACGAGTCGAATGAGGTTTTATTGACAAATAATATTTGTTTCATCGTTGTTTATCAGCAAATGAACAACGATTAAGAGTTCTGATGCTTAGGAATTAAATTATGAGGGCGTTAGCCCAAGTGATTTAATAGCCTTGCATCAAAACGACGAAGAGTTGTTTATTGGCCGATAAACAACAAAAATGCAAAAATTATTTAGATTCTAACATGATCTGACACATTATTTTGCAATTGTAATGAGAACTACTTTTACTATGGTACGCTTAGAATTGGGAATATATTTTACACTGTTTATTTGGTAGTTTATCAACGATAATTGTGTTCTTTGTCTATAAAAAAAATCAGCGAGTATCCGTTATACTGTTTGATATTCAATGGCTAAGAATATGTTCAAAAATGTAGGATGCTTACCAGAATAGCACAATATAACCTTCTTGAATTACATGAAATAAAATAAATGTCAACTACATAGTATTTTCTTGTTTTCGAATGTGCTGATGATGCAGACGGAAAGAAATGTTTAAGGAAGGTCACAGCACATGCATTTTCATTAGGGATGCAACGGGTAGCAAATTTAGGTCGGGTCGGGTCGGGGCGGGTACCTTTCTTCGGGTCGGGTATTTGTGGGTCGGGTCGGGTATTAATATACGTAAACGTATGCATCAACAGGCTGTTTCGATCAGTAAACTAAACATTATTTATACCCTGAAGATTAGAAGATAAATGAGCTTATTCTCGTTTGTGGGATGCTCACATACAGTTTTGTTGTCAGATGTTGGCCTGCAGTTCTATTGATTTTTAGTCATTTTAATATTTCTGCCCTTCTCATTGCATTATTTTGCTTGACAAAGCGCATTGGGGAGCATCCATCAGTTTATTGATTTGTTATTTATTGTCATTGTAATGCTGCTAACATCTAAACTAGATCAGAATTTATATAATTTGCCACAAGATAAGAACTACAAATATGTATTGATCGGACATTAGTTCTGTAACACTGTAAGAACGGAACTAAGAGGTTTGCATTCTACCTGTTTCCTTAATACTTATTTTCACGGGACTTATGTCATCAATATTGTTGTTCTCGGTCGAATTGGACCCAATTCCTTCAGTTCTATTTTACCCCCAAAATCTCATTTTTTCTTATTAATGACAAAAGTTGAATAATATGGAAACCAAAAAATCTGTCAATATTTTAAAGTTAAAACTGAATGGAAAAGATATAAATATTTTTTGTATTACAGAATATGTAAGTTTTAAGAAACAGACCTTAATAAAATATCTGTTTTCAAAAAACTATTATCGTCTTGATAAATACAGATTCGTTCAGTAATTTATTTCCATAGGTTCTTAAGCAGAGGGTTTACTGTAATAATTAAGCGGGAAATAATGCACGGACTTCTTGTGTACGCATATACAGGCGTCATAAAAGTCATTCGTCATTCGAGATGTGTATTTGACGGGAAAAAGATATGGCGCAGGAAAAAGAAAGGATGAATGCTGAATAACCACCCTCCCACCCGTCTACAGTTTCGTTCGCAGTAAAATTTGATCACTTCTTTTCATTAACGATAAACTGGACATTTACTTAGAAATGTCATATAAATAACGATGCTCTGAGTTTATATTCAGTTCCGTTAAAAGCCACAGCACTCTGCCACACCTATGTAGTGGGGTGGGGTGAAGATAAACTAACACCGTCTCGAGGTTCGAATTGTGTTATTATGACGCCGCCAATATATCGGAATGTATATATATATATAATATATAAATTAAAAACCTAAAACAAATAACATAGAATTACAATATATCACAATATTCACAAAACAAATACAAAACACAATATACCAAAATTCATGCATTTCATTGAATAAATTGCATTTACAATAAAAATACATTCGTAAATGCAAATACAAATTAAAACAAAAACAAGCACGCTCACCAGGTTGGATGTATAAAAAACAGCAATGGAAGCAAATCAGCAATGGAAGTCTTGCGACTTGAACGCTTTACAAAAATGGACCGAAGGCATGGTCAGTAATTTCACATCTCTATCACATGCTTTTTCCAACCTGACCAATCAAAATCTTGTTGATTATAAACCTTTCATACTGACTGGACAATACATGAATGACATGACAGTACATGGCTGGACGCACACAGGACAAGGGACTGAATCTCACAAATGGACACATACAAGACAAGGGACATAAACACTACAAAATGCTAGTAGACAAAGGACATAAACACTGTATGATACTTGTATATAAATAGATACAATACAGAATACAAAATTAACCTATTCTACACAGTCCCTCTCTTCCTCGAAAATGTCTCCTGACATTTAAAATCTGAGAATAAATGGTATGAATCTAAGAAATTGACAAATATTTTGGAAATACAACTAAAACAATTTAATTAAAGTTCTGAATGTAATAAAGGAACAATAAGATAGACTAAATTGAAAAAGAACCTCGAATATAAACAATTACATGAATAATACATACACAAAAATCTGACAGAAAAACCGTCAATTTATATATGCATGTCCTTACACTATGAATAGCATTTTGATCAAAGGGAAGTAATTATGTCAACCATGAAATAATCTGTCAGCAAGAGTTGTCTCCCATGTTCCTTAATCAAATAGCCGTAATGGACATTTAGAATAAAAACTCATCAGTAATGATTACAATTACTGAAATATATTAACCTGATACACAAGCAAAACATTTTAAACAATATTAATATGGGTATCCCAAAAATTGAATGAAAGTTTCCCGTATTTAATATTAAATCAAATAGACAAATGAAAATAATGGTACATGTTTCCTATGCAATCACTCAACAAAAATCTCACCTGTTTCATTTTCAATATAAAATGATAAAGTTTATTTACAGTATGTACATTTGAGTAAAACAATATTA
Organism: Congeria kusceri; assembly: GCA_027627225.1. Lineage (NCBI taxonomy): Eukaryota > Metazoa > Mollusca > Bivalvia > Myida > Dreissenidae > Congeria > Congeria kusceri. The sequence goes on from CM051024.1 coordinate 102,767,233, forward strand.
TTTGGATTTCAAAAACCTTTTCTCAAAGATATTGACCAAATAAAGTGAATATTGCTCTATACAAATGTTAGAGCAGAGTTTGCAAAATAACAGACACATAATTATGACAATAATGTTTCCAGAACATAAATGGATATTATATTCTGCACCTATTTCTGAAAATGTTTACAACCATGGTAGAAAGCATGGCATAACTTTTCATTTTATGCAAAATAAAATGGATAATACCTGAAATTGCAAAATTTACAAATTTACACCTATTTACACATTTTATAGTTAAAAATGGACCTGATAGGTTACATGCAACCATTATAGGTTACAAAACACCAAGCTGAAAATATAAAATGAGTGTATCAAACAAAATGCTCAACAGACTGTTCAAACTGCCAATCGCCAAACCGGTCTGGTGGACGACGTTGGCGGACAGGTCTGCTGGGGGGTGGACTTTCCAGCCTAGGCGGGGTTTGTGAAGGACTAAGGCCAGGAGTGGACACATACGAAGGGGGCGAACCAACCGGACTGGGAATAGAAGATCTACCTGAGACTGAAGGGGAGGTAGGACTCACAGGACTTTGTTGAGAAACAGAATCCGAACGGACAGATGGAGAAGGATCTGAAATAGAAGGGGTACTGATGCTGGTCACTGGGCCTGGAGTTACAGCAGTATTATTGTATTGGTTCCTCCTCTGTGGAATCCTATAAATTTGTACAACAGAATCCGAATTTGAACTACTGTCACTGTCACTGTCAGGTGTCTGAATAGGCTTAGTTTGCGTTCTGACCTTGCGGACAGTTTGCGGTGCCTCATCAGGTTCTGGAACAGAGACACAAATGGCAACAACATGTTCCTGTGAAGAGTTCGAATAAGTCCCTTGCGGGTCTCTCTCTGTACTCTGTACACAGGCTGGCCTTCATATGGGATATCTAGAACCACATATGGTTCTTTCTCCCATTTATCAGCCAATTTATGTCTGCCTTGCAGATTGACTTGCCTAACAAGTACAAGATCATCAATGCAGATCTGATTCTCTTTTACTTTACTGTCATACAGAGCTTTGTTTTGTGCTGCTCGCTTTTTAGCACATTCACCTGCCACTCTGTATGCGAATTTGAGGCGTCCCTGCAGTTTCGAAATGTATGCAGAGTGCAATGCCTCTCCTTCGTTTCCTGGGGTTGTGCCTAAGTAGGCATCAACCGGCAACCACGGGTGCCACCCAAACATTAAGAAATGTGGGGAAAACCCAGTTGCACTGCTTTTTGTGGCATTGTAAGCCTGTACCAAAGAAGAAATGTAGTCTTTCCAATTAGACTTCTTCTCATCACACAGAGTACCCAACATGTGGAGCAAGGTACGGTTGAACCGCTCCGCCGATGGATTACCCATGGGATGAAAAGGTCCGGGTCTTCCGAACATTTGCAAGCTTACAAAGATCTTTGATGACCTGACTCTCAAAGTTTCTGCCTTGATCAGAATAGAGTTGCTCCGGGAACGAGTAATGAGCAATGAAGTGTTCAAACAAGGCTTTGGCGGTGGTGGTCGCTTTCTGGTTGCGGCAAGGGATTGCCTTGGCATAACGGGTGAAGTGGTCCGTTATAACCAAAACATCCTCATAACCACCTTTGCTTTTATCTACTTTGAGGAAATCAATACAAACAAGTTGCATTGGCCTGGTGGTCTCAATAGGAACAAGATTTGCAGAAGGAACAATGGGTGTTTTCCTGCATATACAGCTCCTACAGTGAGTGACATGACTGTCAATGCACTGTTCGATTCCTGGCCAGAAGAAACGCCGCCGAGCAAGCCACAATGACTTGTCGCGCCCTGGATGACCAACATCGTCATGGACCCCCCGACACGCTATTAAGCGATACTTGCATGGCACAACGAGTTGTTGAACTTTTTCACCGTCTAACGTGGAGCTACGATACAAAACTCCATCAATAATTGACAGGCGATCAAAATCTCTAATCAGTGTTTTGACATTGGTTGATAACTCTTTGATATCTCTAGGTTTTGTACCACACTGAACCATGTCAATGACATGTGCAATATCACGGTCACATGACTGTTCTTTGGACCAGTTAATTTGGTTTACTGTACTGGCTGATGGGATTGCATCCACAGCGGCCGTCTGTGAAGCAGAAACACCAGTCAGACATTCAATGGCTGGAAGCTGAAACGAAACAGAGTCACATATTGCCTTAATAGCATTAGAGAACAATTGTGGTCTCCTGCTCAGACCGTCACAATCAGTATTGAGCTTACCAGCTTTGTAAGTTATGTCAAAGTTGTACATAGACAAAGCGGCAACCCAACGCTGGCTGATAGCATCGAGCTTTGCTGTAGACATGACATAAGTTAAAGGATTGTTGTCAGTGGTTACAGTAAAAGTTGAAGCGTATAAATAATCATGAAATTTGTCCGTTATAGCCCATTTCAGCGCAAGGAACTCCAATTTATGTGTAGGATAGTTGCGCTCACTGCGACGGAGTCCTCGGCTTGCATAAGCTATAACACGCGCAGATGAGTCTTCCTGTAGCTGTAACAGTACAGCCCCTAACCCAGTGCCAGACGCATCAGTATGCACAATGAAGGGTTTGGAGTAATCTGCAAAGGCAAGCACAGGGGGAGATGTCAATTTGGACTTGAGAGTGTCAAAAGAGACTTGTTGGGTTTGACACCAGGACCAAGAGATTGGAGATTTCTTTTAACCTTTAGAAGTGGATGGCCCATGACCTTCAAGAAGGGAATTTAGAGGTTGAGCAATTTTGGCATAATCTTTTATGAAACGCCGGTCAAAACCTGCAGTTCCAAGAAAAGATCGCAACTGACTGATGTTTGTGGGAACAGGCCAAGAAGAAATAGAAGACGTCTTTTCAGGATCGGTGGCAATACCTTCTTCTGAAATGATGTGTCCCAGATATGTGACAGAGTTATTGAAAAATTCGCACTTGGAGCCTTTCAACTTAAGACCATGCATCTCAAGTCTCTGAAGAACAGCAGTTAGTAGCTCCAGATGGGATTCAAAAGTATCAGCCAAGACCAAAATGTCGTCAATAAAGACGAGACACTCGTGCAAGAGAAGATCGCTCAAACACTTTTCCATGCAACGCTGGAATGTTGCGCCAGAATTTACGAGACCAAATGGCATGCATTCACATTCATAGAATCCAATATTCCCCACGGAAAATGCAGTTTTGTCCTTGTCTTCTTCCGCCATTTCGACCTGCCAATAACCTGACCGTAGGTCTAACTTTGAAAAGAACTTGGAACCCACAAGTAGGTCAACAGTATCGTCGAAACGAGGAAGCATGTATGCATCTTTCCGGGTTCTGGAGTTGAGCATACGAAAGTCTATACAAAATAGAAGAGAATTGTCTTTCTTTCGTACTAAAACACAGTTTGAAGAGTAAGGGGAATTGCTTTCACGGATAGTACCGCAAGCAAGCATCTTCTTAACATGTTGGCGAACCTCCTCATACATACCTGGGAGAATCCTTCGGTAAGGCTGTTTAAAAGGAGTGTCATTATCAAGAGTGATATGGTGCTTCACCAAATTGCAATGGCCTATATCTGTTGGACCAGATGAAAATACATGTTTCCAGTCTCCTAGAACTGGCCGAACTCTAAGAAGCTGCTCTGGTGTCAAATTTGAAAAATCAATTTTGATGCCAAGATCATCAATGGACTTATGAACCTGTTGTGAAGTGGGATTAACACAAGGAAAGTTAGGAGAAGAAGTAATACCATCAACAACTGTGACTCCATCTACAACACAAATGGGAGTTTTAGGTTTTATGAACACTGACTTGGCAGTCATGTTACAAAGTCTCACTGGAACTTTGGCACAGTTACCATGCTGAGGGACTTTACCAACGTGAGGCCTGACAACTAAAGGTCCATCATCAGAAAGGTTCTCTGTAACTACCTTCTGGATGTCATGACTCAGTCCTCTCACGATTCCACTGAAAGAAAGTGATTCATACGGTTTGATATCAACAATGTGTTCATTTGTGGACACAACTGTAGCTGGTTTACAAACAAGTGTGTTGAAAGCCGTCTGCCAGGTCAGGCAAAGATACACCACAGACTTGCATCGCCGAATAATATTAGTGCCCAAGATAACAGGACAAGATGGACTAGTCTGCGTATCTGGTACAACTAAAACTGGCAATGGCAAGTCGAAATTCTGATTTGTTTGAAGGTTTTGAGGTATTCGCTGACTTCATAAATGCACCCTCTTTCATGTTAGGACATAAAAACACAAGTAGTCCTCTTAATCTAACATTCCTTCTCACTAGAAGGTTTATTTATAATTGTAAAATGAATCAAACATTACCTACCGTTATCGCGGCAAGATCATTCTTTTCTATCCAGTATCATATTTTGAAGGAAATGAACTTCTTCTGCAATTTAGATTCTAACTTAATAACTACATGGGACATTTTGTTAAATCTGTATCGTTAAGAACATTGTGACTTGCATATTTTATCCGTATATTCAAAATTTCAATATGTGTATCAATTTGTATATTGCTGTTTAAGCAATTATGATATTATTGTTAATATGCAATTGTGAGCACTTGTCTTCATTGTAATATTATATATCATGCATGTTGAACTATTATCAATACTCATGATGTACGGTGTGGAGGGGGATGCCCTCGACCCTCACACACCTATTGACGAGGAAAATAAAATATATAGAACGGAAAAAAAAAAAAAAAAAAAAAAAAAAATATAGAGATAGAAGTTTCAATGAAACCAAGAATTTTTAAATGGTTACCACTTGCAACAGCTACTTTCGAATCAACACCCAATTTTGAAAGATCATTTAGAAGTGGTTTATTGGGAAGTGACTGGTAAAATGAATGTGAAACAGTAGACACCATTTAACCAGCAGCAATAAGAGATACAGTAGGAACACCATGGAAAACTATGTTGGTTCGATTAGAATCTCAGACCAAACGATCTGCAAGGGATGAAGAATTTGAATCTGAAATGGAGGAAAATTGAGAATGGCCTTGAATATCACCGACCTCTGGGTGTCCACTAGCAGAGGTGGTTAGACTTTTGGGTTGTTCTTGAATCCTCTGCCTCGATAGCTATTACCTCGCCCACGAACGTTGGGTGAAGACTGAATAGTCTGTTGAGAAAAGGGGAAATTAGAGGGACAAGAAGGCTGTTTGATCTGCGGCGGGGGATACTGAAATGGTGGCTGAAAGGAAGGCAATGATTCAAAACGTTTCATAATTTCAGAAAATTTTCTGTCAGCACTGGACTGCAATCCTGAAACAAGAGAAGTAAAACGCTGCTCTAGTTCTGTAATCTGTTTTTGGGGGTCAGGAGTTTGAGTCTGAAGAACATTAGAATGGGGCTTAGTTTTAAGTGGCTCTGAAAGCTTCAACTCTTTCTCAACCTGTCGAATGTCTCTAAGAAGTTGATCGTATTGCTGGGACGAATCCAGCTTGTGCCTGGTACTGCTCCTCAGAACTTCGGACCGGAGACCCGACCACAACCGCTCACACATTAACTCGTTCTTGGCTGTACGTGGCAGGTGACCGCCCTCAAACGCTTGTTCTAAAATACCTTCCAACCTGCAACCAAAAGAAGTTACGGTTTCCTCGGCCTTTTGAGCTGCATTGAAAAATTCTTTCATTGTAATACCTTTCCTGGCAGGCTCAGAAAAATTTACATCTAGTTTCTGAAAAATGCTGTCAATTGAGACTGAATCTCCTAAAGACACAAGTTTGCGGGCTGTACCACGCAAAGAATTTCTTATGTCCTGTAAAACCTGTACAGAAGAATAAGTATTGTCATGGAGTAGACATCTGACTTCATGACGCCACTCATAGTATGTGATTTCATTTCGGGGCACAGGATCTTCCCTTGAAAATGAGGTATCTTAGGAATGTGTGTACCTGAAAAAAGAACAGACTGACCTAAAGGAGTGGGGGTGGTTGAAGGGGAGTAGGAGGCACAAGTGGTTGTTGAATTTGAAAGGTTTTGGGTTTAGTACCCAGATCCACTTTCTTTTCAACTATTGGGGTACCTTTGGGCCGGAAGTCATACTTACTTGAAAGTATCTGAAGCATTTCTTCCTCAGATGGCATACCACCAACGGCGCCTTGCTCATCTTCTGAAACGGGGTCTTCCATTATTTAAGAAAAGTTGGGCAACAAATACAAGGAGAAAAGCAAATCAACAGAAAGATATTCAAAGACCAATAAAAAAAAAAAAAAAAAAATACTACTGTACACAATTCAATCAAAATAAATGACAATTTGTCCAAATGTCAAATAGATTACATTTTCAGTCAAGCTGTCTTCAAATGAAAAGAAACGAATCACAAATTATAACCGCAACACCTCAAGTGATGATAATTTGATTTCTATTCAAATGAAAATGAAATACAAACAAAAAAATGACGTTGATACTTAAATAATTCCCAAGATTGGCAATAACAAGTGAAAATGTTAACAATTCTTCACTTAAAAGACAACAATTCCCTATTTACAAAACCCTCAGTGTATAGAAAATAATAAAGGAGACACTCTTCGTAGATGTGTACCAATAAATAATGAGAGCAATATATTCTTAATAAATCCAATTAATATGACTCTTAAATGGCACGAAATGAAACACTAAATTTAGTAATAAAATGTGGTACTGGCAGACACAATTTTAACTAGACAACACAATAAACAACAACACAACACTCAACAATCACAACACACACAGTGATAATTACATAGAGATATACAAATCACAATGTCAATTATTAAAACAGATCTTTTCCAAAACAGGCATTGTGGTGTAACACTTTCGAAACTGATTTTGAAGAATAAATATGTACATAAATAACACCATTAAATTCCACAGACATCAATGAAGTACCTTACAACAACAAGAAAAATATTTTAGAAATGTCACTTATCAATAAAATACTGCTGTAGACACAATATATCAAACACAGAAGTAAATGGTAGAATTTAGAAATTTCAATAAGAAATATTTCCTGGTCGCGAAATTATGTGACAACCCAATCTTAATTTGCAATATGTCAACAAGTTGGCAATAATTCTATCTCACTCAATCAAATAGCTAAGTTAAACATATAAATCAATGGAAATGAATAGATAACATCCAAATAATATTGAAATAACAACGATCTGAGATGCAGAACGTGTTTTCGTTTGGTTCATTTACCTTATTCGCCGGAAACGGACTATTTTTGTATACACACGCACAACAAACAAATAGTGCGAAAGACAAATGCAAATGAAATATTTAAAATAAACTTACGTGTCCATCCAAAATATCCCAAAACACAAATATTAAAACGCTCTGCACATAAAAAAAATGTTCACAGTAAATGTTCACAAAGATCCTGTAGCTGTCTGGTGAAGACAAAGGTCAAAATAAAAGTACAAAAGTCACGTGATGTAAACACGGAAGCACGGGTGGAGAACGTTCCCTCTCACGAGGTAAAATGTAAAATTATTAAAAAGTTCTTTGGAGAACTCCAAAAGCAAATAAAGTTGAAAAAAAATAATTTCACACGACGAATTTCACTTAACGAAACAGCCCATGGTGCCGGCAAGGGGTCCTCCACCTCTGTGGGTCTCCGGGGGGCCTTGGGACGACACTGCTCCGCCAGTGGTCCGTACGTGGTAGGTGTGGCTTCAACCTGGTTTGAAACGTCTTGTAGTCGGGGAGCCAAATGTAGTGGGGTGGGGTAAAAATAAACTAACACCGTCTCGAGGTTCGAATTGTGTTATTACGACGCCGACAATATATCGGAATTTATATATATATAATATATAAATTGAAAACCAGGTTGGATGTATAAAAAACAGTAATGGAAGCAAATCAGCAATGGAAGTCTTGCGACTTGAACGCTTTACAAAAATGGACCGAAGACATGGTCAGTAATTTCACATTTCTATCGCATGCTTTTTCCAACCTGACCAATCAAAATCTTGTTGATTATAAACCTTTCATACTGACTGGACAATACATGAATGACATGACAGTACATGGCTGGACGCACACAGGACAAGGGACTGAATCTCACAAATGGACACATACAAGACAAGGGACATAAACACTACAAAATACTAGTAGACAAGGGACATAAACACTATATGATACTTGTATATAAATAGATACAATACAGAATACAAAATTAACCTATTCTACACCTACTTTCTCAACTTAACGGCTTGAAACTCATTGGCTTAAGACGTCCATACAGCTGTTCAGTGCGGTTCATTCAACAATGCACTCCAATACCCATGAGCGTCAGCAGAATAATTTATTTTACTTGTAAAAAAAGCTGTTCAATAGAAACACCAATGCCTATTGGGTTTTATTAGTTTTTTTAATATGGTTTTACATTAAGAATTGTAAGGAATATGATGCTGATTAAAGAGGTTGAATTACACTATTATATAAATGCGGGTATTTTTGGGTACCCGTTGCATCCCTATCATTCATGTGTGTGAGCAACCCGGAAGTCGGTCGGGAAAAACTTTACAATTCACAACAAGGCCATTACAGTTTACTTGCAGTGCAAATCAAGTTCAATAAACGTTATTCATCTTCCTAAATAAACCAATGTCTGAAAGGTATTATGCGGTTGAATGGGCCATAATGCTGACACCTATAAACTGTGGGATTTATTAAAGTGACTCTTAAATATGTACATAGTACAAACTGATTCAAATATGAAATGATAATAAATGTGAACAAAGCGAAACAAAAACTTAAAATTATTTGCAAAACATTTGATTCTATCAAAGTATGGTTGTGGTATATATATCAACGTCTAGTTTATTTATGTATTCATACATTGCATGTATTTGTTTGATTATATATAATGAAACAAATTAAGATCATTGTAGAACGATGGCCCGGATACGAATGTACTTCTACACCTTCCGCTTCTCTTACAATGTATTATTTGTTATTTAGATACATATCTTAAAAAACCTCTGGTAATATAATTGCATGGGCCTTATCAGTGTTTAATATACATGTACTATCCAAATATGTACTTATGTACTTTTGTGAGGCTACATGTAATTTATATGATTTGAACTTTAATCATTTTGACACAATTTCAGTTTGCTATTTTGTTTTGATATACGTCATTTCCATATCTCATGACTTAAGACTTTTAACATTTGCAAGCTTAATCTTAGCCTTAGTCTTATATACAGCCGATGGAAACAAAGCCTTCTCATTTGGACAATGCTAAGTTGAGAATAAATGTTAGATTGAGAACGTTCGTAGGCGTTTGGCCTGGTGTACACATGAAGCGCTTAGCAGTCCAATATATTAATTATACTCCAAAAGAGATTAATTACACAATTTATCATCAAATTGAATGAAGGAAATTAATGACAATTCACATATTAATAGTTAGCACTGTCGTGTTGTAGTTAATCGACGCGGAACATGTGTTAGGCCTTAAGCGTTTCTTAATCCTTTATAAACAGGTATCTCACAAAGCAGTAACATAACACATTAAAGCTGAGCGCGTTTGGTAGGTAAGTAGAAGTAAGATATACTAAAAATGTATGATTTGCAGATATTATTAAAGATAAAATAAATAATTTATTGACAAATAATTATGATACGCCGTCAGATTTAAGTTGTCACACACAC